>OY757012.1:97964700-98437720 GCA_963580285.1 Lucinisca nassula
TCAGGTTAAAAAAGCATGATCAAATAACCTGTGGTCTGTTGGATTTAGACCAATCAAATCCAATTGAATATTAATGAAGCAGAGAAGCTGACAGTGTCCTTTCAGACAGGACAATCCATTTTCCAGACGGGGTAAATCAGGTCAAATAAAAGAAAATGAAATTAACAGTAAATAAAACAAATATGCTTTAATAAGTTTTATCTATGACCTTTAAGTGGAAGTTACAATAAGCTGTGGATTAAAACAGATATATCCAATTGTTTTTGAGAAATATTGGTAAATATTTGTACTGATTGACATCTGTACAGGATAATTAGACTCGCCCTGGCGGGCTCGTCAAATTATCCTGTACAGAAATCAATCAGTACAAATATTTACCAATATTTCACAAAAACAATGGATATATATATTACATATAATCTGACGGACAGACGTATGAATGAACGTACGGACGGACACACAAACAGACAGTCAAATTGATAAAATGAAAAAGTTGTAGTAAGTTGACTCAAGACACACACACACACACACCTGAAAATACAACCTTTTTTTCTACGCCATTCCCGCCAGTCGCCATCTTGATGTATGTGCTTTCTTGAACGATATTCAACTACAGTAATTTGTCCTTTATTATTTTCAATAGATACTAAGCTTTGTTGATAGTAAAATAAAGCCGTAGTGAAAAAACGCCATAGTAAAAAGATGCAATAGTAAAAAAACACAAAAATCAAATATTGCAACATAACAAATTCATGAAAGTGAAAATTGTCTCCAGTATAACTTTTTCTAAGTTGAAATATATAACAGTACTGAAATTTGCAGATAGTAAAATAAAGCAGTGGTAAAAAAAACGTCATAGTAAAAAGACATATGACTAAAATATTGCAAAACTAAAAAACTCGAAAGAGAAAATTGTCTCGAGTAAATAATCTTCTCAACGTACACACACGCACACACACTACCTCAACTATATAAACGACCGGATATGACGTCTGAGACAGACAGACAGACAGACAGACAGACAGACAGACAGACAGACAGACAAACATACAAACAAACCAGACAGACAGATAGACAGACAGACGCCTGAGACAGACAGACAAACAGATAGGCAGACAGACAGACTGACGGATAGACAGACAGACGGACGGGTAGATATACAGGTAGACTGACAGATAGACGGAGAGATTTATTAATATTATACAATACTAAAATTTGCCAAAAGTAAAATAAAGCCATAGTAAAATACCTCCATAGTAAAATAAAGCGTTAGTAAAAAAACGTCATAGTAAAAAGATATAAAACTAAAATATTGCAAAACTAACACACACACACACACACACACACACACACACACACACACACACACACACACACACACACACACACACGTACGAAACACAACTATGAACACGACCGGATAAGACGTCTGAGACAGAGAGACAGTCAAACAGACAGACAGACAGACCAGACTGACAGACCAGACAGACAGACAGAAAGACATAGAGACCGACAGACGGACAGACGGACAGACAGACAGACGGACAGGTAGATATACAGATATACAGTTAGACTGACAGAAAGACGGACAGATTTATTAATATTATACAATACTAAAATTTGCCAATAGTAAAATAAAGCCATAGTAAAATACCTCCGTAGTAAAATAAAGCGTTAGTAAAAAACGTCATAGTAAAAAGATATAAAACTAAAATATTGCAAAACTAACACACACACACACACACACACACACACACACACACGCACGCACGTACGCACGCACGCACACACACACACACACACACACACACACACACACACACACACACACACACACACACGTACGAGACACAACTATGAAAACGACCGGATATCACGTCTGAGACAGACAGGCAGGCAAGCAGACAGACAGACAGACCAGACAGACAGACAGACAGACAGACAGACAGACAGACAGACAGACAGACAGACAGACGAAAAGACATACAAACAGACAAACAAGCAGACAGTCAAACAGGTAGATATACAGGTAGACTGACAGACAGACAGACAGATAGATGGACACAAACACATACACACACGCACACGCACGCATGCACGCACACCACACACACACACACACACAATCAGGAAAACGACAAGATATGGCGTCTGAGACAGACAGACAGATAGACAGACGGACAGTCTGACTGACGGACGGTCGGACGGACGTTCTCACAAATGGATACTTATGTGGCTATTTTGAGCAAGATTGATACTTAGGTGGCTAATTTTAACCACATAACAGACCTTTTATGTGTCTAACGGAATAAATCGCACTTTCTCTCATTGACTTACATTGATTCTGTCCAAGTTCATAGCCACCTATCTATCCATTTGTGTGTACGGACAGACAGACAGACAGACAGACAGACAGACAGACGGACAGGTAGATATACAGGTAGACAGGCACACACGTATGAGACACAACTATGACAACGGCCGGATATGACGTCTGAGACAGACAAACAGACAGACAGACAGACAGACAGACGGACGGACGGACGGACAGAAAGACAGACATACAGACAGAAGACAGACTGGACAGGTAGATAGATATAAAGGTAGACTGACATATAGACGGACAGATTTATTTACATTATACAATACTGAAATTTGCCAATAGTAAAATAAAGCCATAGTAAAATACCTCCATAGTAAAATAAAGCCATAGTAAAAAAACATCATAGTAAAAAGACATAAAACTAAAATATTGCAAAACCAAATGGAACACTGGGCATCCGTTTGGGTTTATACCCTTTTAATACAGATATTGGCATTTAAAATACAGATATCTGTATTTAAATAGAGATATCTGCATTTAAATACAGATATCTGCATTTAGATACAGATATCTCTATTTCAAATACAGTTATCTGTATTGTTAATTAGAGATGTCTGTATTTCAATTAGAGATATCTGTATTTTAAACACAGATATATGTATTTTAAATACAGATATCTGACTTTCAAATATAGATATCTCTATTTACATAAAAATGTATTTATAATTAGAGATAACTCTAGTTAAAATTCAGATATCTGTATTTATGGGCATAAACCCAAACGGATGCCCATATTCCAACCAAAACAAATCATAACAGTACATGTTGAATCATCACCGGCCCCGATAGGTCAGTTGGTAGAGTGTCCGCTCCGGGGAACGGGAGGTCTCGGGTTCGATCCCGGGCCGCGACATACCAAAGTCGTTAAAAATGGTACTAGCTGCTCTTCGTTTGGCACTCAGATTTACGGGGTAGAGCTAGGACTGGTCGATCCAGTGTCAGGATAATGTGACTGGGTGTGGCATCATGTAATGTGTCTGGGACATGATACTTCAGTGAGGCAGCACTATAAACGTGAGCATTGAGCTCCCTGGCGCAAGCAGACACCGTCGTGATATGACTGAAAAATTGTTGAAAGCGACGTTAAACCCGAATTCACACACACACACACATGTTGAATCACGATCGGATATGCAATCTGAGACAGACAGGCAGGCATACAGACAGACAGACAGACAGACAGACAGAAAGAAAGAAAGAAAGAAAGAAAGAAAGAAAGAAAGAAAGAAAGAAAGAAAGAAAGACAGACAGACAGACAGACAGACAGACAGACAGACAGACAGACACACACACACACTAAAACTACAAAAAACCTTTTCTGTGTCTTGCACGCTAGTCGCCATCTTGGTGTATCTAGCCAATAGAATTCTTCTAGTAAATTTTCGTTAGAGTAAAAGTTTGACTTAGAAGAATTTTATCATAGTAAAAATAAGCTTTAGTTTTATAACGTCGTAGTACTAATAAGACGTAGTATTGAAAAGTGTCCCCCATCGGCTTCCGTACAAAAGCGTAATTTACGCGCGCTTCTATGCACTTGAGAGTGTTTTTGTATGCAGACAGATCTAATTAGCACATTGAGAACGTTATGGACAGCGCGATTCTTTTCTTTGAGACAGACTCAATTAATATTTGTAGAAGATATCTGGAGAGCTGAGAGCAGGTTGCATTGTCCGTACAGTTTGTCTGGATTGTGATACTTAATAGCTTTACTCTGTCAGTTTTGATTGCAGTCATTTTGTTAGGAAGACAATATGTCTGTATGGACTCAATTCCTAAAGGCAATTTCGCTATTCAGTGCATGATACAAATGAGTCGTGACAAGAAAAAAGGTGTATTTGGACCTTTGCGCACAGCGAGACTTCGAACAGCCTGAGCATTAGCGCAGTCTGACCTGGGCTTTACATTATTAGAACACAGCCCTGCGAAATAATAATTCTTCCTGGGGCCAGTTGTTCAAAGCATCGTTAGCTTAACGAGCTCGTTAGAGGTCATATTGTAAACTCTTCTAGCAAGTACAATATCGCAAATTTTGGTATTTTTGCTGAAAAAATGTGAGCAGCTTTTGCGTCCGCAAAAGCTGCTCACATTTTTTTCAGCAAAAATTTCAGCATATTTGCCATATTTAATGATCAAAGTTTTAACGATACGTTAACTAACGACGTCGTTAGTTTTGAACAACTGGCCCCAGGTCTCCTGAACGTTTAACTCTCTGATGAAAATGTATGATATTTTTCTTATTTCCACTCGAAACAGGTTGTGGAGCGGTGCTCGTTAGAACCGGGTACACAAACCTATGTCGTACAAAAATCATTATAACCTGACAATTCAACTGAAGGAAAAAACAACATATTCATAGAAAGCTGATTACGATTACTGTAAAAGTGCTGGAATGAATTTGCATGATCTTATGTCGCGCATTCAGACGATTTTGCATTCTTCTGTAGAATAGCCATCGTCTTACGCAGTAAAGTCCCTTCATTTTCACGGCATACCAGAGGTAACTTTAAAGCAGTTGGGCTTTCTTCCGAGTCGTTGAAGCGCTGCATTTATCATATGACGTCGCGTCTGAGAGTGAAATAACGCCATGTAATATTTTCGATAATACACTAGTGGATTAAATATGCAAATTAGCTAGATACGTCCCGTAACGTTACATGCACGACGTCCTTAACGACGTCGTGTTTACTAATGACGGAATTTTGACATTTTTGTTAAACAATCGCGAATAAAATGCGTTTAAAATGTCATATGATAAATGGAATCTTGCATTCGTGCTCATGTATTATTGAATTTATTAAACTCGTCGAGGAAAAGGAATAAAATGCTCGGCAAAGCCTCGCATTTTATCCCTTTTCCTCAACTCGTTTAATAAATTCAATAATACATGAGCACTCATGTAAGATCCTCTATGTAAACAAGACCGCGAAATACGAGAAAATGCCTGGCCGTCAACATAAGTCTGGAAATCTTGATTTTACTCCACGTGTTTGAAATATATGTTCTAATGACATTCAAATGATTACTGGTAGTGACGAAAGCCGCATCTTCACTCTCCATATCTGTTGCACCTAGAACGAAGGCAACAGCGGCTAAAAATCGCTTGAACCAGATAGGTCAAAATACGGCTGACCCTAGTGGAGTTTGTGTTGCCCGGGTCCCAACAATACATGATTCAGAAAGTATTAAATGGTCTCATTGTTGAGTATATGTTGATACAAATGGAATCTACCTTTGATCACGACCACTTAAAGCTACCAAAATAAACTTATGCCAACAGACACCCTGTAGACTAAAAGCGGGATAACCAGAAGGCAAGAGATACAACCGCTGAGAGATTTGTGTGCTACGGCGCCTGAGAAGGAAGTAGCATAGTGAAGTACAGTAGAACTTCGATGGGTCGAACTCGGTAGGCTCGAACACCACGTTTGGGTCGAACTGACTTTTCAGTCCCGGCAAAATCCCTATTCATTTTAACTAAACATGCCACTCTTGGCTCGCACCACGATGGCTCGAACCCTCGAACTCTAAGCCTGGTCCCTAGAGTGCATTTTCTATGTAAAATCCCACCGATGGCTCGCACTAATTACCTTTTTAAAAATTCCAATTTTATCGATCAAGTCACGCAGGCCTGTGATCAGTATCATAAAACGGACCAAAAGTACGGCTCATCATTCACTCTTAAATTATGACCGTTAAATGTACCGGAAGTCACCAAAATCGCCGCAGCTATGATAAAAAATCATAGTACACAAAGATGGATCTTGCCGAGTTTGACTCCAATGGCTCGAACTACCGATGGCTCGAACTTTTTTCGGCGGTCCCGGCGAGTTCGAGCCATCGAAGTTCGACTGTATATGGTCGAGAGGTGGACCGAAATGTGTTCTATAAATGTTAATCATTTAATAGCAAAGCCTACAGCACAGAACAGAAAACTATAGAGTGTACAAGTTCTTTTCTTGGACAGACTAGCTAGTTTCGGCCTATTAGGGCTCATCTGTAATCCTCAGATATTTTCAAAATTCCTAACTGGAATCACTTATCCCGAAGGACAAGTAAATATAATGGGGCCTGAAAAAAAGGCGAACTCACTGTTACATATGCTACTCTTCTGCGAGAGAACTCGCAGGAGTGTGAATTTGGAAGTAACCGTGACGAAAGAATAGAGCATCTGATTCAGACTATAGAAAACGAACATTTGATCCAGAAATGCATATCGAGAGTAGGGACATTACAAGAGTTCTTGTTAGAAGCTGGTCAAATGGAAGATATTTCTAGTCATGGGAATGATATGGAAGAGCATCTACAAGAAAAAGGATACATGTACATTGCAAGTGTGCGCACACACAACAGACGCTGTAAGAAGATGAGAACTTGGAACACAGTGGATCGGACGGAACAGTGTAGATTTCGTGGGTGTTCTCAAATTCATTTTGAGACAGAAAATTGTCCAGTGTTTGGAAAATGGTGTCAGTAACAGTTTTGCAGCAATTTGAAAAACGGAGGCGAGAAAAGAAATACGACACGGATACAGGCAGGGCGAAGAACCCAATGATGTTGTCACTACATCTATTGCACGTGTGAAGATGACGAAGAATACAAGACGTCAGTCAGCCTAGAAGGTTTTTATGCTCTCCGAAGGGAGAGCATATAGTCGCCGCTTTGTCCGTCCGTCCTTCCGTCCGTCACACTTTGTCCGTCCGTCACACTCTAAAAGTATTAAAGGTAATTAAGTGAAACTTGAAATACTGATACAGGGCCAAGAGGGGAATCGCAGAATGCTAGAACCATAACTCTGTCATAAGTATTTATGGAGTTATTTCCCGTCTTAACTATTTCCGTGAAACGCTTGTCCGGAGCATATCTCTGAAAGTATAAAAGGGAATTAAATGAAACTTGATGTATTGATAGATGGCCATCAGAGGAAGTGCAGTGTACAGGAACCGTAACTCTGTCACTAGTAATTACAGTTTTAATTATGTTTTTAATTTTTGCTATATAAAGCTTGACCGGAGTATATCTCTAAAAGTTTTACAGGTAATTTAGTGAAACTTGATACACTGATAGGGGACCATGATGGAAATCGTGGAATGCACGAACATTTACCCGTCGATAGTATTTACTGAGTTACTTCCCTTCTATATTAGAGCCCTCCCAGTAGTGTGGGTGCCCTATAGTAATCACCTTGTCAGTCAGTTTGTCACATCTAAATAAAAGAACTTTAACTTCGGCCATACCTTCAAAAGGATTATCACTTCACACTCATACTTAGTCAAACAATCACAAGACCTATATTCTGACAAACATCCATAACTATATTGTTTTTGTCCGTGCGTTTGTCACGCCTTAACAAAAAAACTTAACCTTGGTCATAATGCCCTACTCTCATGAAACTTCACACACATACATGTGCTTAACATCACAAGACCTACATTCTCACAAAGGAGAATAAGTATATTCTTTTGTCCTTAACCAAAAAAACTTAACCTCGGTCATAACTTCAAAAGTATTGTCCTACTTTAATGAAATATCACACACATACTTACCATCACAAGACCTACATTCTTACAAAGGGCAATAACTATAAAGCTTTTGTGTGTGTGTGTGTGTGTGTGCTGGTCACGCCGTAACCAAATAACTTAAACTCGGTTAAAATTTTAAAAGTATGTGTCCTACTTTCACGAAACTACACACACATACTTACCGTCACAAAGCCTACATTCTGACAAAAATACCATAAATATATTGCTTATTTTCACTGAATTAGCTCCCCCTTTTCAAACAAATATCTCCTATGGGTAAAAGGGCTTTCATATTTCACATGTGTATTCCTTCTTACATTCTTCATTGAAAATCACTTACAAGGGAACTTCTTAGTCTTATAGTTTATGGTTTACGGGCCCTTGCAGAGAAGGAACCTTACATTTCTCCTTATTTTGGCATTCTTTATTGACAATCACTACCTTGGGAATTCTTAGACTTTTGGTTTAAGAGTTACATCAGGCAGCTACTATATTTAGTGTTTTCACATCTGGCACTTAGTTCATTGATTAATTTCAACGCATAGAGTGGATGGATGCTTTTCCATTTTACACCCATTTCAACAGTATTTCAGTTATATAAAAAACAGATTCCATACCACACTTCAAAGTGAATAGGATCACAATATTTTACCTTTCCACTAACAACACCCTCCTACTACTGCGCATCTGTGGGGAGCATCCTTCGCTTTCACCGAATTTCTTGTTTAATTTTATTCAATATAAGATTAACATAACCCGACAGTGCTACCAGTTAGAATCAGAGACATGGGTAAGACCTATTGATCATCGAGGAAACACGCCTGTATAATTTTGACCCCCTCGAACCTCACTTTTATATAGTGAAACTGGGGTTTACAGGGGTAAACCTTATTTTTGTTATTTCTTCTCTAAAATATAGATTGTGGGTACTCGTCAGGACCGCCTCGATGAGTCGGTTCTAACGAGTACCCACAATCTATATTTTGAGCAGAAATAAGAAAAATATCACAATTTTTCATCTTAAAATTTTCATTTTGTTTCGGCAATAAAGGTTACGTTGTATTGGTATAGGTGTGCTTTCGTAATGGAACAAAAAAAAAACAATCAGAAGCTTAGAGTTTTAACACGAGAAAATCACAAAATTAAGATTTCAACTAGAGAAACACAGATCATTTGAGGTGAAATTGGAACAGTCAATGAAAATGCTCACACGCCAAATTAATAAAATGACTTACAAACATGATCATAATAGTGCCGATGACCGGTATCTAGGCCTGCTGGAACAAATAGCCAGTGCAGAAAAGAGCTGTTTTGAATCACATAACACAGATCTTCAAGACCGCACACGTGTACTGGCAACCCGCTTAGAGGATCTAAGCCTGTCCAGGCAAAAAGGTGCGAATTCGACCGTCCATGCTTATAAATCCTATTTGTTGCATTGGGCGACAGGGCATGGGATGTCAATTCATCTAAACGTCCCACAAAATTGGAAGCAACGTCTCCAAAATGACCTATACACTGTTGACGGGGACGTTAAACCTCAAATCGAATCGAACAGAACTTCAAGTATGTGACCGGTGGGAATGTGCCGTTTCGCGTAGCTCAGGCCAAGACAAATCCGACATGAAAATCGTATCAGTGAAGCTCATCCAAGGAGAGGTTAATACAGAGGAACTGAGTGAGGACAAAGACCAAAAAGAAAAATCAACACGCTTTCAAAGAAGAAAAAAAGAGACCTCGATGAAAAAAAAAAGAAGGCTTCACACACACACACACGCACGCACGCACGCACAATCAAAATAAAAACAAAAAACACATTACTCGAACATTGAAATGGTCGCATTCAAAAATAATTCTTGTGTAGATTTCTCAGAAATGAGCGCCGTCACTGTGAGTCACAACATAACCATTTCTTCGGGGAGTGTGACCAAATATGACCTACACTGGCTTGCTCTGCGTAAACGACTTGTCACGAATTTTTACACACATTGTTTAAAACATACTATGCAAACAGTGAACATGAAGGTGCTGATCTGTCTACGCGGATGCGCATGCTGAGCTCAACCATTTTTATTCGAAAATGTCAAAACCAATTTGTCAAACTGAAGTAGCTATCATGTCAAGGCAGTTGCATACGTATTTGGCAAAATTAATTTAACAAAAAGCCATATAACAACACTTAATCAGCAGTATTATTGATGTGAGAATCCACTACACTAAGGACATTGCTACGCTCCTGCGTTAACCTTAAGCCGAACTTTAATAAATCATCATTCTCGTTGTAAGTTATATCATTAAACTGTGAAAATCGAGAGAATATGTTACTCTTGGGATCATTTTCAGTTCTATCAATAAGGCGTTGCAAGAGAAATATAACAATAAACAATAGACTGTATCGATTTAGTGTCTTCTAGTAAGAGAATTCATTGTGTTCTCAGTATATTATTCCTAGTCAAATTCATATTACAATAACACACATATGTCGCATTACATCGTCGTATTATAAGATTCTTACGACAAGTTCGAGTTAGATAACGATGTTCCGACAAAATAGGACGATTCGGCCATCTTAGAGCCTTTACTGATGGCGCCGACATTCCGGATGTTAGAAACGCCTATTTCAAATCCATAGCGATTGATTCCTTATTTATACACACATTTCTTTCAATAAACTGGACCACCGTTGCAGTATTGCGAAGGGTAGATTACGCAGTTCTTAGGCCTAGAAACTGTATACCATATTCCGTGAAATACTTGTGTGACGAAACCCGAAATTCACCACGTGATGATTCGACGCAGAGCTGACACCGGTCGCACATGAGTACTGGTAAGCCGCTTAGAAGGTCTATGCCTGCCCAGGCAAAGTGGTGTCATCTCCATCTTATAAACCCTATTCATTTCATTGGGATGCAGGGCTTGAAATGTCAGTTCATCTCAATGTCGGGAAAAAGTCCCACAAAATTGGAAGCAACATCTACAAAATTACCGTTAAACCTCAAATACAAACCCGGCAAAACCCGACAGTCGGGATAAACTGTCTTATTGAAACTGTATCGAGCCGACGTTGTTTTTAAGTATTAAATGTATCTCTGTGTCATTTGATGTTGCGTTATTGTTGATAATATAACCCATGTAACAGTAAGTATGATCCACAGCAAGGTAGGACAAAGTAAGAATGTTGACATGCATGTAGCAAAGGTACGTCTAATAAGCATGTTTATCCACGAGTGGCATTCATCAAATCAGGTTACTAATTGCCCACCATACCGCGTGGCTGTAAAGAACAAATGGAAACTGCAATGATTTCACGGTGGAGAGATTTTCTATAACAGGAAGAAATGTCGGACTAATCCGTTCATTCTTAAAACAATACTGAAAGTTCAAGTTGGTCCTGTCATATAAACTCGACCCTTACTGGATGCAATATGAAAAAATATAAAAAAAGGTTTGCAATTAGGGCCTACATTAAAGGTCGCGTTGGTCTGAAACCGCCAGTTTCACAGATAAATAGTGAACTGTATCACATACATGGAACATATGTTGTCACTAAAACGTTAATTTTCAGGTGGCATAAAAAGTTAAAGGTGGTAAAACTGACCTGAAAGATGAGTCCCGTCCCGCCCAGCCAAGAATAGCTGCTACAAAAGCTAATGCTGCTGCTGTAGAAGATATAGTCAAATAAGATGCAAGGTTCACTGTGAAAGAAATTGGTAACAGTGATGGTGTTTCATCGCGGACAGTTCATAAGATTTTGACTCAGGAATTAAAACTTAGAAAGGTTTGTGCACATAGGCCTTGCCTCTGTTGACCAAATCAAAACAAACAAAAAAAAAACTATAGTATGCGGTAATTTTCAATTGCGATGGATCCCGTACTAAATAACAGGTAAAGCTTATAAGAATGGTTTGTTGTCAAAAGTAAAGGCACGCTATGAAAAACGTAGACCTCCTACCGGTTTAAGAGGTTTGTGTGTGTCTTATCCATGACAATGCTCCTGCTCACACGCGTGCTCTTGTTCAAAACTTCTTAACAGAGGAAAAGCCAGTTCAACACTCTCATCCGCCTTATTCGCGACTCTTTCCTGTCTCTTTTACTAAAGAAAACACTTTCTGGTCGCTGTTATGAATCCCAAAGTGTACTTTGACGTGTAATTTACCAATGTATTTAAAGGCATTTATTCTGTAACAGTAAAACACACCGTGTGTTCATACTTGTTTTATTGCCCACTGTGGTATACTATCTTTAGTAGATCAAAGGCGGCCCCTAATATGGTGATTAGTAGCTTTTGTTGAATCCCCTGACTGAGGTACATAAGAGGAAAATCAATAATATACACTTCAGTCAACAGTAAGTAAAGTATTGATTTTCCCCAAGGAGACCCTTTACCTGTTGAAGACAGAGGACTTCTCTTCAGTCAGCACTGAGGGCTACATAATGTTATGCAATGAAATGATAGACCTCAATAATCAAGAATAAATGCCTTTAAGGTATGCCTAAAAAATGCCTAGTTCCCTGCCTTTACAGTAAAGGATTCCGAGGCTTAGTCATGTGAGGATAATTCGAATGTTTGAAATAGAAGTAAAGACAATGATCAGGAATCGATACACTTAACCCACACCTCCCATCTGAGATACCAAAGGGAAATAAAACTAGTAAGAAAAGGTCACTCAGGAAAGGCTACAATCTAAGAACGCAGCAGTCTCAAATTACCTATAGAAAGTGACATGGAGGAATACACAAAAACAGACGAAAGATGAACCAACGGCACAAAGCCGAATAACAAATAAGACACCGCCTTGGGACGGACAGTAGTAAAATTACTGAGGGTCTTCAACACAAACATGAAATAACAAGAGGCCCAAGAGGGCCTGTCGCTCCACCGGCTAACTTCAGACAATTGTCATATTTATTACATTAACCAATTGTATACTAGTGGACTCTTCTATTGCTATATGTTTGACCAGTCCATTTGTCATATAAGGGGTGTCAGGCCTATTTTTTTCTATTTTTGATGGAAAATTCTGTTAGCAAATAGGGCAGACCCTGATCAGACACGGTGTTCTGTGGGGTCTGATCTGGGCCAGCACTGTTTGCCAAGGTACCCATTTAGGGTTTTCCCGCACGCAATGGGTAAAAAAAAAAACAAGTGATCCACCCAAAGAATGTCCATTCTTTATTTTTGGACCCCACAGCCATGGTTGGCAGGATTTATGTGAGTGGCCATTTGGCATTGCTCCGTTCTAAATATCTAAAGCTCTGGGCCTTATGGTTTCAGATAAGAAGACTTTTTTTAAGTTTTTTCCTATTATAAGTCTATGGGAACTAATAAGCCTCTGGGCGTGGCCAATTTTTTACCCCAGGGGCATTGTAGGCAGGATTTATTTGTGTTACCACTTGACGTTGCTGCATACTAAATATCTAAGCACTGGGAACTGATGGTTTCAGAGAAGAAGAGTTTTGTCAGTTTTTCCCAGTATAAGTCTATGGGAGCTAATGGGCCTCAGGGTGTGGCCAATTTGGACCCCAGGGGCATGGTTGGCAGGATTTACGCAGTTGAATACTTCAAGTTGCTACCTACTAAGCTCTTGGCCTTATGGTTTCAGAGGAGAAAAGTTTCAAGATTGTTTTCATTATTAGTCTATGGGAGCTATTAAGTACCGGGGCGTTGCCAATTTGGACTCCAGAGGCATAGTTCGCAGGACTTAGTAGGTGACCACATAACTTTGCTACATACTAAATGTCTAAGCTTTAGGCTTTATGGTTTCAGAGAAGAAGTTTTTCCCTTTATTGGTATATGGAAGCTAATGAGCCAAAGGTGGTGGCCATGGCGGCCATGTTTCTGATCAAAATTTCTTCAGTAAATCTGACAATGGTAGACACAAGGAACATTCATGAAAATTAAGAACGAAATCCATTTAGCGGTTTTGGAGGAGAAGATTTTAAAAAAAGATCCCTTTATAAGTTTATGGAAGCTAATTAGCCAATGGGCGTGTCCATGGCGGCCATGTTTTCTGTCTGATCAAAATTGCTTCAAAGAATCTGACAGAGGTCCACCCAAGGAACATTCATGCAAAGTAAGAATGAAATCCATTAAGTTGAGCGGTTTTGGAGGAGAAGGTTTTTAAAACTTTTCCCCTTATAAGTCTTTGAAATCTAATGAGCCAAGGGGCATGGCCATGGCAGTCATGTGGGGCATGGTCATGGCGGCGTTGCTTTTTGTCTGATCCGAATTTCTTCAAGGAATCTGACAGAGGTCCACCCAAGGAACATTCATGCAAAATAAGAATAAAATCCATTGAGCGGTTTTGGAGGAGAAGATTCTTAAATGTTTTTTTTTGTTTGTTTGTTTCGATGCCATTTTGTTCTGCATGTAACATGGAAGAGGACTATGTGAGAAACATTCCTGTGAAGTTTGGTTACAATCGACCAAGTAGTTAAGGAGGAAATGTTTAAAAAAAAGTTGACGCACGGATGCACGATCGCACGGACGCACAACGGACACAGGGCCATAACATATAACATAAGACCCGCGGGTCTTTGGCCAGTGGAGCTGAAAATGAGCAGGCTTGTTTGTGTTTATTTATTTATGTTTTTATTTATTTATTTATTTATTTTTTCCTTTCCTCCGTCGGATTCGGTATGCCTCCCTTTTCAACTAAGCCATTTTAACCCTCAGGGATCTGGAGAACTGTTGACACTGTAGTATAATTAGGTCTAATAAATCAATCTCCCTCAGTCTTTTGAATTTATTTTGAAACATAAAGTCGTATAAATAGAGTTTGTGTTGAAAACATCAGTTCTATCACGAGTGTGATGGGCAAGTGAAATTTCTGATGTTCTGAATATGTAGAATGACAATTTGTAGGTGGACCTCTATAGATGTGATAGTCAGCAAAATTGGAGGAGATCAATTCAGATACAGGAAGGTACATTTAAATAAATAAATAAATAAACAAGAACTTTTGAAGAAGAGAATACTTTTTTAACATGACACTATATGTTATATAGTGAAAATAAACCCCGCCCACTGCAGCCATGTTTTTTGTCGGATCAAAATTTCTTTAAGGAATCTGACAGAGGTCCAACCAAGGAACATGCATGCCAAATAACTATGAAATAAAACAAGAACTTTTGCAGAAGAAGATATTTTCAACATTACACAATATGTTATATAGTAAAAATAAGCCTCGCCCATGGCGGCCATGTTTTTTTGTAAGATCAAATTTTTTTCATGGAATCTGACAACGCTCCACCCAAGGAACATTCATGCCAAATTACAATGAAATCCCACAAGTACTTTTGCAGAAGAAGATTTTTAGCATTACATTATATGTTAAATAGTGAACATTAGCCCCGCCCATGGCGGCCATGTTTTTTGTCGGATCAAAATTTCTTCAAGGAATCTAAAAGAGGTCCACCCAAGGAACATTCATACAAAATAAAATTGAAATCCAACAGGTGGGTTTGGAGGAGAAGATTTTTATTTTTTTTTTTTTAATTTTTTGTGTGGTTTTGTTGTATGGCAACCAGAGTTCAGGGTGTAACAAAATTCTTTGAAGGAATTTAGAAGAGGACTAAGTCAGGAACATTCCTGTTAAGTTTGGTTACAATTGGCCCAGTAGTTTAGGAGGAGGAGGTGTTTTAGCATTACATTATACGTTAAATAGGGGAAATAAGCCCCGTCCATGGCGGCCATGTTTTTTGTCAGATCAAAATTTCTTTAAGGAATCTAAAAGAGGTCCACCCAAGGAACATTCATGCAAAATAAAAATGAAATCCAACAGGTGGTTTTGGAGGAGAAGATTTTTAAAGATTTTTAATTTTTTGTGTGGTTTTGTTGCCATGGCAACCAGAGTTAAGGTTGTAACAAAATTCTTTGAATGAATTTAGAAGAGGACTAAGTAAGGAACATTCCTGTGAAGTTTGGTTACAATTGGCACAGTAGTTTAGGAAAAGGAGATGTTTTAGCATTACATTATATGTTAAATAGGGAAAATTAGCCCCGCCCATGGCGGCCATGTTTTTTGTCAGATCAAAATTTCTTCAAGGACTCTGAAAGAGGTCCACCCAAGGAACATTCATGCAAAATAAAAATGAAATCCAACGGGTGGTTTTGGAGGAGAAGATTTTTAAAGATTTTTATTTTTTTTTGTGTGGTTTTGTTGCCATGGCGACCAGAGTTCTGGGTGTAAAAAAATTCTTTGAAGCAATTTAGAAGAGGACTAAGTAAGGAAAATTCCTGTGAAGTTTGGTTACAATTGGCCCAGTAGTTTAGGAGGAGAAGATGTTTTAGCATTACACTATATCTTATATAGGGAAAATAAGCCCCGCCCATGGCGGCCATGTTTTTTGTCGGATCAAAATTTCTTCAAGGAATCTGAAAAAAATCAACCCAAGGAACATTCGTGCAAAATAAAAATGAAATCCTAAGGTGGTTTTGGAGGAGAAGATTTTTAATTTCTTGTGTTGTTTTGTTGCCATGGCAACCAGAGTTCTGGGTGTAACAAAATTCAATGAAGGAATGTAGAAGAGGACTAAGTGTGGAACACATTCCTGTGAAGTTTGGTTACAATGGGCCCAATAGTTTAGGAGGAGAAGATGTTTTAGCATTACACTATATGTTAAATAGGGAAAATAAGCCCCGCCAATGGCGGCCATGTTTTTTGTCGGATCAAAATTTCTTCAAGGAATCTGAAAGAGGTCAACCCAAGGAACATTCATGCAAAATAAAGATGAAATCCAACTGGTGATTTGGAGGAGAAGATATTTAAAGATTTTTAATTTTTTGTGGTTTTGTTGCCATGGCAACCAGAGTTCTGGGTGTAACAAAAATCTTTGAAGGAATTTAGAAGAGGACTATGTAAGGAACATTCCTGTGAAGTTTGGATACAATTGACCCAGTAGTTTAGGGGGAGAAGATGTTTAAAGAAAAAAGTTTACGCACGGACGACTTGACGCACGGACGCACGAACGCACGACGGACACATGGCCATGACAATAGCCCCGCTGGCCTTCGGCCAGTGGAGCTAACTAGACCCCGCATGGAAAGCCAAAGGACAGCTACTGTCCCACAAAATGGCCACAAAATTTGAGAAGTTGGCGGAGCTTCTCCTTTACCATTTTCCGGACGTCGGAGCATTGGCATACTATTACCTCACCGCGCATGATGAGCCATCGCTAAGGTGAGCTAAAAAGCCACAGATTGAAATGTATATAACATTGTCGTTTTAGACCCATTAAAATAGCATTTTATGCTCCCAGTTGTTAGTTGACGGGGCATGCTGATCCTGTCTTTTTTTGTCCTGTCCATGCATACGAACGGCTGAACCAATGTTCAAACAGTATGACCTCTCATACCTCTCATACCTCTCATGCCCTCGGCATAAACATTACATATTCGTAGACTATACCTGGCACAAAGTCGAAGGAGGCAGACCAATTTTCTCTTGACGTCATATACCAGTTACATATCTTAGCACCTCGGGTGAAATCAATAATTTTAGGTATTTTATCCCGCGATATGACTGAGACTTAAAGAAAACAAAAAGGAAACATTTCCCTGAATTTTCATATTCTATTATGTTTTTGTTTTACATCCAGTCAAAGATTTCTCGTAACATTTAATGATTTCTGACACGTTTAGGGAAACAAAACTGACGTCATTCGACAATGGTATTTGCAACATACTTGAATAAAATCGGCATTTATCTCGGTACTTATCCAAATAAAATTAGTAATAAACCATCAGATTATATTTTAATGTTATCTTTAGATATTTGTCGGACTTTTACTCCGTTTGGCTGCGAACTTGAATTCTAACTAAGTCTCTCCATTCCTGAATCAAATTTTAGGGTCATTACGAAACCAGGCCCCCATCACGATAACAAGTCCGTGAAATGAAACCCCTCTAAACCCCACTTTATATAGAGAAAAGTGTGTTTACGGGGGTATAAATCACCTGCCTTATTTTTGCTCAAAAACATAGATTGTGGGTTCTTGTTAGAACCGCCTCATTGAGGCGGTTCTAACGAGCACTCACAATCTATGTTGAAAGCAGAAATAACACAGATGTTATCAGTTTTACCTAAATCACAGGCGCTTGGCCCGTTGATTTGTCCGAAAAAATGTCAAAATATGAGTAAAAAAAAAAAATCAGATTTTTTTATGCTGGTAAAGAAAGCTAGACAAGGTTCTCAACAAACCAGTGCCATTTTCTCGGTACATATAAAATTCCAATTGGCACAGGCACATATTTTGACATAGGAAGGTATATTTTGTATGAACTTCAACCTAAGACATGCAGAATTTCATTAAAATAATGCAGAACTCCTGGTTCAAGCCCCATAGTGATCTAAACATCAAGTTACCCCGGATAAACCTTAGTAGGACAACTAACTGTCACACCCACTCAATGGTTTTCACTGTTTCCCTGCGATTTCCTGCGGAAATCCAAAAATGTCAGCACAAAAGCCAACATTCTTATAAATAGCAATGAAGATGCTCTCACCTAATGCAAAAGTTTTCTCCATATAACTGGTATTATCAGCAATTTTCATCTTTTTGTGTGTAAGCAGGCATTTCTCATTCAGTATTGTTTTCATTCTGTATCTTGAAGATGATGCAATCTGCGCGCTGATTGGTCGAAATTTGGAAACTCCAGCAATTTCAACCAATCAGCGCTCGGATTACATCATCTTCAAAGTATAGAATGAAAACAATATTGCAACAAGAAATGCCTGCTCGCACACAAAAAAGGCGATAATTGCTGGTAATATCGGTTAACTGGCGTAAACTTTTGCATTAGATGAGAGCATATGCATTGATATTTATAGGTGTGTTGGCTTTTGTACTGACATTGTCGGATTTCAACAGGAAATCGCAGGGAAACGGTGAAAAACCATGGAGTTGTTGTGACAGTTAGTTGTCCTACTAAATTCTATCCGGCGTAATTTGACGTGTAGATCACAATGGGGCTTGCTCCAGGTGTTCTGCATTATTTTGTTGAAATTCTGCATGCCTTAGGTTGAACTTCATACAAAATGTACCTTCCTGTGTCAAAAAAATGTGGCTGTGCCAATTGTCATTTTATGTGTACCAAGAAAATGGTGCTGGTTTGTTGTGAACCTTGTCTAGCTTTCTATTCCAGTATAAAATTATTTTTTCTTTACTCATATTTTGACTTTAAACACATCCCACATGTTTTTCGGACAAATCAACGGGCCAAGCGCCTGTGCCCAAAATGTGTAACTTCTGACACCATGTTGGACGTCTTATTTCACATGGACATGTTTTCCTAATCTCTACAAATACATTCTAAACTTTACTGCCGAAAAAGAAACACAGTTTTAAGATGAAAAGTTGTGATATTTTTCTTATTTCTGCTCAAAATATACATTAAGATTGTTGGTACTCGTTACAACCGCCTCATTGAGTCGGTTCTAACGAGTACGCACAATCTATAGGTTAGAGCAGAAATAAGAAAAACAAGGTTTACCCCTGTAAATCCCAGATTTACAATATAAACGTGGGGTTCAAGGGCGTCAAACTTATACAGGCGTGTTTTCGGGATGGAAGGTAGGGGGCCCCGTAAAACCGGTATATTTCCCGCCCCACCCCGAGTAATTATTTCTGGGTGTCCCAAGGCGGGACTTTCATTGCGGTTTTATCATGTGTCATTCTTTTCTTTACAACTCCAGTATTTCATAACCTAGAATGGGTTTTCATACCATACATGGTATTTGCTAGAACTAATCACAAATATTTCGCCAAGTGTCATTGTCAGTTCTCTGTTTACATTACGCTGCTAAGTTAACCTTTCCGACCTTTTAAGTTATTTACAGGCTCATACAATATAATGATCCGGAAATTGGGTAATAAATGAAACCATATTTTATGCCAAGTTTTCTATGAGCCTTTTGTTGCTTTATTATCAGCCTGATATTAAGCCTGATATTTTCATATTGAAGTAAAGGGTGATAAACCAGCTGACTGAAACAAACGTGATTGCGTTTTTATTTGGAGATCGATAGCAGAAACATTACTTTAATTTGGACCGATTTTTTATGATACCCTACAGCGCAGTAGAAATTAATGGGGTTATATAATTTTATGTGGTTGTGATTTTTTATAACTTTTTCACAGAATCCAGGCGCTGAAAATATTGTTTTATTTGGGTTTTATTAGTAATAACATACAGTGTTTTCAGGAATAAAATGATCATTAGTTCGCGACTGAAGGGTGTATCATTGTACCATGACGTCAGCGGTATTGCGGTAGTAATTCTTATAATGCACGCTTTAATATTGTGCGTACACAATCGCGCACGTGGTGATGACTGGTGAAAACCTATTTCTGAATGGACAGAAAGTATTTCTCCACATCACGAAAACACGCCTACATAATTCTGAGCCCCTCAAACCCGAATTTCATATAGTAAAACTGGGGTTTACAGGGGTAAGCCTCATTTTTCTTATTTATGTTCTAAAATATAGATTGTGGGTACACGTTAGGACCGCCTCATCGAGAAAAAGAAAAAAAATATCACAGTTTTTCAGCTTATTTCTTTTTTCGGCCGAAACGTTTACAATGTATTTGTATAGGCGTGCTTTCGAAACGAACTGACAATGTCAATAGCCAACGCAAGGCGCGAGGCATGACAGCATCACGTTGACAAATCCGTGTTATGAACACCTCAATTAACACAGAGAAGAGGAGGATGTAGTTTATATTTTCTTGTCCTTAGGGGTCATTGATTCCATTGTCGAATTTTGAAAATACTTGAGGGTCACTGATGAGGCCTAATTGGCCGAAACTAGCTAGTCTGGTCCAGAAAACATGTACACTTCATATTATTTAGTTCTATGGTGTATGCCTTGCTTCCAAAGGATAACCCTTTTATAGAACATATTTTTTTTTGATAGCCGTTTGTCCATTTTTTGGGAAAGTGACTGCCTGCTTGGCTTAGAGTTTGTGATGTTTTCAGTAGGATTTAGTTTTATCAGTCACCCACTATATTGATTACATTGCACACATTAGGCCTGATAAAGATATGCTATCTCAGGACAAGCGAGCTTTATCAGGTCAACGTGCCATTGCACTTTTACGAATGAACCGGACAACTGGGAAAAATGACAAAAATAGTATTTTTACTGGACAAAATGAAAAGATTACTTGAGAAAAAATATTATAGGAAAAATATAGTCAGCTGATGCTAAATATATCGACCGCCAGAATGCTGGGACGCACTGAGGACCATCAATAATTGGTCGTAAATTGCTAATTTAAGAGTGCACAAGGGGCTAAACTGATAATTCGTGTCATTTGATATCAAGTTTATCAGGCTCGGCTTCGAGAAGGCATGTAGAATCGCTCGGAACTTGATATCAAAAGACACTCACCTGGTATTCTCTATATTTCATGTTCATGTTCGTGTTTCTTTCCCTTTGGTGTCTCTGACGGAAAGTGTTGGGTGATTGTGTCGATCGTTGATCATTGCCTTCACTTCCTTTTTTGCAAGGGCATACATCATTTTTCTTATTTAGCCTATAAGAGATGGGTTCTGGTTGTGGGTATTCGGTAGAACCGCCCCATTGGGGAGGTTCTATCGAGCACCCATAACCTATGTTTGGAGTATAAATAAGGAAAATATCTTAAAATTTCAGACAAAAATGATGGATTTGGTTCATTTGTGGTATGATGATAGATATAGGTCCAAAGTTTTACTTATTCAGTCATACCACCACCCGTGCCCATGACCTCAAGGTCAAGTTCTTGAACATTATATGTTAACGTTTTTATACTGCCAATATTTTCCAAACCATTCGACAAATTTGTTCATATTTGCTATGATGATATATATAGGTCCAAAGTTTCACTCTGCAATACCATGACCCATAACCATGGCCTCAATGTCAAATCCCAGACTTAGGAATTTCCAATATTAAAGTGTTTTACTCGCGGTGCTCATATTTTCCAATCCAAATGATGGATTTGGTACATATTTGGTATGATGATAAGACACACATGTATGTCCGTACTTTTGTTCATCAATTCCCCGCCCACATCTATGACCTCAAGGTCAGGGTAACAGACTTTGATTTTGATGTTAAAGTTTTTGAGAGCTCACATTTTCCACTACGATGGGTTTGTTTCACATTTTGTACGGTGATAGACTAGGTCCCAAGGTTTATTAGGCAATATCCCCACCTGTAAATTTACCAGCCTAACTATGCTTGTCCATGGTAGCTCTGGTTTTTATTCTGTCCTCGACCTCAATTCCAATTCAGAGGATCTTTACTTTTATTGTGCAATTTTGAAACCAATTTTTCGTCACCCATGAGGCCTAAATGACCGAAAGTAGCTAGTCTGGCTATGGAAAAAAGGACAGTTCTGTTATGTATTCCTAGCTGCCCAAGAGAACACCCGATTAACAAGACAGTGCTATAAACACCTCTTTGGCTTTTTTTCTAAAGTGAAAAGTGGGGTTTACGGGTGTGTACATGTACATCGTTTTCCTTATTCTGCTCCAGACATAGGCCGTTTGTACTCGTTGGAACCGACAAAGTACAACGTCACTGCAGCGGTTCTACCGAAGAAACACAATCTATATACAAGAAAAAAAACAACAGAAGTCTAACACTTTCATCTGAAATATGTTTGTTCTAGACCAAGACGTCATTTCAGTACAGGGGCTTAACATTTTACATTACAACAATAACAATGACAATTTAGTCTCCATATATGAATCAAAGCTCAACGGAGAATAACTAACAGAGAAAACCAACTATGCATCACGATAACACACCCGTGCGACATAGTGCATTTTTCACATCTCCAAATTAAAATGGCTACTTTTATGACGAATATCCGTGATTTTTTTCTTATTTATTAGGCAAACATGGGTTGTGGGTGCTCGTTAGAACCGCCTCATTGAGGCGGTTCTAACGAGTACCCACAACCCATGTCTTGGAGCAGAAATAAGAAAAAATAATGTATACCCCCGTAAACCCCAGTTTTACTATATAAAGGGGGTCAGAATTATATACGTTTGATTTCGTGATGTCAGTCTCTATAGAGGAATCCTAGCTCAAAGGAGAGTAACTAACAGAGTTAACCAGCTATGAATAAACCACAGTTGAGGACACAACCATTCCGAAAACACACTTATACAAATACATAGTAAACTTTACCGCCGAAAGAACGGAAATTTTGAGATGAAAAATTGTGGTTTACCCCTGTAAACCCCAGTTTTACTATATGAAAGTGGGGTTCAAGGGGGTCAGAATTATATAGGTGTGTTTTCGTGAAGGAGAGTAACTAAGCAACAGAGTAAACCAGCTATGTATAAACCATAGTTGAGGACACAACCATTACAAAAAGACGCCTATACAAATACATTGTAAATTTTACCGCCGAAAAACGAAAATTTCAAGATGAAAAATTCTGATATTTTTCTTATTTCTGCCCTAAATATAGATTGTGGGTACTCGTTAGAACTGCCTCATCGAGGCGGTTCTAACGTGTACCCACAATCTGAATTTTAGAGCAGAAATAAGAAAAATATCACAATTTTTCATCTTGAAATTTTCGTTTTTCGGCTAGTAAAACCCTAGTTTTACTATATAAAAGCGGGGCCAAAATCATAAAGGCATATTTTCGTATGCACGATTGGACGTCACAATAGAGTAAACCACCAGTTAGATCACAGAGCTCGGGCTCAACTCATCGTTACAAATTGGATAAGGCCTTAAAATTCACATAGTCAAACGTCCGGAAATTTGTCTTGCAAACAAAGACTTTAGCAAATCTGCCCACTGTAAAAGGGTCGGAGGCATGAAATACACAACAAAAACTGACAATTATAGTGTTTTCAAGGTATTTTTTCTGGACCAGACTTGCTAGTCTCGCCCAATTAAGGTCTCATCAAAGACCTCAGTTATTTTCCAAATTTCATAATGGAAAAAAATAATGATTCAAAAGGACTCTGAAATATAATCTAATGTAGCGGTTATTGATATATACCAAAACCAAAACACGCCTATACCAATACATTGTAAACTTTATCACTGAAAAAATGAAAATTTCAAGATGAAAAAGTGTTATATTTTTCTTATTTCTGCTCAAAATGGAGATTGTTGGTACTCGTTAGAACCGCCTCATCGAGGCGGTTCTAACGAATACCCACAATCTATATTTTTGAGCAGAAATAAGAAAAATAAGGTATACCCCTGCACACCCCTATTTGACTATATAAAAGTGGGGGTCAAGGGGGTCAAATTTATATAGGCGTGTTGTCGTGATGTCTTACAATAATACTCAAGCACTTACTCATTCTCGAGCCTTGCTGTAGGAGTCGGATCTCTTGGCGACGCTGATAGGGTGGTTGGCGCTTTTACGAAGTTAAGCAATGCAGATCGCGGTTAGTACCTGGATGGGTGACCGCGTTGCTTGACTTCATGGACGACCCTGGAAACCCTCCATGGGATGGAAACAGTGCCACTGGTTTGTTGCATAGTCGGCCTAGTGAGGCATGTTTGGGACTTAGGGACGAAGTCAAGAGATGAGGCGGAGAGACGTAATGGTTATTGAAATACATCACTTCTGCCGCCTTGCTTTAGGAGCCTATTCGATCATTTGGCGACGCGGATAGAGTGGTTGGCTCTTTCACGAAGTTAAGTAATGCAGATCGCGGTTAGTACCTGGATGGATGACCGCGTTGCCTGACTTCTTGGACGACCCGACAAACGCTACATATTTGGCAGCGGTGGGATTGGAACAGTGCCACTGGTTTGTTGCATAGTCGGCCTAGTGAGGCGTGTGTTGGACATAGGGACGACGTCAAGAGCTGAGGGGAGGGGGGATGTAACCGTTATTGATATATACATTTACCAGGTCCACAGCCTTGCTTTAGGAGCGGGCTCGTTTGGCGACGCGGATAGAGTTGTTTTTTTTTTTTTTTCACGAAGTTAAGCAATGGAGGTCGCGGTTACATATAGTACCTGGATGGGTGACCGCGTGGCTTGACTTCATGGACGACCCGACAAACGCTTCATTGGTTGCAGCTGTGGGATGGAAACAGTGTCGCTGATTTGTCGCATACATGTACGTCCGCCTAGTGAGGCGTGTGTGGGACTTAGGGACGAAGTCAAGAGATGAGGGGGAGAAATGCGACGGTTGTTGATATATACCACTTCTAGGAGCCGGCTCGTTTGGCGACGCGGATAGAGTGGTTGGCTCTTTCAGGAAGTTAAGCAATGGAGATCGCGGTTAGTACCTGGATGGGTGACCGCGTTGCTTAACTCCATGGACGACCCTGGAAACACTACATGGGATGGAAACAGTGCCACTGGTTTGTTTTCATAGTCCGCCTAGTGAGGCATGTGTGGGACTTAGGGACGAAGTCAAAAGATGAGGGGGAGAAATGTAACCGTTATTGATATACCACTTCCACAGCCTTGCTTTAGGAGCATGCTCGTTTGGCGACGCGGATAGAGTGGTTGCCTCTTTCACGAAGTTAAGCAATGGAGATCGCGGTTAGTACCTTGATAGGGGACCGCATTGCTTGACTTCATGGACGGCCCTGCAAAGCTACATGGGATGGAAACAGTGCCACTGGTTTGTTGCATAGTCGGCCTTGTGATACCACTTTAGGAGCCGGCTCGTTGGGCGACGCAGATAGAGTGGGTGGCTTTTCACGATGCTAAGCGATCGCAATTAGTACGTGGATGGTTTGACCGCGTTGCCTGACTTCACGGACGACCCGGCAAACGCTGCATTACACTATGAAGAACGACGTAATGTGCAAAGCACGTGAGCACACACATCTTGCAGCAAAATAAATACAATGCCATTTTGAGATCACAGCGTAGGCTGAAAGGTACCTTGAGACACAACTCGTCCTGTTTGTTAGGACATGGATATGGAATGTTACTGCAGACATAACTAGCTGGGGTTTGCTAAAGCAATTAATAATCGTTCGTGGGCGACTCTTTTATACCGTAGTTCTATTTTTTATCCGGGTGAACGAAGAAAATAAGTAACTATACATTACAGGGGTGTGAATTGTTTTTCTTATTCGTGCTCCAAGACACTGCCATCCACAAAATATTTTTACAGATTAAATAAGCAAAATATCACAAATTTTCGTGGAATATATTTTGGAGTTTCGAAAAATGCACCATGTCAAACGCACCAAGAAAACACGCCTATATAATTATTGAACTCCACTTCTATATTGTAAAACTGGGGTTTAGAGGGGTAAACCTTATTTTTCTTGTGTCTGCTCTAAAATATAGAGTGTGGGTACCCGTTAGAACCGCCTCCATGAGGCGGTTCTAACGTGTACCCACAATCTATATTTTGAGCAGAATTAAGAAAAATATCACAATTTTTCATCCGAAAATTGTTGTTTTTAGGTGAAAAAATTTACCACGTATTTGAATAGGCGCGTTTTCGTAATGGGGGGAATGCGACTGCTGGATTCTCCAGTCTCCGCTGTATTACCAGTCTCCGCTGTATTAGTTATTGTACTTTCCAAAAAGCAATTGTAAGCCTTTTATTAATCCCTAGACGGGCTATTTGTTAGCAATATTGGCAGAGGATAGGAACATATTAAGTCGTATGTATACGTTACAAGACGTGTAGACAATAATATTGAAGACAATAAAAGAATATTAATTGTTTTTTGTTTATTTGTATTGGTTTGTTTTGTTTGTTAGATTTGAGGTTTTACGTCCCCGTCATCACAGTATAGGTCATTTTGGAGACGTTGCTTCCAATTTTGTGGGACTTTTACCCGACATCGAGATGAAATGACATCTCAAGCCCTGTCACAGTATGAAACCGACAGGGTTTATAAGCATGGACGGTCCGTCTCGCACCGGGGTTACTGGACAGGCTTAGATCCTCTAAGCGGTTTACCAGTACTAGTGTGCGGACGGTTTCATCTCTGCCTGGAAGCATCATGCAGCCCATCTATTTCTTCAAGCCCCGATAGGCGGGGGCGGTTGTTTGTATTGGAGTTTAACGGCCAAGTCAACTCTATTTTTGGTCATTTTTGAGCCGGAAAGTTTACATATCCACACTTTAACTGGACAGGCTTATACGTAAGCGGTCAACCAGTACAGTGCCGTGCGAGTCGGTCCGTCCATGCTTATAAAACCTATTGGTTTCACTGGATGACAGGGCTTGAGAAGTCATTTCATCTCAATGTCGGGTAAAATCCCACAAAGGTGGAAGCAACCTCTCCAAAATGACCTATATAATGTTGACGAGGATGTTAAACATCAAATCAAACTAACAAGTATAGTGCACATTCTTTCCGCCAGAAACTGACAACTGCCCTTCTTGAATCAGCGGAAGGGAGAGAATGACCCTAGACAAAAATAATGATCAATCTCCACGAAAGAATGTTGCCGACCCCGGCAGGTATCGAACCCGCGTCCTCCTGATTACCAGTCAGACGCGCATCCGACTGAGCTACCGAGGCCGGCTATTCATTGGTGAGAGTCACATAGATCGAAATGGCAATATTAAAATAGAAGTTAAGGCGATGCTCCCAAAGTTAAAGAAACGCCAACACAAAACAACTTCACTATACGCAGAAAGCCACAATTCCACGGAATGCTAAACGGTTATTCAAAGTCCGTGAAATGAAGACAACCCCTCTTTATTTAGAGAAAATATGGGCTTAAGGGTACATATTATTTTCCTTATTCTTGCTAAAACATAAATTGTGGGTTTTCTTTAGAGGTTCTAACGAGCACCCACAAGCTTTGTTTGATGCAGAAATGAGGAAAAAATCACAAAATGTATGCTCTGGACCAATGATATGCACCATTGTATCAGACGGATATGTTACATGTATCGCAATTATTAATGAAATGTTTTTACATACATCAGCTAGGTCAAACGTCGTTCTTCATCATTTTTCATGGATGCAGATACTGAGAATGTTTTTAAATGAATCATCTTTGACCAGTCTACCGCTAATGACCTGTCAATTGTAGCGTCTACGCATCATTAGTACTTAGACCAGACGTACAGAGCAAAACCTGCACACTGATACACGAAAACATGCTGCATATACCCAGATCGGTATATGCTTCTTTTTTTATTTCTAGCCAGATCATACGTAGAATATATTGATATTATTTACTATTCTTATGCACATGGTGCAGAAATAAGCTAAGCGTCTTGGCGTATTTTCTGAGCTGAGGTGCAACTGCTGAGCATTATAATATCTTTTTCTCGGCTTTGATGTTTCTGTGAGAAAGGTCAAAATATGAATTATAAGCGGACGTGTGGAAAGATATTCATTAGATTCAAACTGCATTGGTGAGAGAACTTCTTAGAATATGTGTACTAATATAAAACATGACACTTGAGACATACAGAAATGCAGTGTGAACTGTTCACTTGTAACCTACTAGATGTACCGATATGATGAGTGATAAAATAATCAATTACTGTAGGTTCCTTATAGACGTTGAAAGTAAAAGCGTACCCAGACCGAGGCCTCGCCGAGTTTCCGATTGGTACGTGCATTCCGAGGACTGGAACACACATACTAGGTATTGTAAACATACACACGAAAGAGGTTTTCGTGCATGAAACATGTTTTCGTGCGTGTCTTACTTTCATGTTGATGGTTTTCAATGTTTGCTCGCCTGTGAATTAGTAAATCAGGGAGAACAGTTCCTTTTTGGTTTCTGATTTCATAGCCCTTTCAAGAATATTTATCTTATTTCGAGCCAATCGTTAATCAGATGTTGGAAAGAACCGGAATACCCGGAGTAATACAACCTTACCTTCGCGTGGCCCGAGCGAGGCGCTAACTATAGTGGTGTTAACCATAAGGCCATGTCGGCCCGAGAGTAGTGGGTACTACCTGCAAACAATATAAAATGATTATTTGAAAATGATATTGCAAACCAATCTGCATCGACACAAGGAAGCCTCATTTCGATAACCCATTGCATGCGGGAAACCCCTAAAAGTGGTACATTGGCAAACAGTGCAGACCCAGATCAGACCCCACAGAACGCGGCGTCTGATCAGGGCCTACACTATTTGCTAACATAATTTTCCACCAAAAATATAATAAAAACGAAACAATAGGCCTGACACCCCTTACATGTATTTGACAAATGGACTTGTCCAACATATAGCAATGGACGTGTCCATTAGTATACAATGGGATAACACATCCGTGTCGTAAAACAGTGTCTTCAATATCTGCAGAATTAGCGTTTTTTTTTTGTTTTTTTTTTCTGCTGTGTTTTATGTTTACAAGTTTACAAGTTGTGTTTATTATTAATATTTATATTAATGAGTCAGCGCAGGACAAAACCTACAGTAAGATATGTGCGCCCAACGAAGACTCAGATCACTGATCAGGGTCTTCGTTGTGCGCTCTAAGGATAGCTAAGGGCCCAATCTTCCTGCATGCAGCACGAGAAGTATCTCGTTAGACTATATGGATGCGCTGGCGGATCTGAGTCTTCGCTGGGCGCACATGTCTTATTGTACGTTATGTCATGCGCTGGCTCATTTTCTTTCTAGCACAAACATAGATTGAAGGAGCGCATTAGTACCGCCTCAATCCCATTTTGCCCGCCTTTTTTTTTTAAATCAGTCTTTTAAAATAACGATGTCCGAGCGGGTGGTCGGGCGTCGGGCGTTGTCTGAGGTTTACCTTTTGGTTAACATTTTTTTTTTTTTTCAAAATGATATTTAACCTTTATTCTTTATTCTTTGTGCCATGAAGCATGTTACAATGTTCTGTAGATTGCTGATGCTCATCGGACATGTCTCATTGACACGGGTATGACTAGTAACCGGAATCAATATTTCAGAAATATGGGGGAAAAGGTGTATTACCCGCTTGTAAACGAAACATTGTAAGATACACGATTTTAAGCGTGCATAATTAAAATAATACTCTAAAAAGATACATAAATCTGGAAAAAAAGTGCTGAATGCTATTTTTGGAGGTTTATTATTTCATCACGCAACATACCTATATAATTTTGACCCCATTGAACCCCATTTTTATATAGAAAAACTGGGGTTTATAGGGGTTAACCTTATTTTTCTATTTCGGCTGTAAAATAAAGATTGTGGGTACTCGTTAGAACCGTATCATAAATTTTCATCTTAAAATTTTCGTTTTTCAGTGGCAAAGTTTTTCAGTGTAGTTGTACAGGCATGCTTTCGTAATAAGAATCAATGTTTTGAGAAGTATAGGGAAAAAAAAAAGATACATATATATATATATATATATATACATGTACTTATCTGAAAAAAAAAAGTGCTGAATGCTATTTTTGGAGGTTTATGATTTACGATGTGAATACGGCCGGATGTTGGATACGGAAATAATAAGATTTACGACTTCGTCAATATTTTGTTGTATGGCCTCCTGATAAGGATGAAATTAATTTCTTGTCACATAGATAAGTCTTTATGTCTGAAGCTGGTCTGGTCGATTTTCTGTCAAAATGCCTGATAATATCGATGTTTGTAGCATAATGACCATCTGAATAAAATATGCATTTCCTTACATATCTCGCTAGAATAGCGTGAAGATTCGCAAATAAGAGGAATGTCTTGGGCAAAAGTGTTCATCATTGATGAAAAAAAAAAAAAAACACGGCCAAAATTGAAATTGTTCTTACTTAAATTCTTAATTTTCTATTGACGTGAGAAATCCATTGGTATCTTACCCATAACAGTGTAGACACAATGTCATCGTCGCATCCTTTCTTCGTCACTCCAAATCCCAAAATTAACAGCGCATTTAGGGTAGGATTCTATTTTTTTTATTATATGACGTCGCGTGTGAGAATGTAATAACGACATGTAATAAATTCGATAATCCACTCGTGGATTAAATTTGCAAATTAATCAGATACGTCCCGAAACGTAACTCGTAACACGTACGACGTCCTTAACGACCTCGCGTTTACGAATACGGAATATTGACATTTTTGTAAAACAATCGTGAATAAAATTCGTTTTAAATGTCATCTGATAAAAAGAGTGAGTGAGTGAGTGAGATTTAGTTTAACGTCCCACCAACAGCTAAGGTCATACGGAGACGGGACCTCGGTTTAAAGACTCATCCGAAAGTCTGGAGAAGCCCGGGATCGATCCTGCGATCCCTGGTTTACAAGGCGAGTAGCGTAACCACTGCACCACGGAGGCTTCTCTCTGATAAAAAGAATCTAGCATTCGTGCTCATCTATTATTGAATTTATTAAACTCTTTGAGGAAAAAGGATTAAATGCTCGGCAATGCCTCGCATCCTCAACACGTTTATTAAATTGAACTCGTTGAGGAAAAAGGATAAAATGCTCGGCAGAGCCTCGCATTTTAAACATGTTCATCAACTTCAATAATACATGGACACACGTGTAAGATCCTCCATAATTAATACTCAAAGTGAGCTAAACATGAAACGTTGAGCCAGGTTTTGAGACAATGTGGCGTTGGCGGCCAGCAAAGACTCAGATGAGCCTAGGCATAAGCACCGTCTGGACAGAGCATTTGCTGCTCGGAAATGTATTGACGATATTCGGAAAGGTTCAGGAAACATTCCGATAACATACCCGTGCATTTTTCACATCTCCAAAATGGCTACTTTTCCGATGAAAATCTATATTTTTTTTTCTTATCAATACTCCTAACATAGGTTGTTGGTGCTCGTTAGAACCGCCTCATTGAGGCGGTTCTTACGAGTTCCAACAACCTATGTATTGGAGCAAAAATAAGAAAAATAATGTGTACCCCTGTAACCGCCGTTTTTTATATATAACATGGGGTGTAGAGGGGGTGGGGAGGTGTTCATTTCACGAACATGTTCACGTGATGAGAATAGCTTTTTTTGTTCATCATGAGAACAAGTCCGTGAAATGAACATCCCCTAAGTGTATGTAACACTTTATACAGACAAAACGCGTGTTAATGCGGGTATACAATATGTTTGGTGTTTCTGCTCAGAGACAGGTTGTGGGTATCCGTTAGAACTGCCTCAACAAGACGGTTCTAAAGATCATCCACAACCTAGGATAAGAGTATATATATACAACTTTTTTTTATCGGAAAAGTAGAAATTGAAAGTATTTACTATCGCACATGGATGTGTTATCGTAATGTTACGAGCATTTAAAGATGATCAATCGGAGAATGCTCCGAGCCCAATACCATTACAATAACACACCCGTTTGTTAAAACGGTATCCGCCATATCGCCGAAACTAGCATTTACCAGATGCAATATGTTATATTTTTTCTTTACTTTAATATAAACATAGATTGTGGGCACTCGTTAGAACCGCCTCATAGAGAGGAGTACCCACAATATATGTATCGGAGCAAAATTAACCATTACTCAAACACGCCTATACAAATACATTGCCACCTTTATCGCCGAATAAATTAAAATTTTATGATGAAAAATTGTGATATTTTTCTTATTTCTGCTCAAAATATAGATTGTGGGCACTCGTTAGAACCGCCTCATCGAGGCGGTTCTAATGAGTACCCACAATCTATATTTTAGAGCAGAAATAAGAAAAATAAGGGATACCCCCGGAAACCTCAGTTTTTCTATATAAAAGTGGGGTTCAAGGGGGTCAAATTATATAGGCGTGTTTTCATGATGCGAAACTAGAGCAAGTCGATGGCGCGCGATCGCATATCTCCGCGCTGTGAAAATTATGTCACAATAAAAAGACCCAAAATACTTCTTTTGGACTTCGGGTGACCCCAAGACATGCCTCCTTGGCAAAACATTTGCACCGCTGTATGCTACTGTTCATTACCTTCGCTTTGATATGCAACATGACTATAATTCTACAAAATAGATTTTGACCCCTTGCGCGAGGGTCCGGCCCCTACCCAAGGGGGGACCCACTACAACATTCTGAATATGTTCCGCCAGTTCTCTCCTATAGGGTCAATACCTCTGGGGCCAGTTGTTCAAAGCATCGTTAGCTTAACGAGCTCGTTAGTGGTCATATTGTTAACTCTTCTAGCAAGTACAATATCATAAATTTTGGTATTTTTGCTGAAAAAATGTGAGCAGCTTTTGCATCCGCAAAAGCTGCTCACATTTTTTCAGCAAAAATTTCATCATATTTGCCATATTTAATGATCAAAGTTTTAACGATACGTTAACTAACGACGTCGTTAGTTTTGAACAACTGGCGCCTGATAGTTTTAAGATTCTAACTCAAAAAGCCTTTGAGGAGTTGTGTGATAATCGAAAACAAAATAATCCGAAATCCTACTTTCTGACCTTTGATGATCCCCTAGTCATGGCCCCCGCGACAAAAGTTTTGCACCACTCTCTTTCACGCTTCATTACCTTCGGTTTGTTATGCTGTGCAAAAAAGAAATTTACCTGGCCTCTGGATCTCGGCCCAGGTGGGGGAGGGGGTATGAGGGGGGGGGGGGGACATCAACATTCCAAATGCGTTCATCCAGTCCTCATCCCTAGAGTTATAAACTGTGTCAGTTTCAAGATTCTAGCTCAAAGGCCTATGAGGAGCTGTGTGACCATCGAACAAAATAACCCCAAATCCTGCTTTTTGACCTCTGGTGACCCCCAGACATGCCCCCGGGGCAAAAGTTTTGCACCACTGTTTTCTACTCTTCATTACCTTCGATTTGATACGCAACATGGCTATGCATGAACAATATGAATTTTGACCCCTCGGGCAGTTTGGGCCCCGACTCCTAGCTTGGGTTTTGGCGGGGATGGGGGGTGGGGGGATACAGCAAAATTCGAGGTCCTCAGCCACAGAGCGTTTGCCTTTGAAAGATTCGAGATTCTAGATTAAATGGTCTAGGAGCAATGGCGGGACATTACAGACGGACGTACATACGGACGGACGTCCGGACGGACGTAGGGACGGGGGAAATGCGCGGGGATAATAATGTATACCACAGATAAATAGAAGTGAAGGCAATGATCAGGAATCAATACAATTAATCCACACCTTCTATCAGAGACACCAAAAGAAAAGAAACACACACAAGAAATGGAAACATCAATCGCGGCAAACCAAAAGGACAGTTACTTTCCCACAAAATGGCCAATTGGCTATCAAAACAAAAAAGATATAAGCGATACAAACATTCAACGACAAACTATAACAAAAAATAAACCACGGCAGAAGAACTGTCTTGGAACGGTCAGTGAAAACTTCCGTCGGGATTTAGACAACTAATTTGCTCAGTCCGCATGAAGGCTTCCAACATCTCCGAGAACATAAAAGTCAAACACCCACACAGATGAAACAACGGTAATGACTCGACAGCAAGAAAACACTAAAATGCTGGAGCAAAAAGAAAACCAATAGTTAGACTCCGATGGGCCCGACCAGAGACAGAGCATCAGGTACGAACCCCACTTTTCTCTATATTAATTGAGGCCTTACTGGCCGAAACTATCTAGTCCGGCCCAGAAATCATGTACACTCCATTTTTGTTCAGTTCTGTGGTGTATACCTTGCTTCCAAAGGATAACCCTTTTCAAGAACATATTTAACTTCACTGCATCTGATTTAAGGGAATGTGTGGCGGCCGCAAAAAAGTCTCCCTGCCATTCGTCAAAGTGTAGTTTGTATTTCCTTGTCCTTTGGGATCATTGATTCCATTGTGGAGTTTTGAAAATGTTTGAGGGTCACTGATGAGGACTTATTTTCCGAAACTAGCTAGATTGGTCCGGAAAACATTTTCACTCCATACTTTTCAGATCTGTGTTGTATTCCTTGCTTCCAAAGGATAACCATTTTGATTCAGACTTAGTAGATTCAGATATTTAGTTTACCGACTGGACATATTTTAATACACGTTATGTCCTATTATAATCAAATATATTCATAGAATTTTAAAACATTTACAGCTGTCAGACTCTGACAAAGGGCCCCGCTCATGGGCAATACAATGAGAAATCGCCAAGATATGGTATCCAAAAGGTGAAACTGTGCATTCCGGGGCTATTTTGAGAACGTTATCACTTAAATAAACTTGGCAGTGTCCAGTCAATCACCAGGAGTCTGCATGTTAAACAAAAATGAAATCGGTGCAGGAATTTCAGAGGAAAAGTCGTTGGAAAATATTGATGAACGAAGGACAGCGGTGGACCAAGAAAGAGTTGATCAGAGTGCATATATAAGGGTTGTACATGCATACAAGTTGCTGTCGGTGTGCTCTCTTATTCCTTAAATTTGGTAACGTGTTGCCTTATTGGTACATCTGTCAAGAGCATAGTGCAATATTTTGACTAAAACGTCTAATTAGGAAATGATATTTATTTTATATTCTACATGGTTTACAGCGATAGTTTCGCTATTGATCTTATACTAAACCGTGCCCCGGGAGACCAGATAAGCCCCGTTATATACAATAATACACTATTCTTGTCAAGTTTTAACAGTCACGATTCCCAACACCAAATTCAGTTTTTATAGGCCCTTGCTCTGTGCGAACTCACTAATACGTGCATCTATACTTAATTCCTTATAAACGGAAGAGCAGTTGTAGAAAAATACACATTTGCAAATGTCATAAGCCTCTTTTTCACATTACGTTATACCCTAATGCCATTAATATAAATTACAGCGTGAAATATGACAAAGTGATATAATATTGACTGATTTCAGATATGGCAAGTGTGTACCGCACAAAGAAATGCCTAAAGAGTAAGGAATAACCGCCATTTTGTAATCCGGAAAGAGCGCATATACAACATAGGCTTGAGAAGATATATTTTCACCAAAAGTACGTGTATGTCATCTTTACAGTCATACAAGAACGCACAAACGTTGTGTGCCATATGTCAAGTAAAAGTAGCACAACAATATATTTTCAACAACAGGCAAGATCGCAAGCTATCTATGTTTAAAGCAGAATTCTAACACTGCGCGCCTATATAGGCAATGGAAAATAACTGTTTTATTCTAAAACAAATCACGAAATGGAAGAACGTGACGAGTGACGACATTAAAACTGCCAATTTATGACGTCACCAGTCGATTTCCTTGACATTAGACGTTGTAACGTATATTCTCGCATCGAAAACGTTAGAAAAGGAAATAAATGCATGTGTTTCAGTCGATAATTTAGCGGGATTTCTTCTAACAATGGCGAAAAGTTGTGAGATTTTGAAGGAAACAACAGCATTTTTGCCGATTTTCAGCCTGGTAGAATCGAAATAGATCAGCTCTAGTTTGTGATTTGTTGAGTAATAATAAATCACAGTTTGTGGTCAGTTGAAAGTAGACAAATCACGCGTAAACTGTGATTTACATGTATTACTCAACAAATCACAACTAGAGCTGATCTATTTCATAAATAATAAAATCATGGCAGAAATTGACCGCATTTACAGCATTGCCTGGGTGAGTTAGGTTATGAAACAAACAAAACTATGTATAGACCATAAAGATAAGAATGAAATAGGCTGTGTATATACATGTACCATGTCGCCCCGCCCATCGGGGTTTAGAGAAATTGATGTCATTGGCTGGCAGGGCTTGAGATGTCATTTCATCTCAATTCCGGGTAAAAGTCCCACGAAATTGGAAGCAACGTCTCCAAAATGATCATAATAGTGTTGCTGGGGACGTAAATCCTGAGTTCAGTCAATCAATCAATGTACCATAAAGTGTGTGTGTGTGTGAATTCGGGTTTAACGTCGCTTTCAACAATTTTTCAGTCATATCACGACGGTGTCTGGTTGCGACAGGGAGCTCAATGCTCACGTTTATAGTGCTGCCTCACTGAAGTATCATGTCCCAGACACATTACATGATACCACACCCAGTCACATTATCCTGACACTGGATCGACCAGTCCTAGCTCTACCCCGTAAATCTGAGTGCCAAACGAGGAGCAACTAGTACCATTTTTAACGACTTTGGTATGTCGCGGCCCGGGATCGAACCCGAGACCTCCCGTTCCCCGGAGCGGACACTCTACCAACTGAGCTATCGGGGCCGGTTGTACCATAAAGATAAGAACGAAAGACTTCTGTATTAAACCTCGGACCCAATATATATCATAATGCTATTAATCAAGTAATTTCGTTTTGGTCCAGCTACAGGTCCGCGGTCTGCTGTATTGGCCCGAAGCCGAAGGCCGAGGCCAATACAGCTGACCAAGGACCTGTAACTGGGCCAATACTAATGACAATTTAGCTTAATAGGACTTAATCTACCCAGACAAAGTAGTGTGAGTCAGACCGTCCAGTACATATCAAACTTTTGATGTCATTGGATGGCAGGGCTTGAGATGTCATTTCATCTCAATGCCGGGTAAAATTCCCATGAAATTGGAAGCAACATCTCCAAAATGATCAGTATAGTGTTGCTGGGGACGTAAAACCTCAGTTCAGTCAATCAATGCATGTACCATAAAGATAAGAACGAAATACTTCTGTATTAAACCTCGGACCCAATATATATCATAATGCTATTAATCAAGTAATTTCGTATTGGCCCAGCTACAGGTCCGCGGTCTGCTGTATTGGCCCGAAGCCGAAGGCCGAGGCCAATACACCTGACCAAGGACCTGTAACTGGGCCAATACTAATGACAATTTTATTATTATTATTGATTATTGATTTTTGACCTGGTGTTAATACAGATGATCTCAGATCAGTACAGGATAGTATTGTATTGAGTCCGTGATTAAATTCTGCACCGTCACGGCAGCAGTATCATTTACGCGTAAAGTCCATGTGACGCTCATTTATGTCTGTTTGTTTGATTTGAAGTTTAATGTACACTCAACACTGTAAAGGTCGTTTTGGAGACCGTCCTTCCAGTTTTGTGGGACTTTTACCCGACATTGAGATGAAATGGCATCTCAAGCCCTGCCGCCCAATGAAACCAATAGGACGCTCATTTGTGAAGGGAGAGGGTAGCGGCTCACTATTTAAATCAGATGTACTTAACCCTTGTCCTGCTAAGCCCGGATATGCCTTGTCTTTCAAACAATGTAGATCAAGATCAGATGGCTATCTGATCAGGATCTGCATTGTTTGCCATTCAGATTTTCTGACTGACTGACTGTTGTTTTTAAAGTAACCGGGCGCCAAGGGCACATAGGGGCTACCCCCAGTTCGCCAACTGGGATTAGTTGTAGGTACTGCTCTTTTCACTAGGCTGCCAGATTCAGATTGTGAATTTGTTGCAATAATTTGCATCAAGTAATCTGATTGGCTGATAATCAGTAGTGGGTGTGGCATATTTAAACATTCAGCAGGACAAGGGTTAAATGAGTAAAGAATACTAATCGAATCAGAACCCAAAGCCTTCACAAACAGCAAAGGAAAACGTACCTAAACCCATTCTGTACAGAAAATCCCTAAAGGGGTACCCTGGCAAATAGTGCAGGCGTCTGATCAGGGCCTACACTATTTGCAAAATTTAAGTATTTTCTGAATAACTTGTTTGATTTGAGCTTTAACGTCCCCGTCAACACTTTAAAGGTCATTTTGTAGACGTTGCTTCCAATTTTATGGGACTTTTACCCGACATTGAGATGAAATGACATCTCAAGCCATGTCGCCCAATGAAACCAATAGGGTTTATTAGCATGGACGGTCTGCCTCGCACCGCGGTTCATGGACAGGCTTAGATCCTCTAAGCGGTTTACCAGTACTAGTGTGCGGGCCGGATTCAGCTCTGCGTGGAAGCATCATGCAGCCCATATATTTCTTCAAATGTTCTGAATAAATTTTAAGGATAACATAACCTGTCACCCCTAAATTTCGAAATGGACTCCTGCTATATTTATGGAGGAAGATTCCATTTGGTATAAAAATGGTTGACAAACAACAAAATAATATCACAGGCGTCAAACCGAGTAAGCAGATGTTTCCTAAACAGGTGACGATTCAATAACCTTTACTGAACTAAATAACATACAGAAGTTTTAAAACGAAGACATCTAAAACGTGAACAGCACCGAACATATAATAAGTGAAACTACAACGAAAATAAGGCGGTCAGTGATAATTACCGTGGTTGGATTAAACCGGTTTTACGACCACCAACCGTCACCCTCATTTTGTTGTACCAACAATCTATGTTTTAGAGAATAAGGTTTACCCATGTAAACTCCAGTTTTTCTATAAAAAGTGGGATTCAAGGGGTTCAAAATAACATTGTATATAGGCGTGTTTTCGTGATGAATCTAATAAATAAATGTTGCAGATGATCAAACTGGCAGACCCGTATGTTAATTAAGTACATTGATATATTACATTATTCAGACAAAGGGACCATTCATGTGTTCCCAAGCGTTGACATTTGCCGGGTCCCGTGGTAGGTGAGACCCGCAGGTCGATCGTTCACACGTCTTTCGAAGGGACCGGAACATATTCATGCAATGAAACAAATATCATAACGAAAACACGCCTATACAATTCTGACCCAATTTAAAACAATTAAATTGGCTGCTGGACTCGCATAGAGGTTTCCTAGCTCCCCAATGTGTCATAACGGGCAACAATTAAACTTAACAAAACGGCTGTGATGAAGCAATGACTAGGGCTGGACAGCATTACGAAAACACGCCTATACAAATACATTGTAACCTTTATCACCGAAAAAATGAAACTTTTAAGATGAAAAATTGTTCTTATTTCTGCTCAAAATATATATTGCGGGTACTCATTAGCACCGCCTCAGTGAGGCGGTGCTAACGAGTATCCACAATCTATTTTTAGAGCAGAAATAAGAAAATAAAGTGTACCCCGTAAACCCCAGTTTTACTATATAAAAGTGGGGTTTGAGAGGGTCAAAATTTTATAGGCGTGTTTTCGTGATGGTTACAACGCGTTGAGGCACCTGGAGATCCCTGGAGCGTCAGGAACAGCACTGGACACTCATCACGGAAACATGCCTATATTGGTTTGACCGCCTTGAACCCCAAATTGTATATAGTAAAAGTAGTAGTACTCTTTACTTCCAAAGAATCTTACCATTCAGAACTTATTTATCTTCATTGCAGCTGGTATTGTTCCATGCGGCGGCCGTAAAACGTCTTCCCGTTCATTATCATAGTGCAGATTATATTTTCTGGCCCTTTGGGATCATTGAGTTCATTTTGAAAATAGAGTACTGCTTTAGCCGGCGCTAGAGGGTGTGGCCGGTATTGCAAATTTCAGTACTGGTCACGAACAGACTAGTAAAACCAATTCTGCTATTTTCGTTTGTTTTGTGTATTCTTTGCTTCCTAAGGATCTAACTATTCAGAACTTATAAACATCATTTTTCTTATAAGAAAAACTATCGCAATTTTACATCTTATTTTTTTTTTCGGTGGTAAAATTTACACTACATTTGTATAGGCGTGTTTTCGTAATGGGAACAAAAGAAGAACACCATTTGAAAACCGGTGGGCCAGGAAATAGACTATATGTTCTAGAAAGTGTTATCCTTTGGCAGCAAGGAATACACCATAGAACTGGAACATATTTTCTGGGCCAGACTAGCTAGTTTCGGCCAATTAGGCCTCATCAGTGACGCTCAGATATGTTCTAAAAATCCACAATGGAGTCAATGATCCAAAAGGACAAGAAAATATAAACTGCACTATGATGTAGGGCAGGGAGATTTATACGGCCGCCACACATTCCCAGACACCAGGTGTAGTGACGTTAAATATGTCCTAGAAAGGGTTATCCTTTGGAAGCAAGGAATACACCATAGAACTAAAAAATATGGGACACGTTTCTAGCCACAGCCAACCATATATCTAGCTTTATGTTTGGGTTATCATAGAGTCAGAGACCCGACCTGCGGTGTGCAATGTAAAAGGACAGCAAAATTGTTCATCACGTGAACAAGTCCGTGAAATGAACACCCCCTTAAACCCCACTTTATATAGAGAAAACTGGGGTTTAGGGGGGTAAACATTATTTTCCTTATTTTTGCTCCAAAACATAGGTTGTGGGTACTCGTTAGAACCGCCTCAATGAGGCGGTTCTAACGAGCACCCACAACATATGTTTGCAGTATAAATAAGAAAAATATCACGGATTTTCACCAGAAATGTAGCCATTTTGGTGATAAGAAAAATGCACTATGTCGCACGGGTGTGTTATCGTAATGAATCGTGATAGGATTAACCACCAAGCTTGCAGGCTAACCTACTCAACTACACACTCCCTACTCGAATAACGACAAGACTGAGAGATTTCCTCACGTTCTGCCCGGGACATTAGGTGTCTTGTGAATGAATAAATAAATATAATTCAAGTAAGCATGTCTGTGATTCTTTTTAATATGAACTGCAGTTTGCAATCAATTTACTGTTTTATTTCAATTTACAATACAATACATGTATACATGTATGAGAGTATTAAATTTTACTTCATAAAGTAACTTAGCGCTTACACAGCCAACATAAAGTTCGGGCAGTCGCTCTCGGACCGACGTCGAATCGCTGTCGGCCCGACGTTGGCCCGGCATTCTTTGCTGACTGGGGAGTGATTTTAGCCATCACGAAAACACACCTATATAAATACGAGGACTGTTCAAATATGAATGCAAGTAGAACGTTTTCTCATGCACTAATGCGAAAATCACCTGGAAATAAATATCACAGCTTAGAAAAAAACATTTGACCTATACATTGATACCAAAACTGTTAAAATCCGTGCACTTTAGCCATGTATATCGTTCGATAAACACTGTCTACTCTTGTATACTAATACAAAACATGGTTGGAAGAAGGTCAGAGTACGCCGTTGAAATACGGTCCTATATTAAGAATCGTTGTATTCTTGCTATACGGTATACGGTGCAAAGACATTTTTGATGAAATATGTTCGGTTTATGGGCATAATGAAATGTCTTTTCCGACAGTTTTTCGTTAGTGTAAGAAATTCAGCTGTGGGCTAGGCTCAACAGAAGATGCACCACATGATCGTCGGCCGAAAAGAGCAACATTGCTAGAGTGAAAGAAATAGTTGCTACCGATGCACGATACACCACTAGGCAAATAGCTAGTATGGTTGGCATCTCATTAGGAGCAGCCCATACAATTCTGAAACGGGATTTGAAAATGAGAAAGATCTGTACGAGATGGATTCCCCATCTGTTGACAGATGAGCAGAAAAAGACACGCGTACAGTGCGCCAAGAAGTTGATTCAAAAGTTTCCAAATTACAATGCACGGTCTTTCGCTAATGTCGTCACAGGTGACGAGACATGGGTTCACTTTTTTGAGCCAAAACGAAAGATTCAGAACAAAATATGGGCAACAAAGTATTGCAAAAGACCATGCATTGCAAAGCGGACCATGAGCGTCAAGAAGGTAATGTATGCCATATTCTTTTTAAATCAGGGCCCTGCTTTTCAGGTTGCTGTGCCTAAAGGCAAATCTGTAAATGCGATTTTTTACAAGAATAAAGTTCTTTGAAAACTGAAGAAATATTTCAAAGAACGAAGACCCGCAACTGGTTTGGCCAATGTCAGATTGCTACATGACAATGCGTCATCGCACAATGTGTTCATTGTGCAAGACTATCTGACGCAGGAAAAGGTTTTTGAACTCCCTCACCCCCCGTATTCCCCTAACCTTGCCCCGTATGACTTGTTTTTTGTTCCCGCGGCTGAAAAAATACCTTTCTGGTCGAAAATTTGTACAGCGCAAACACCTCGGTTCTGCAATATTCCAGTGCCTTCATAGTATACCTCGAAAACACTACCAAAATGCATTCAATGATTGGATCAGAAGACTGAAAGTTTGTATACCTGTTAAAGGGGAATACCTTGAGTGGACAAAATAAATTTTTCATCGAAATCTATCACGGAATCATTTTTATGTGCTTAGTTGCATTCAAATTTGAACAGTCCTTGTATGACCTCATTGGCCCCACTTTTATATAGTAAAACTGGGGTTTACTGGGGTAAACCTGAGTTTTCTTACTTCTGCTCTAAAATATATAGATTGTGGGTACTCGTTAGTAACGCCTCCACGGGGCGGTTCTAACTTGTAGCCGCATTCTATATTTTGAGTAGAAATAATAAAAAAAAAATCACAAATTTTTATCTGAAAAATTTCGACTTTTTTCGGCGGTAAAATTTACAATGTATTAATATAGGCGTGCTTTCGTAATGTAATGACTAGGTTCCAAATGGTCTACGGCGCCCGTACGGCGCCCGTAAATCCATTTCCATACGGGCGCCCTACAGCGAGCGTACGATTATCGTACTATTTACGGGTTCATACGACGTCCTATTGGCGCCGCATGCATTAAGATTTGGTATAACTCCACACTTTGACAAATTTAAAAAATCGCAAGCCCGTAGCCCATAGAAAGAATCGCACGATCACCGCAAGGGCATCGCACGGGAACCGCACGGACATCGTGCGATGATAGTGCGGGCACCGCAGGATTTATGCTGGGAATTTGGACTAAAACAATCGTACGATGATTGTAGACTCTTAGGATATAAATACGGTGCCCGTACTATCCCCGTACGAATATCGCAAGGTTGCCGCACGGTGTCTGTAAAATCGCATGGACATCGTGCGGTCATCGTGCGGTCATTTTGCGAAAATCTTACGGGACCGTACGGCTATTTGGTTGCAGTGCGAATGAGCTTCATTTCCAGATGTGTATGATAGCGATCATTTCCAACTGTTCATTTTATTTCAAGAGTTGTCTCTGAAAACGAAGATGGCTCTGAATACGCCACTCAGGCTCAGAGTAGTACATTTGCGGCTGCAACGAGGCAGAGTATAAGAAGGGAGCAGGCGATAATTGAAGCCCTGGCTCTCCTGGAAGAGCAAGAACCCAGACAAGGATGTAGGCAGAGGACAGTTCGGGTGTAACATTGGCTGCTAAGAAGGGTCACCCTAGGAGACTACGACACGTTTATGCAGGAATTGATGCGAGAATCGCATCGGGGACTTCAAAACGTGTCTAGGAATAGAACCACCCATGTTCCAAGAAATGCTAGATAGATTGACTCTCAGAATCTCAAAGCACCAGGACCGTCGACCAGGCTTGCCTGCCGGCCTGAGGCTAGCAATTACGCCAAGGTTCCTTGCCACTGGCGACTCTTATCGAAGTCCAGCTTCAGAGTGTCACACAGTGCCATAACTTTTAAGGGCAGCATATAATTGATGGTCGAGTACACACGAAACGCGAAGTTGTACACGCTTGGTACACAAAATGAGCTCAAAACTACACGAAGATCGTTCTGTTATCGTACTATCTCCGGCGGGCGGCCGCACGGACTCCGTACGATTGCCGTACGGAGCTGTGGAGACCGCACGATGGCCGTAAGATTTCCGCACGGTATCTTTTAGGTGCCCATACGGTCCCCGTACGTTTTGGACCACCATGTCGCCGAAAACTCGTAGAAGAAATCGCACGATGTCCGTATACAATGTAACCACATAAATCGGAGCCGGTAGCCTCCTACGGAAAATCGTAGACAAATAAATCGTACTGCGCCCGTAGCCAAATGTAACCCAGGCGTTAATTACAGTTCGACTGATAAAAGCGGGCGTTTTTCTACAAGCGCCCGACTTTGGCCCGCCGCTCTGTGATGAATGGATGAGGACAACATAATCTTACATGGATAATGGATGACACGATTTTCCTTGTCTGTCATCACGTGAACAAGTCCGGGCAATGAACACCCAACTAAACCACACTTTATATTGAGAAAACTGGGGTTTACGGGGTAAACATTAGTTTTCTTATTTCTGCTTCAAGACATAGGTTGTGGGTTCTCGTTAGAACCGCCTAACGAGCACCGACAACCTATGTTTGGAGTATAAATAAGAAAATATCGTTGATTTTCGTCAGAAAAGTAGCCATTTTGGAGATGGGAAAAGTGCACTTTTTGTCGCACGGCGATGTTATCGTAATGTATGCGAAGATTTTCTTTGCCTGTGTGCATGTGTACGTTCGTGTATAGAGCAACCGAACAATTCATCCGTCACATACATTTATCATAGATGAGGATGAATCATTTGTGAAAGACTTTCATTAATTAAGCGCCAGCAGACCAAAATCTGACAGAGCAGAAACCAAGTCGGATAGATTCCAGTTTGAGTGAAAGCTCGGAAATTAAATGTGACGAGAAATCCCCGAACCGAAGCAAATTATTATCCTATAAATTGTTTATATTGCCCCAACAATAACAGAAACAACAGTAATTGGAAAATAGAAAGTAAATATACCCATACTCCGTGCCAATAGTTCTATGATCTTTGATAATAAGTTTGTTGACATTTAGTCAAGTTCATGGATAGTACCACTATAATTGCTGCAATGATTTGATATCCAGTGTGATTTGGTTTGATATATCAGCTTTAGGAATCAATCCAATATTGTGGAATTGGTCTGCTTTATAGTTAAGCTCCGTATGCGAATAAAGCCCATACCATTTGGAAAAGACACGCGTCACTGTAAGACAACTATGTGTAAAAAGCACATATTTTTGTATTAAAATCTGTGTTATTTTCTTACATATAGTAGATTCTGAACATAAATAACACTTCAATATTCAAAGAATTTACGATATTGTTAACAACGTTTTGACCACGCTGCAAAGTAGATTTTGGTTTTTGTTTGATTGATTTGAGGTTTAACGGCCCCGTCAACACTGTATAAGTCATTTTGGTGACGTTGCTTTCAATTCTGTGGGACTTTTACCTGGCATTGAGATGAAATCACATCTCAAGCCCTGTCGCACAATGAAACCAATAGGGTTATGAGCATGACCGGTCCTACTCGCACCGCTTTGCCTGGCAGGCTTAGAGTTAGGAGGCCTTCATGCGGACCGAACAAATTATTTGTCTTAATCGCGACGGAAGTAAGGGGCGAGGATTGTGGCAACGTAAAATCGATTTAAGCCCCCCCCCCCCGCCCCCAGTGGAATTCGTTTCCGCTGACCGTTCCAAGGCGGTTCTTCTGGCGCGGTTTATTTTTGTTATGGTTTGTCTTTGGGTGTTTGTGTCGCTTATATTATTTTATTTTGGATAGCCTTTTGGCCATTTTGTTGGAAAGTAACTGTCCTTCCGCTGTTGGTGTTTCCGTTGGAGTCTGTTGCTTCATGTTTGTGTTTCTTTCCCTTTGGTGTCTCTGATGGGAGCTATGGGTTAATTGTATCGATTCCTGATCATTGCCTCTACGTCTATTTAAGATCCTCTAAGCGGTTTACCAGCACTCGTGTGTTGTCGGTTTCAGCTCTGCGTGGAAGCATCATGCAGCCCATCTATTTCTCCAAGACCCGATGGGCGGGGGCCGTGTAGATAATGGTGATTGTCGTTGGTACATAAAGTGAAATTCCATTTTGAAGACCAGCTTAAATCAAGTCTAATTCTGCTTTAAAAATAATATATAAAATCTTTCAGGTATTCTGCCTGTCCTTCTTTATTTTCTTTTTCCTGTGTCCGCTACCATGTGGATCTGTTTAAAAGTGCTCTTAAAAGCAGTTTCAATGATGGTCTGTATATGACAATTTTATTGTTCTGTATATGCTGATTTTCGGGAAAGTTCCGATAACGATTATCTTCGGAAGCGTACTTACTGTAAGAAAAGCGATCATTCATATTTGTTTCATTGCATGCATATTTGCCGGACCCTTCGGAAGACGTGTGAACATTACGAGAACACGCCTATATAAAAACATTGTACATGTAAATGTTACCGCCTGAAAAACATAAATTTTAAGAGGAAGAATTGTGATATTTTTCTGAGGCGGTTCTAACGTGTACATGCACCCACAATCTGTATTTTGAGCAGAAATAAGAAAAAACTATGATTTACCCCTGCAAACCCCAGTTTTAGATAGCCAATTGGCCATTTTGTGGGAGAGTTACTGTCCTTTTGGTTTCCGCTATTTATGTTTCCATTAGGGTCTGTTGTTTCGTGTTTGTGTTTCTTTCCATTTGGTGTCTCTGATGGGCGCTGTGAGTTAATTATATCGATTCCTGATCATTACCTTCACTTCTATTTTACTATATAAAAGTGAGGTTCAATGGGGTCAGAAATATACAGACGTGATTTCGTGATGACGACAGAGCTGCGGGCCTCTCCTTACTCGGAAACCGGCAGATGTCAACGCTTGGGAGCACAAGAATGGTCCCTTTGTCAGAATAATGTAAGATAACAATGTACATAATGAACCCAAGTGCCAGCCAATTTGTTCGTCTACAACATTTGTTTTATATTAGATTGTTGACAATTTTCGAACTCTCTGACTGTCCGAACTGAATAAAAATAAGATATAAAGAAATGATCAGAAGCGAAATTGTCTAGAAAGCAGACAGATTGATATTTGCTTAATCAGAAGCTAATATTTGAGTTCTAATATTTCCGTTTGACTTGGCCGCCGTGGCTTCAATAATTCATTAACAGTTGTTATGACTTGATTTATGAATGATTTTAACATCCTTTCATGAGACTAGCTTTTCAAGAACACGTGTATTACATGTAACGAGTACAGAAAGTTATTCAGATACATGGACCTAGGTGCCTATTGTCAGTATATGTTAGAACCGTCTCACTGAGGCGGTTCTAGCGAGCACCCACAACATATATTTGCAGTATAAGTAGAAAAATATCACAGATTTTCATCGGAAAAGTAGCCATTTTGGATGTGAAAAAAAAATGCACTATGTCACACGGGTTTGTTATCGTAATGACATCCACAAACGCCATAAAACTGAAACTTGAAGAAATAGATTGGCTGCATGATGCTTCCACACAGTGCTGAAATGGAACGCACACGAATACTAGTAAACCACGAAGAAGACCTAAGCCTGCCCAGGCAAAGCGGTGCATATAAACCTTGTTGGTTTAATTGGGCGACAGGGCTTTAGAAGTCATTTCATTTCAGTGTCGGGTAAAAGTCCCACAAAATTGAAAGCAACGTCTCCAAAATGACCTCTAGTGTTTACGGGGACGTTAACATCAAATTAAACAACCAACCAACACCTAACACTACACATGTACATTGCACAAAATTCTAACTCCGTGAGAAATGCATTAAACAAACGCCGTTGCATCTTGCAAGATCTTCATTTCATTGATTACATGTATTATCTTATTTGACTAATTTTAGCTGATTTGCTGATTCGTAATACATGTATTTTTCTTCGTTTAATTCTATGATAGCCAATATCCTTTTAACGTTTACATTACGATAACACACCCGTGCGACATAGTGCATTTTTTTCACATCTCCAAAATGGTTACTTTTCTGACGAAAATCGATTTTATTTTCCTTATTTATAAAGCAAACATAGGTTGTGGGTGCTCGTTAGAACCGCCTCATTGAGGCGGTTCTAACTAGTACCCACAACCTATATCTAGGAGCAGAAATAAGGAAAACAATGTAGACCCCCGTAAACCCCTGTTTTCTCTATATAAAGTGGGGTGTAAGGGGGTGTTCATTTCACGGACTTGTTAGCGTGATGTAGTGTATATATTTGTGAATGTTTTAAATTCAGTTTGTATCATTGCAAACTTAATTTAAATCAGCAATGCATACATGCTCGTTCAATATTGCTATTATCAGATTATGAGGATCATATGTTGGACTGGCACTCGTGCCAACTATGTCATCCTCTTGCAATAAAGTTATTATATTTGAGCCAGCGCACGACAAAACATACAATAAAACGTGTACCCAGCGAAGACTCAGATCAGCCTGCGCATCCGCGCAGTCGGATCAGAGTCTTCGCTGTGCGCTCTAAAGATAGCTAAGGACCCAATGCTGCTTCATGCAGCAAGATAAGTCTCTGGTCAGACTATATGGATGCGCAGGCTGATCTGAGTTTTCGCTGGGCGCACATGTAAATTGTAGGAAATGCTGTGCCCCGGCTCATTTATTATAATTATTATTATTGTTATTATTACATAGAGGATCTTACATGAGTGCTTATGTACGTTATTGAATTTTTAAACGGGTAAAGGAAAAGGGATAAATGCGAGGCTTCGCCGAGCATTTTATCTCTTTTCCTCAACGAGTTTTATAAATTCAATAATACATGAGCGCGAATGCAAGATTCTATTTATCATATGACATTAAAAACGCATTTAATTCACGATACGATTTTATATAAAAATGTCAATATTCCGCGATACGTAAACGGGACCTCATTAAGGACGTCGTATGTGTAACGTTATGAGATGCGCCTAACTAATTTGCATATTTAATCCACTAGTGGATTATCGAATTCATAACATGGCGATATTACACTCTCAGACGTGACGTCATATGATAAAAGTATTAAGAGTCTTTTCATCTGGGTCTACTCTGTTGGCATTAATAACTGTAACTGTATCAGTCTACAGGGAGAAAGATAACAAGAAACATTTTCACCGAGCTTGGCAAGCTTGAAAAATTATATGAAATGCGTAGCTGTTGATAAATATCGATTGCAATAAACTTCCAAGCAGGGACCTCAATAAAATCAGGATTGGAAAAGGCATAAAATCCAAATAAAATCTAGACAGAACGCAATAACGTTTAATCTAAAATTCGAATAACAGAACACCATAAATTTTCATTACCGACGAACAAGCTCGATAGGGGATGCAATAAAGTTGACATTAATTGATGCGTGTCCTGCGAAAAGGTGAAGCATTTGTTTTGTATTACGAGGAAATTTATAGGTATACTTCTTCTATGCTGCGGCCCCCGCCCATCGGGGCTTGGAGAAGAAGATTGGTCTGCATGATGCTTCCACGCAGAGCTGAAAACGACTGCACATGAATACTGGTAAACCGCTTAGAGGTCGGAAAAGTGGTGCGAGTTGGTCCAGCCTACCTCTAAGCGGTTTACCAGTATTAGTGTGCGGTCGGTTTCAGCTCTGCGTGGAAGCATACAAACGTCCATGCATATAAACCCTATTGGTTTCATTGGGCGTAAGGGCTTCCGATGTCATTTCATCTCAATGTCGGATAAAAGACCAACAAAATTGGTAACAACGTCTCCAAATTGACCTATATAGTGTTGACGGGGACGTTAAACGTCAAATCAAACAAAACTTCTGTGCCAGGATAAAATACAATATGCGCAAGCCAGAAAGATCTGCCATTCATGCATGATGTGCGCAATGGGAGCTGTGTTTATTATGGACACGCGCATACTTTGCAACGAAAAACACACGATCTATATTTGGAGTTTGAGTGAGTGTTTACGTCTCACCAACAGCTCAGTTTATACGGAGACGGGACCTCGGTTCAAAGACTCATCCGAAAGACTGGAGAAGCCCGGGATCGATCCTGTGGCCCTTGGTTTACAAGGCGAGTAGCATAACCACTACACCACGGAGACTTCTGATCTATAATTGGAGCATGACTAGAGGAAGTAATATATACATGTACCCTTGCAAAATACACAAGTCTCCACATTTATATAAGCTGGGTTTATAAGGGTATTATATGCATGGACGTGATAACATGATGTCTACTCTAGTTCACCCATAATCTAATCTTAGAGAACAAAATCGGATAAAAATGTATACCGTCCAGTAAATAAAACAATGGAACAACAGAAAAATCACCGTATGTACAGATCTGTACAACGTTGCCTAGACACATCGACATCGATATAAACACGATGAAGTATTGTTATATTAGGGTATAATGTGAGTTTTTTTTTATTTTATCACTACGTCTGGGGCACTTGTTAAGACTCGTGGAATCTATACAAGGCGGACTGGAAGACAGAAATTAATTCATCCTTTGAGTGTAGAAATATTTAATTGACCATGCAACCTTAATAGACCAACCATATGTCAGCCACTCATCACTTCAACAAGTCCATTTGAAGCCAGCTCATGAAAAATGACACTTATTGCATTGAAAGACAGCAGTTCTAACGATTATCCACGAACTATTTTTGTGGAGAAAATGATCATTTTGTGGTGGTAAAATTTTCAACATATTTGCTGCTCTCTGGTACGAGATAGCTTCTGTTTTGCATCCAGCCATATCTTTTAGGTGCTTACGCGCATTTAGTTTATACTAATTTATCTTAGTTGGATCGCTCTCGAACACTCACTCTACTCCGGGTGTTTTCACGCGCACATGCGAGAGAGGCAGTGGTTTTTACAGCACTGCTACCCATTTACACCTGGGTGGAGTGGTGCAGTGTCATTACTTGTCCTGCCCAAGGACACACCTGATACCGGTGGCTGGAATCAAACGCTCAACCTCTCGATCATAAGTCGAACGCGTAAACCACTGCGCTATCGAGGCTGACTTTGAATTACGCTGATATAGTCCTATATATATATACTTGACCGCCGGAAAAAAGAAAATTGTAAGATGAAAAAATGTGATATTTTTCATATTTCTGCTCAAAATACGAATTGTGGGTACTCGTTAGAACCGCCTCATAAATAAGGTTTACCACTGTAAACCCCAGTTTTACTACATAAAAGTGGGGTTCAAGGGGGACAAATCTATATAGGCGTGTTTTCGTTATGTTGATGAAATTGTCAAAAACGGGCGAAATTGACTGAAATGTCATGGCATAGATTTCCGATCTAAGAACGATTTTTTTTTTTTTTGGTTTCGCTCAGCGAGTTTTCCGTGTACTTCTTTAGGCCTACTGTTTTTACATGCAGTTCTGCTACATACATGCTGTGCTGGAAGTCGTTTTTGTGTTTTAAGACATTCTAGTACATACCATTACGAAAACACGCCTATACAAATACATCGTAACCTTTATCGCCGAAAAAGTGAGAATTTTAAGATAAACATTATGATATTTTTCTTTCTTCTGCTCAAAATATAGATTGTAGATACTCGTTAGAACCGCCTCATCGAGGCGGTTCTAACGAGTACCCACAATCTATATTTTAGAGCAGAAATAAGGAAAATAAGGTTTACCCCTGTAAACCCCAGTTTTACTATATAAAAGTGGGGTTCAAGGGGGTCAAAATTATGTAGAATGATACATGTACCAGTGACAGTAACGGTTCCATTGGTTTATTTTGTTCTGTGTTTCAGAGCCAAAAGATATGACATTTGGGGTTGACCCCTCCCTTACTCAAAGGCCAATAACATCCGACGTTTTTGGCCCAGGCAACACTGATATATTACTGCAGTACAGCATGCTATGAAGCAATTGCTGTAACATTACATTAGATCTTAAATTCCAAACTATGTAAACATCTACTGTACGCATTTTTGTCTTTTTTTATTTTTTTGTTTAGTGTTTTTGCTTTTTCGGGTATCAATAAACTGAGGTTTACTATGATATTTATTAAAGGAAATTTCGACGTGATTTAATATTGTATCATAACGGTTCGCTGTCGTATTGTACATGTACATGTATGTCTCTCAGCCATTATGTTAGCATGATGCAGTCTACCATTTGCGGTACACATTTTACATGTACATTGTGCATACATTACGAAAACACATATATTGTAACATTTACAGCCGAAAAAACACATGGCAGTTTTTAGATGACAATTTGTGATTTTTTGTATTGTTGTTCAAAATATAGATTGTGGGTACACGTTAGAACCGCCTCATCGAGGCGGTTCTAATGTTTACCCACAATCTATATTTGTGAGCAGAAATAAGAAAAATAAGGTTTACCCCTGTTAACCCCAGTTTTACTTTATAAAAGTGGGGATCAAGAGGGTCCGAAAATATAGGCGTGCTTTCGTGATGAGTTTTTTTTCTAGTACGCTAAATTCCACTTCCATTAGCACCTGTGGCCCCCGCCCATCGGGGCTTGAAGAAATAGATGGGCTTTATGTTGCTTCCACGTAGAGCTGAAACCAACCAGCACACGAGTACTGGTAAACCGCTTATAGGATATAAGCCTGCCCAGGCAAAGCGGTGCGAGTCGGACCGTCCATGCTTATAAACCTATAGGTTTCATTGGGCGACAGGGCTTGAGATGACATTTCATCTCAATGTCGGGGAAAAGTCCCACAAAATTTGAAGCAACGTCGCCAAAATGACCTTTACATTGTTGACGGGGACGTTAAACCTCAAGTCAAACAAACTCCATCAGCACCTGAAGGTTTTAGACATCCAATATACAGGTTGATATTGTCAACAGCGATGATGTCAGCAGTGCACGTGGACTGATACGGGTGCCGCTGATATGGGCAGATATCGATAGACTATAATGCAAAGCCCGCAAATTGTTATTACGCCTGATTAGCGATGCAACGATGCCTAGGACTTTGGTTTACTTTGCATCAGCTATATACGAGGACTGTTCAAATATGAATGCAACTAAGCACATAAAAATGATTCCGTGATAGATTTCGATGAAAAATTTATTTTGCCCCCCTCAAAGTATTCCCCTTTAACAGATATATGTATACAAACTTTCAGTCTTCTGATCCAATCATTGAATGCATTTTGGTAGTCTTTTCGAAGTATACTATGAAGGCACTGGAATATTGCAGAACAGAGGTGTTTACGCTGTACAAATTTTCGACCAGAAAGGTATTTTTTCAGCCGCGGGAACAAAAAAAGTCACACCTGGCAAGGTCAGGGGAATACGGGGGGTGAGGGAGTTCTACAACCTTTACCTGTTTCAGATAGTCTTGCACAATGAACGCCTTGTGCGATGACGCATTGTCATGCAGCAATCTGACATTGGCCAAACCAGTTGCGGGTCTTCGTTCTTTGAAATATTTCTTCAATTTTCGAAGAACTTTATTCTTGTAAAACTTCGCATTTACAGATTTGCCTTTAGGCACAGCAACCTGAATAGCAGGGCCCCGATTTGAAAAGAATATGGCATACATTATCTTCTTGACGATCATGGTCCGCTTTGCAATGCATGGTCTTTTGCAATACTTTGTTGCCCATATTTTGTTCTGAATCTTTCGTTTTGGCTCAAAAAAGTGAACCAATGTCTCGTCACCTGTGACGACATTAGCAAAAGACCGTGTATTGTAACTTGGAAACTTTTTAAGCAACTTCTTGGCGCACTGAACGAGTGTCTTTTTCTGCTCATCTGTCAACAGATGGGGAATCCATCTAGCACAGATCTTTCTCATTTTCAAATCCCGTTTCAGAATTGTATGAGCTGCTCCTAATGAGATGCCAACCATACTAGCTATTTGCCTAGTGGTGTATCGTGCATCGGTAGCAACTACATGTATTTCTTTCACTCTAGCAACCATCTTGGCAGATGTTGCTCTTTTCGGCCGACGATCATGTGGTGCATCTTCTGTTGAGCCTAGCCCACAGCTGAATTTCTTACACCAACGAAAAACTGTCGGAAAAGACATTTCATTATGCCCATAAACCGAACATATTTCATCAAAAATGTCTTTGCACCGTATACCAAGAATACAACGATTGTTAATATAGGACCGTATTTCAACGGCGTACTCTGACCTTCTTCCAACCATGTTTTGTATTAGTATTCAAGAGTAGACAGTGTTTATCGAACGATATGCATTGCTAAAGTGGACGGATTTTAACAGGTTTGGTATCAATGTATAGGTAAAATGTTTTTCTACGGTGTGATATTTATTTCCAGGTGATTTTCGCATTAGTGCATGAGAAAACGTTCTACTTGCATTCATATTTGAACAGTCCTCGTATAATTATCACAAATGCTACAGATGGTTGACAATATATGAGCCACTTAATAGGAGAATGTGGCATTACGGAAACACGCCTATTGTAAATTTTATCGCCGAAAAAAATGAACATTTTAAAATGAAAAACTTTGATATTTTTCTTAAATCTGCGCAAAATATTGATTATGGATACTCTAACCGTGTACCCATTATCTATATTTTGAGTCTGCTCAAAATATACATTTAGATTGTGGATACTCGGTTTTAACCGTGTACCCATTATATTTGAGCAGAAATAAGAAAAAAATCACAACGTTTCATTTGAAAATTTTCGTTTTTGCATGGTAAAATTTATTTATTTTTATAGGCGTGTTTTCGTAATGTTTTTTTATATATATAAAACAATGTCCCTTTTTTCCCCTCCTTTAGCTCGCCTGGACGAAATCTAGGAAGAGCTATTGCACTACCCTTGGCGTCGAAGTTGGCGTTGAAATCGACGTCGGTGTCCAGATTTACGTTATTTCTAAGAGCTCGTACTTGCTGACAGTCTTCAAGAAAAGCGCAAGGCTGAACTGTCTGACAAAACTGACATTTTTGCATTTTGTCCTGCAAAACACTTTTAGTCTGTTTGACAAATGTCCTGTGAATCTTAGCAAAGCGATTAATATTATGAAACAAAAATACGCTCGTTTGCCTTCAGTCCTGCAGATACTTATTCAGTCCATTACGAAAACACGCCCATATACACGTAACTTTAACCCCCTCAAATCCCACTTTTATATAGTGAAACTGGGATTTACAGGGGTATACCTTATTTTTCTTATTTCTGCTCAAAAACATAGATTGTGGGTACACGTGAGAACCGCCTCTCTGAGGCGGTTCTAACGTGTACCCACAATCTATGTTTGTTTTGCTTGTTTGTTTGATTTGGGGTTTACGTCCCCGTCAACACTGTATAGGTCAAGTCAGTGTTTGGAACAAAAATATGAAAAAATATCAGATTTTTTTATCGAAAATTTTCATTTTTGGCGGTAACATTTTCCAATATACATGTATTTGAATAGGCTTGTTCTCGTAATGCCTACCAAAGATTTCAGTCTGCCTGACACCTGTCCTGCATCAGTAGAAAATATTCCGCGAAGACCGTGCTGAACCGTATGACGGATAAGGTCCATATTTGATATAATGATAGATACATGTATAGGTCCAGAAGTTTATACAGCAATATAAACGCACACCAATGACCTCAAGGTCAATGTCACAGACTTAGACATCATTAATGTTAAAGTTTTATTTTATTTTATTTTTTTTTAAAGTTAAGGCTTTTAACGAGCTCATATTTCCCATACCGGTTGTTGAATGTAATTATATTTGGTATGGTGATACATACAGGTCCGAAGTTTACACAGCAATACCACTTATGATGCCTGTGACCGCAAGGTCAATGTCACATACGTAGAAAATATATGTATATCACGGAAACATGCCTAGTTTTTACCCCCTTGAACCCCAATTTCATATAGTAGAACTGGGGTTTACAGGGTCGAACCTTACTTTTCTTATTTCTGCTCTAAAATATAGATTGTGGGTACTCGTTAGAACCGCCTCGATGAGGTGGTTCTTACGAGTGGGTCATGTTGGTTCTTGCGAGTACCCACAATCTATATTTTGAGCAGAATTAAGAAAAATAGCACAATTTTTCATATTTACGTCGGTAAACTTTATACTGTATTTGTATAGGCGTGCTTTCGTAATTTTATATTTTTAAGAATTCATATTTTTCCAACCACTTGGTTGATTTGATTCGAATTTTGTATGGTGATTGATATAGGCCACGTGTTTTATTCAGCAATACCGTCGCCAATGCCTATTTGCCCATGGCCAAGAACGTTTATATTTAAGTTTTAAAGAGCTCATGCTTTTGCATCGCATTACGAAAACACGCCTATTCATTTACAGCCGAAAAATACATGTATAAACTTTTCCGATAAAAATTGTGATATTTTTCTTATTCTTCTAAAAATATAGATTGAGGGTACACGTTAGATCCGCCTCATCGAGGCGGTTCTAACGAATTCCTACAATCTATAATTTAAAGCAGAAATAAGAAAAATAAGATTTTCCCCCTGTAAACCCAAGTTTTACTATATAAAAGGTTGGTTCAAGTGGGGTCATTGTATAGCCGTGTTTTCGTGAAAATGATGGATTTCTTTCATATTTGGTATGATGATAGGTAGAGATTCAAAGGTTTTATTCAACAATACCCCCATCTAAGCCCATGGCCTCAGTGACACTTTTCGAGGTGATCCACGTAATGGCGGCATTAAAGTGTTTGAATCGCCCCGAAAACAAAATCTTTGAATGGTTCATAATGGATTTGGATTTATCAGACAAACTGATCGTATAATGGAATACTGAAACACAATCTCTGAAATATTCATTCTGTATCCATCGTCAAAATGTTCTGATATTGAAAGATCGACATTCACGCACCTGTTTTTCGTGTATTAAATGCTGGTCTGATTGACAGGTAATTAATGATTCATGCAGTTCCACAGTTTTGTAACATGCAACTCCTGGCTTTATAAGACATACAGAATTATCCTGGTGCAGTAGTTTTCTTGTAATTAAAGAGAATGTTCACACCTTCTGTGTGCTTTGAAAAAAGTTCGAGACTATCATTACAATACTATATCGTGCGACATAGTACATTCTTTCATTCCTCAAAAAGGAAGTTTTTGAAACAAATTGTGATAGTTTTCGTATTTATTTTCCAAACAATTGTTTTGGGTGCTCGTTAGAAACGTAACTTTGAGGCGGTTCTGGCGAGTACCCACAACCAATGTCTGGGAGCAGAACTGAGTTACCCCCCCCCACACACACACACACAACTCAAACCCCTACCCAACGTAAACGCCAGTTTTCTCTTGTTTGATTTGTGATTTAACGTCCCCATCAACACTATACGGGTCATTTCGTTGACGTGCTTCCAATTTTTTTGTGGGGCTTTTACCCGACATTGAGACGAAATAAATTCTCAAGCCCTGTCGCCCAATGAAACCAATAGGGTTTATAAGCATGGACGGTCCAACTCGCACCGCTTTGTCTCGGCAGGCTTAGATCCTCTAAGCGGTTTACCAGTACTCGTGTGCGGTCGGTTTCAGCTCTGCGTGGACGCATCATGCAGCCCATAAGTAAATTCGAGCCCCAATGGGCGGGGGCGGACGATCATCATGTTTACAAATCCATGTAATGAATAATTCTGTAAACTTAACCCTTATCTTGCTGAATATTCAATAAAGCCACACCCATTTCTTTCTATCAACCAATCAAATAACTTGATGTAATTTATTGCTTTATTGCTACAAATTCATAAATTGAATGCTAAACAGTATAGATCCTGATCAGATGTCTTCTTCAGAAGCCATCTGATCTTGATCTACACTATATGCAAAGATAGGGATTGTCGTGAACAGCAAGATAAGGGTTAACTTCATTTAGAGAAACTTGGTGTTTCCTTTTATTTAGTTTAAACACACCGTCAAGTTGAAAACACGCCTATACAAATACATTGTAAACTTTAGCGCCAAAAAAATGAAATTTTTAAGATGAAAGTGGTGATTTTTTTCTTATTTCTGCTCAAAATATAGATTGTGAGTACTCGTTAGAACTATCTCGATTATTTCTGCTCATCAAGGCGGTTCTAACGAGTACTTAGAGCAGAAATAAGAAAAATAAGGTTTACCCGTGTAAACACCATTTTCACTATATAAAAGTGAGGTTCAAGGGGGTCAAAATTATATAGGTGTGTTTTCGTGATAATCACCCCATCGACATAGACGTTGAGTACCCTTTAGAATCCCCTCATCGAGGTGGCTCTAATGAGTAATGAGCAGCCACAATCTGGGTTTGGAGCAAAAAAAAAATAAATTTATCATATGACGTCGCGTTTGAGAGTGTAATAACGCCATGTAATATTTTCGATAATCCACTAGTGGATTTACTATGCAAATTAGCTAGATACGTGCTCATGTATTATTGAATGTATTAAACTCGTTGAGGAAAAGGAATAAAATGCGAGGCTTTGCCGAGCATTTTATCCCTTTTCCTCAACGAGTTAAATACATTCAATAATACATGAAGACTCATGTAAGATCCTCTATATAATCGGTATCATAGTAGACGAAACGGGCCTCCGTGGCCTAGTGGTTAAGAGCGCTGACTCTTGATCATTAGGTCTCTCACCGTTGTGGTTCAAGTCTCGCTCGGGTCATATGTGAGACGCCAAGGTCTGCAACGGAAGATCAGGTGGTTTTTCTCCGGGTACTCCGGTTTTCGCGCACTTCTGATTAACGATCGGCTCGATATGAGTGAAATAATCTTGAAAGGGCCGTAAAACCAAAACCAGAACCAAAAAAAAAAAAAAAATAAAAATAAAAATAATAAAAAGAAAAAAAAGAAAAACATTGGTAGATGAGGTCATTGCAGCACGCTGACGTATTGACATAATGTCGAGATAACACTTCAGTGACGTCGAAGTTCGGAAGTAATATTCAATGCATACCTAGAGGATCTTACATGATCTCAAATGCGAGGCTTTGCCGATCAATTTTTCACCTTTCCTCAACGAGTTTAATAAATTCAATAATACATTAGCACGAATGCAAGATTCTTTTTTTATCATATGACATTTAAAACGTATTTTTTTTACGATTGTTAACAGAATTGTCAATAATCCGCCATTAGTAAACGCGACGTCGTTAAGGACGTCGTACATGTAACGTTACGGGACGTATCTAGCTAATTTGCATATTTAACCCTCTAGTGGATTATCGATAATATTACATGGCGTTATAACACTCTCAGATGCGACGTCATATGATAAATAGAGGATCTTACACGAGTGGTCATTTCTTATGAAGTTGATGAAACGATCCTTCGGCGAGTTTCATTAATTTCATATGAAATGACCACGAGTGTAAGATTCTGTTTATCATATGACCACTTTAAATTGGATTTTGTCGCCTTTAAATTTGATAGTTTTACTACCAAAAAAATGCATGGTTGACACGGACGTCGTCATGATGATACTTAATCCCGCCAAAGTGTTATTACACGTGTGGTCATACGATTTTTATTACACGGCGTTATCCACTGCTTATCAACGACGTCATATGATAAATAGAAGATTTGCAGTTATCGATTTCGTGCCAAGGGAACGGATACACCAGGTATTATTTGTTCACAACTAATGACGTCGCCAGTTAACGTAACGTTCAAAATTGATCATTAAATATTGCAAATACATTGTACACTACATGTTATATTTGTGCTGCGAAAAGAAATCGTAGCTTTTGCATTTGTAAATGATACGATTTATTTCAGGACGTGGGTGTAATTTATTTCAAGTAGGGTACAAATCCTATAAAATTGGAAGGCAGCTTCTCCAAAATGGCTGACATATTGTTGACGGGATCGTAAAACCTAAATGCAAACAAAAAACCATACATTGATTTATATTGTGTATGTAATTTCTGAGGAACAAGTTTTGGTTTTGGTTTGTATTGGAGTTTAACGGCCCAGTCAAAACTATTTTAGGTCATTTTTAGCCTGTCAGTTTACCTATCCACACTTTTCCTGGGCAGGCTTATACGTAAGCGGTTAACCAGTACAGTGTACATTATTTCGCCAGAAACTGACAACTGCCCTTCTTGAATCAGCGGAAGGGAAAAATTAACCGTAGAAAAAGTTTCGTGATCAATATTCACGAAAGAATGTTGCCGACCCTGACGAACAGGTAAAAAGGCATACGAACCCAACCTACATCATATTGTGTAGGTAGGGTACACAATATTCACCTCGAGGGAGCACATTGTGCAGGAGTATATATTGGGGCTCTAGACTGCTCCTTAGAAATAATTCTCTGCGGGAAAGGGACACTGAACTTGAATGTATTCCCCTTTCAAGCCTGATTTTTTTTCTGTCTACCGAAATTAAAAATAGAGGTTTTTATGTTTTGTAGCAATACAATGAAACATTTTTGTCAAGTGAGGTAATATTTCTGAAGTATCAAAGTCTAGACGGTATGTTATATACATATGTATAGTTTATTTCAAGCCCTTTCAAGTTGTTTTGTCTGTTGTTCGCGTTACATGTACATTACGATAACACACCCGTGCGACATAGTGTATTTTCACATCTCCAAAATAGCTACTTTTCGGAAGAAAATGCGGGATGTTTTTCCAGTTAATACAGCAAACATAGGTTGAGGGTGCTCGTTAGAACCGCCTCATTGAGGCGGTTCTAACGAGCACCCACAACCTATGTCTTGGAACAGAAATAAGAAAATAAGGTATACCCCTGTAAACCCCAATTTTCTCTATATAAAGTGGGGTTTATGGGGGTGTTCATTTCACGGACTTGTCCACGTGAAGATTTATGTAATGCCTATTTACAAACTTTTTAAGGGGAAAGTTCTAGAAAATGTATCACATTTGGCTCGTAACACTTCCAAGATCGAAATGACGGCAACGACCTTGAATCGGCACGATTAACTCAAATCTCCCATCCAAGACACCAACGGAAAAGAAGCACAACATTAAACGATAATGAAAACCATAATGAAAACGTCACGAGCGGAAAACCAAAAGGACAGTTACTTCCCACAAAATGGCTAACCAGCTATCCAAAATTCAAAAATCTGTCCTTCAAAATAACGATGTACAGGCCGGCGGACGGGGTTGGGGCTTGGGATCGGTGTAGGTGGTGGGCGTCCGACAGATTCACCTTTTGGCTGACCTTCTTAGCTCACCTGGGCCCAAGGGTCCAGGGGAGCTTATAGTATGGTAGTTTGACCTTCGTCAATCCGTCGTACAATGCCCCCCACCACCACAGTTATATCTCTGCAACCTGTAAGCTGATCGCAATTCTGTAGCATGCTTCTGGTGGGGCATTGATGGCATAAGCTTTTTTGTTATCGATATCAAATGTGGCAACCATTTGCAATGGCAATATGCTTGTTATCACCAAAGCAACTCCAATTCTGATCGAATATTTCTGAATTTATATATGAGCCAGCGCATTACAAAACCTACAATAAGATGTGCGCCTAACGAAGACTCAGATCAGCCTGCGCATCCGCGCAGTCTGATCAGAGTCTTCGTCGTGCGCTCTAATGATAGCTAAGGGCCCAATGCATCTTGATGCAGCAAGAGAAGTCACTGGTTAGACTATATGATTGCGCAGGCTGATATGAGTCTTCGATTGGCGCACATCTCTTACTGTAGGCTTTGTCATGCGCTGGCTCAAATTAAGTAGGCTGGAAATAAAAGCTCGGATACGTTCAATCCAGAAAGGAAGGCAATGATCAGAAATCGATAGAATTACAGCACACACCCTATCAGAGACACCAAAGAGAAAGAAACACGGAATTCAGTATGAAATTACTAAACCTAATGTAAACATCACAAGCGGAAAACCAAAAGGACAGTTACTGTAAACGACACACATACAAAAACAATAAACTACGACAGAAGAACCGCCCTGGAAGAGCCAGACAAAAAGTTTGCCACATGGGGGTGGGGGAGGGTGGGGCCTAAATCGATTTCACGTGGCCACAATCATCACGAAAACACGCCTATATAATTTTGACCCCCTTGAACCCCACATTTATATAGTAAAACTGGGGTTTACATGGGTAAACCTATTTTTTTCTTATTTCTGCTCTACAATATAGATTGTGGGTACTCGTTAGAACCGCCTCGATGAGGCGGTTCTAACGAGTATCCACAATCTATATTTTTAAGCAGAAATAAGAAAAAAATATCACAATTTTTCATCTTAATTTTTCCTTTTTCCTGCGATAAAGTTAACAATGTATTTGTATAGGCGTGTTTTCGTAATGCTTCGCCCTTGGTTCTGTCGCGGTTTAGACAAATAATTTGTTCAGTATACATGAAAAGTAGAAGTAAAACAAAGATCAGGAATTGATACAATTAACTTACTCCACCAATAAAAGACACCAAAGGGAAAGAAATACAAACATTAAACGACCAGACCATAATGGAAACCTAAACAAAGGAAGGCCATAAGGACAGTTACTTTCCCACAAAATGGCCATATGGCCATCCAAAATAAAAGACACAAGTGATACACACAGTAAGCAACAAACAACAACATAAATAAATCGCCACAGAAGAGCCGCCTTGGAACGGTCAGTGGAAGATTTCCACCGGGGGGCTTAAATCGATTTTACGTGGCCACAATCCTCGCCCTTACTTCCGTCGCGATTTAGACAAATAATTTGTTCAGTCCGCATGAAGGCCTCCTAACTCATCAGTGCAACATCTCCGTGAACACAAAAATCATAGAACCACAGAGGTGAGACAACGGTGAGGACTCGACAGCAAGAAACCACTGAAATGCTGGAGCAAAAGACCAACATTATCTCTCTAATTTTCAATAAGCCTTTACGTTGGAGCCGTCATAGAATCTGAGGCCTGACCCACCGGCGTGCAATTAAAGAGGGAAGCAAAGTTGCCAACCGTGATTGGCAAGGCTGACTGGCAAAGTCGGCTCATTAATCATAGTGTTGCATCCCCTTGATTGCTAAAAAATACCAATCGGATCTTATTGAAACTTACATTTAAGTAAGTCAGAGATAATCGCTCGGACTGGTGACGTAGGCCGATGACTGATTACGTTATGCCCTATATTTGCTGAAAATGCCTATTATGGACATTGTCATATCACCATAAGTCCTTTAGCTTTAATCGTATCCACTACGAGAACACGCCTATATAATTTTGACCCCCTAATACCCCACTTTTATATAGTAAAACTGGGGTTTAAAGGCATTTATTCTGTAACAGTAAAACACACCGCGTGTTCATAATTGTTTTATTGCCACCTGTGGTAAACTATCTTCAGCAGATCAAAGGCGGCCCCTAATAGGGTGATTAGAAGCTTTTGTTGAATCCCCTGACTGAGGTACATAAGGGGAAAATCAATAATGTACACTACAGTCAACAGTTAGTAAATTATTGGTTTTCCCCAAGGAGAACCCTTATCTGTTGAAGACAGAGGACTTCTCTTCAGTCAGCACTGAGGGCTACATAATATTATGCAATGAAATGATAGACCTCAATAATCAGGAATAAATGCCTTTAAGGGCGTACACATTATGTTTCTTATTTCTGCTCAAAAACATAGATTGTGGGTACTCGATAGAACCGTCTCGTCCAGTCGGTTCTATCCATTCCCCACAATGTATGTTTTGAGCAGAACTAAAAAAAAATATCACAATTTTTTCATCTTAAAATTTCTTTTTTTTTTTTTTTTTGCCAAAAACTTGGCATTATATTTGTATAGGCGTGTTTTCGTAACGCTTCCTGAAACTAACACATACATGTAAATAGGTTGAGGATAACAGCTTGACTTGCGAGGTAGACCTGTCTGTCAAAGACGTATACCCCTTTTATTGGTGAAACGCCTTTTATCACACTGGCATCACCATAAGTCCCTCTGTTTTGATTAGAGCTTATAAACATACATATAGGTAAGTGAGGGATAAAATCTCGAAGGCGTTCGAAAACTAACAATGTTGGCCTATTGCTAATAGATTCTTTGTTGAAATGCCTATGTTGGACCATGTCATCACCATAAGGGCCCCGTCAAGCGATTTTGGTACTTATCGCCTATGCGAGCAGCGAAGGTTCAGGCGAGCCTGCGCATCCGTGCAGTCTCGCCAGAACCTTCGCTTCTCGCTCATACAAGCAGTAAATCAAGAGGAACCTTCAGACAGAAAGCCATACACCTGGCCCCTCTGAATGGCTAGGCATGCGCAGTTAAAATTTGTCATGACGGAATGCTCGAAGACACAAAATTCGCTTGGCGGGGCCCATAAGGCCTTTTGTTTTGATCCGATCTTCCTAAAACTAACGTATATGAGCCCCGCCAAGCGAATTTGTATCTTCGAACATTCCGTCATGACAAATTTTAAGTGCGCATGCCCAGTCATTCAGAGAGGTCAGGGATATGGCTTTCTGTCTGAAGGTTCCACATGATTCACTGCTTTCATGAGCGAGCAGCGAAGGTTCTGGCGAGACTGTGCGGATGCGCAGGCTCGCCTGAACCTTCGCTGCTCGCATAGGCGTTAAGTATCAAAATCGCTTGACGGGGCCCATATGTAGGAGGGGATAAATGCTCAGATGAGTTAGAAAACTGGTGATTTTGGTTCATCTATAATAGAGTTATGTACCCTTGGTTGCTGAAAATGCCTGTTCTGACTTTGTCATCAGCATAAATCCTTTAGATAGATTATGTCCCGTAGGTTGCTGAAAATGCCTGTTTTTGACTTTGTCATCAGCATAAGTCATTTAGTTACGATCGGAAATTCCTGAAACATAAATATACAAGTTGGTTTGGAATAAAATGTCGGATGAGTCTAAAATCTGACAAGATCGATCTATTAATCATGGAGTTATGCCCCCTATAAAATCCCTAATTGTTAATCAACAAAACAGTATTCATTTCTTTTGTTACCTCAACGAGATGGAAGTGCTCAGATGAGTTATTGGTATCACCCTATGTCTGTCGCACGTGCGTCGTCTTTCGTCCGTCGTAAACATTTGCCTTGTTCACCCCCTAGAGGCTACAGCTTTGTTTCAGTCTTCATGACACTTTCCAGGACAAAGGTGATTCCTAACACCATGAAAGAGATATAGGCTATCTATTTTATTGCGGTGAATACCAAAACAAAACAAAAAAAATCAAAACATCAGGCTGTCCACGAATTCGAAACACAAATGAAAATTCTGATGTTTTCAATACACTCGATGGATTTGAATTTCGGATATGCATTGATTTCAATACCACGTATAAAATAAACCGAGTTATTGCATGAATATGTTTCTGTAATGGAATTTGTTTTTCAACGAAATTTGCTAAGCCTTTCATCATAATATATCATAATGCGTCATAAAATGCCACGTTATTATGAGTGCGCACGTTTAATGATTTTCTAAATCGTATATTAATACTCCTGACACCGAATAATTTACCGTTTATACCGAAAGCATGCACATAGGCACGTTTTCTTAATTGAAATATGTGATAAAATTAAGGGATGCCATGTGATGTTGGAAGCAAATATTATTTATTGCAATTTTAACAGATTCTAGCGGATTGTGGGAAAAAAAGACACACCGGCTGAAGATTGCTTTTTGTGTTACATGACATCCTTGTTACTGCACAGAGAGCCGGAGGGTTGTCATTGTCCAAACACAAATGCTATTCTTTGTGAATTCCCGGCATTCTTGTTTCGTGCATAGGAAATGCAAAATCGGTAAGAGACAACAGGTGTCAGGATCAGTCGCAGTCAAGCAATCCAACTTAAAGGAATGAGAAACTGTAACTCCGAGAAAAAAAAAAACAAAAAAAAAAAAAAAAACAAAAAAAAAACATTCATCAGAAGTCAGTGTCATGCAAATCCCACTTTTATACAGAAAAAAAACTGGGGTTTACAGGGAAATACATTATTTTTGTCTTTTTTTATGCTCTAAACATAGATTTTGGGTACACGTTAGAACCGCCGAGGCGGTTCTGACAAGTACCCACAATCTATGTTTTGAGCAGAAATTTTAAAAATATCAGGATTTTTATCCGAAAAAAATTTTTTTTGGGGTGGGCAGATTTTATCACTATATATTTAAATAGGTGAGTGGGTGTTTCAGTTTTACGTTCCACAAACAGCTAAGGTCATACCGAGACGGGACCTCGGTTAAAAGACTCATCCGAAAGTTTGGAGAAGCCCGGGATCGATCCTGCGATCCCTGGTTTAAAAGGCGAGTAGCGTAACCACTACACCACGGAGGCTTCTATATTTAAATATGTGTGTTTTTGTAAGGGAACATTAAAAGTACTGACAACGCTGGTTGGTCGACTGACTCGGAATGTAGGCTGGGAAAATGGTATTGAACTGGAACTGTTTCGTTTAACCCTAAAATTTCCGTAGTGTAAGCAAACAGTGTAAACCCTGATCAGACACCGCGTTCTCTGGTGTCTGATCTGGGTCTACACTGTTTGCCAATGATCGTGTAGACCTGACTAGTCCCCACCCCCGCCCATCGGGGCTTAACGAAATAGATGGGTTGCATGATACTTCCACGCAAAGCTGACACCGACTGCACACGAGAACTGGTAAACCGCTTATAGGATCTAAGCCTTCCCAGGCAAAGCGGTGCGAGTCGGACCGTCCATACTTATAAACCCTATTGGTTACTTTGGGTGACAGGACTTGAGATGTCATTTCATCTCAATGTCGGGTAAAAGTCACACAAAGTCTCTAAAATGACCTATACAGAGTTGACGGGGGACGTTAACCCTAAAACAAACAAACAAACAAAACACCTGACTAGACCAGATTTTACAGAAAACCAACGTTTTTACAGAGCGCCAAGCTGTTACAGGGAGAAGTGTGCCGAATCCATAAAAAACCGCTACCTGGTTTTTGACATGACCAATGACAGTCAAGTGGGGACATAAGCAGACAGGAAGCTTCTTTTGTTAATAGCTTTGGGTCAGGTGATAACAATCCACCTAACAAAGGCTACTCGGGAAAAGTCATGATAGCTGAAACAGCCATTTTAAGCCATATAAAGATGAAACATTGTTAGTGGAAGAAACTTAGAAACAACACACAAAACAAGACTTACAAAAACACCAAAAAACGCATATAAGTAACTGAAACGGAACGACCGCCTTGTGGTTGGCAGCGGAAATACTAATGTGAACTTCAGTTCCTAATTATCGAGCATTCAACCCTAGGCCTCCTTTCAAATGCAGACCTTCACGTAAAAAATGCCTATCTACTTTTGACCCCTTTGAACCCCACTTTTATAAAATAAAATTGGGGCCTACAGAGATAAATCTTATTTTTCTTATTTTTGCTCTTAAATAGAGAATGTGGATATTCGTGAGAACCGCCTCGATAAGGCGGTTCTAAAGAGTACCCATATTCTATATTTTGAGCAGAAATAGGAAAAAAATCACAATTTTTCATCTTAAAATGTTCTTGTTTTTTCTGCGGTAAAGTTTGCATTGTATTTGTATAGGCGTGTTTTCGTAATGAAAAATAATATAAGTAACTTCAACGGAACGACGGCCTTGGGGCTGGCAGCAGAAATACTAATTTGAAGCTTCAGGCCCTAACTAATGAGCATTCAACCCTAGGCCTCCATTCAAATACAGATTCTTAAAGACTCGTCGACATAAGACACATAGAGAAACAAAATACAACACGGACACCAGCAATATACAAGCCATTTTACATAAACGGAGCTGCAAAGAAACGACTGCTTGGGGATAGTCGGCAGAAAATTCTTGTGGACTCCAAAACAAGAAGTGAAGGCAATGATCATGAATCGATAAAATTATCATCTCCCATCCAAGTCACCAAAGGGAAATAAACAAAAACATTAAACAACTTGACTATTAAGGAACTGTCACAAACAGAAATCCAAAAGGACAGTTACGTTTCGACAACGATATTAGCAAAACAAAACATAATGCAAAGACGAACTATAACAATAATAGAAAAGAGGGCAACGAAGCACAACAGAAAAAACAACAACAAAAAACAAAAAAAAAAAAAAAAAAACAAACAAACAAAAAAAAAAAAAAAAAAAAAAAACAAACAAAAAAAAAAAAAAAACGCCTTCAAACGGTCAGTAAAACGGTATATAACAGTTGTTTTTGTTTTGCTCCAGCATTTCAGTGGTTTGTTGCTGTCGAGTCCTCACCGTTGTTTAATCTCTATGGATGTTTCTTTTTGTGTTCTCAGAGATGTTACACTGATCAGTGAGGAAGCCTTCGTGCCGACTTAACAAATTATTTGTCTTAATCGCGACGGAATCAAGACCTCGTAAAATCGACTAAACCCCCCCCCCCCCCCCCCCCCAGTGAAATTCTTTTCACTGACCGTTCCGAGGCGGTTCTTCTGTCGCGGTTTATTTTTGTTATGGTTTGTCTTTGAGAGTGTGTATCGCTTAAATCTTCTGGTTTTGGATAGCCAATTGGCCATTTTGTGGGGAAAGAAACTGTCTTTTTGGCTTTCCGCTATTGATGTTTCCATTTGGGTATAGTTATTTAATGTTTGTGCTTCTGTCCCTTTGGTGCCTCTGATGGGAAGTGTGGGTAAATTGTACCGATTCCTTTTAAGTTTACAACTACATGTACATGTATATAAGCTTGCGTTTTACTTAAATAACAGCGATGACAACATGATCTACATATAGTAATCAGCTATGAGTTATGGATGAAGCAATTACACTAAAATTCCGTTATTAAGACCACATAAAATTAAGACTAATTCTGCTATAAAAAGCGTATTTAGTAGGTTGCAGTTATTCTTTCTTGGTCTTTTCTGCATACATTGTCCTCTGGTCAGAGGCCACCTTTGTGACTGTCCACTTTTGCACAGTCTCAAAGGTGGCCTTAATATGGGAATGTTAATGTATGTGTAAATTGTGCTAGTCATATAACAGGATTTGGTACTCAACAACAATCTGGCATGAGAACAGACGAAAGGCAGAATGGAGGACATACAACATAAAAAAATCAACCTTCATATAATAGGACTGGACAGTCGTGCATCTAAACAAAGTTCCTCACGGGAAATGGGTTAAAAGATCACGAAAACACGCCTATAACATTTTGACCCCACTGGACCCCATATTTATACAGTATAACTTGGTTTTACAAGGGTAAACCTCATTTTTATTATTTCTGCTCTAAAATATAGATTGTAGGTACTCGTTAGAACCGCATCGATGAGGCGGTTCTAACGAGTACCAACAATCTAAGTTTTGAGCAGAAATAAGAAAATTATCACAATTTTTCATCTTAAAATTTTCATTTTTTTCGGCAATAAAGGTTACAATGTATTTGTATAGGCGTGTATTCGTAATGACCAAGCTTTCTATCTGTTGCACCTGACAGTAAATTTCTTGAGCCGCACAGGAAAAGTACTATCTAGATGCCGAATATTTGCATTTTCAAAAAAAAAAAAAAAAAAAAAAATAACATTCCACGAATCAAGTGAATATACTTGTATTATGTTTTGTGAACAAATCCCATATTTTATTAAGTTGTATTTTTTTTCTGTCCCCCGCCCATAGGGTTTGAAGAAATATATGGGCTGCATGATGCTTCCACGCAGAGCTGAATCCGGCCCGCACACTAGTACTGGTAAACCGCTTAGAGGATCTAAGCCTGTCCAGGAACCGCGTTGCGAGGCGGACCGTCCATGCTTATAAACCCTATTGGTTTCATTGGGCGATAGGGCTTGATATGTAATTTCATCTCAATGTCGGGTAAAAGTCCCACAAAATTGGAAGCAACGTCTCCAAAATGACCTTTACAGTGTTGACGGGGACGTTAAACATCAAATCAAAGAAACAAACTTTCCAATTGGTGAATTTACGCAAATGCCTTCGATTAGATAAAACAACCTTGGGATGTAATGTTTTCATTGACTGTAAAAGACATTTTTTATGAAAATTAGCGCCATGTGTCTTCGTTTGTTTCAAACACAGAAGTTACTAATTTGGCGATTCTGACAAGTAACCTACATTTATGCTTTTGAGCTTACAATGTATTTGTACAGGCGTGTTTTCGTAATGTCATGTTAGTTTGAATCTTCGAATTCTAGATACAGAAGTAGTTTTGGCCATAGTACCCAAGCCATAATTCAAACCCAAACTCAAAAGAACGACAATTCAGAATATTCAGATCAACATGGGAAATAGAAGTGAAGCCCCGGGGGAGCGTACTTACGAAAACAAGCCTATACACTAGCTGTTTGGTCCCAGCCTATTTTGCGGGTATTATACCCGCAAAATAGGCTGGGACCAAACAGCTAGTGCTCGACACCGACCCTCGCGAATAAAAAAATACAAAAATAGAAGTAGAGGCAATGATCAGGAATCGATACAAATAACCCACAGCTCCCATCAGAGATACCAAAGGGAAAGAAATACAAACATGAAGCAACAGACCCCAACAGAAACACCAACAACGGAAAGCCAAAAGGACAATTACTTTCCCACAAAATGGCCAAAAGGCTATTCATAATAAAATAATATAAGCGACACAAACACCCAAAGACAAGCCATAACAAAAATAAACCGCGACAGAAGAACTGCCTTGGAACGGCCAGCGGAAACGAATTCCTATTGGGGGCTTAAATCGATTTTACGTGTTCACAATCCTCGCCCTTCCGTCGCGATTAAGAAAAAATAATTTGTTTAGTCCGCATGAAGGCCTCCGAACAGTGTCAGTGACAGGCCTGACAGTGAACCCCAAAAATATCCAGTATACCGTCAGTACCCCAAGTATATATGCAAATTTTACATGCCCCCAAAATATTCCCAAATTATACTGTATTGCTTTCTGTTGCAAAAGGTGTGTTCTTACTTATTTCCCCCGTCAAATGATTGTTTTGGTAACAAAAGTTCATTGAACACTTTCTTACAGTATAGCTCTGTAAAGGCATTGAACTGTTTGGATAAGATTTATTTAAATCGACAAAACATTAACAAAACAACATATAAAGCTTTGTATGAGCTTTTGAACCGACTGCTATAACAATAGAATATGAATAAGCTGTTTGATAAAAGAATTTTTGTTAGAAACACAAAGACAAATCATTAGGTCAACGTTGCTCTGGGGGATGCATACCTCCCAGAATTAATTCAGCAAATTAATCTCAATACAAATTAAGCAAACATGCATTTAAACATAGAGACGGACACAGTCATTAACATCAGCACACAGACAAAGTCAAGTATGAAAAGCATAAAATAAACATAAAATAATCAAAACCCACACTTACTAAGATCACAAACATAGCTAAGACAAAGAAATAAGCAGTCACAGACTAAGGATAAATAACTACAAATAACTAACAGGATAACATAGATCATCTCTAGACTTGGCACATGTATAACTGTTGTGCAGCAAGAACAAACAAACTATTCAAACAGAACACTAACGTCTCCCCCGAAATTACGAAAGAATTTGGATAGTTCACCCAACAAAAGAAATAGTTGATTCTGGAGTGACACCAAGAAAAAATCTGCTTACTGGCCTGTACTCATAAACATACTATTTTTCCCTAAAACCATCAAAATACTTAAATCTAAAAATTCACCTCATTCCCTTAAACATAGTCCAAAATAGAAGTGAAGGCAACGATCATGAATCAATACGATTAAACCACACCTCCCACCAGAGACACCAAAAGGAAAGAAACACAAACATTAAATACATAGACCCTAATTGAAACATAAATAGCGGAAAGCCAAAAGGACAGTTACTTTCGCACAAAATGGCCACTTGGCTATCCAAAACAAAAAAGATATAAGCGATTCACACTCTCAAAGACAAACTATAACAAAAGTAAATCGCGTCTTGGAATTTTTCAGTCCGTATGAAGGCTTCGTAACTCATCAGAGCAACTTCTCCGAGAACACAAAAAACCAACAACCACAGAGATGGAACAACGGTGAGGATTCGACAGCAACAAATCACTGGAATGTTGGAGCAAAAGAAAACCACCAGTTTGACTCCGATGGACCCAACCAGAGTGGCTCCCCCACCCCTGGGAAACGAAGGCAAAGATCAAGAATCGATACAATTTTCACACACCTCCAATCCAAAGCACAATACTCCTCCTTGGTTCCGTCGTGGTTTGGTCAAATAATTCCTTTCGTCCGCATGGAGGATTTCCACCTCATCAATGCAACATCTCTGAAAACATAAACGCCAAACGGATACAAAGATGAAACAACGATGAGGATGCGACAGCATGAAATACTGAAGCAAATTAAAAAGCAGTTAGAATCCAATGGGCCCGACCAGAGAGAGAGGATCAGGCACCAATCTACATTCCTTAACACATTTTGTACCAGAATCTCCAAAAACGGGTACTCTGGAAACAGTGCAGGCCTAGATCAGTCCCCGAAGAACGAGGCCTCTGATCAGGGCCTCCAATATTTGCTAAAAGATCAGTCATTTGCCAAATAAGTTTTGAAGAAAACACAACCTGACATCCCTAAATTCTGCTATATATAAGGAGGAAGATTCGATTTGGTACAAAAAGGGTTAAAAACGTTTAAAAACCGAAATGATGGCAAAGGTCAGGAATCAATACAATTGTATAACAACCTCCATCGTAAACACCAACTGGAAAGAAACACCAAATAAAACAACTTTACCATGATTGAACCCTTTGATCAGATCTGGGCCTGCTTTGTTTGCCAGGGTACACGTTTTGGGATTTCTGGTACTTAATGGGTTAAACGTGACAAACGGAGAACCAAAAGGACATTTTCTTTTCTATAAAATGGCCAAACGGCTATCCAAAATAAAGATAATAGCCGTACATTCGTGCATAGAGAATCTGTGACAATAATAATCCAACACAGGAGTACCACGTTGGAACGGACAGTAAATAATTTGTTAGTAGTGGTGGGTCTGGGGAGGGGGTCTTAATCGATTTTATGAGGCCACAATCCTCGCCCTTGGTACTGTCGTGGTTTGAACTAAAAATTGTTCAGTCCACATGAATGATTTCTATCTCATAAGCGCAACATCTCCGAGAGCATAAAAATCAAACAGATACAGAGATGATCCTCGGAAAGAAGAGTATAATCTGGCTACGCGGAAAGTAAGCATCTCTATGTAAGCAAGCTTCGGGAAATTCAGGAAAAAATGTTTTGTTCCGGAATTTGAAACACGAAGTGTTAACCCTTGTCCTGCCGAGCCCGGATATGTCTGATCTTTCAAACAATGCAGATCCAGATCGGATGGCTTCTGAAGAAGCCATTTGATCAGGATCTTCATTGTTTGCCATTCAGTTTATGAATTTGTTGCAATGATTTGCATCAAGAAATCTGATTGGTTGATAATCAGTGGTGGGTGTGGCATATTTAAATATTCAGCAGGTCAAAGTAATTTGCTATACAAGCCGCGAGCACAACGGTGTTAAACGGACTTTTCGGATGCAAATGGCCAAAACAGATTTTCCCATAGCGTGTAAGAATCGTAAGAATCTTACATAGTTGTGAGGGGTTGGTGGAAAAATCCGTCCCGAGGGATCACTGTCCGGCATCACTCGGCAAGCCTCGTGATGCCGGACAGTGATCCCGAGGGACGGATTTTTCTATCCACCACTCGCACCAATGTAAGATTTCTTTTCTTGCATACCTCCAATTTCTGAGCGTGGATTTTTAATACTGCAGTCACTTCGGTTGCAGACGTCCGCCATTTTGTGATGATACTACAGTGATGTTTAGTGACGTCGTGTAACGTGCTGTGACGTCAATCTTAGCGGCGACGCATATGAGGTCGTATTAAACCAGTGCATATATCAAACGCGCGAGAATATTCGATTTTACCCTGTCCTTGGGTAAGAACACCATGGTTTGAACAGAAATTATATCCCAAGCTAAAACTATGGATTTCCTCATCTGGTGCGCAAGAACATAAAATGCATACCTATGTTAACGCAACGTGTCATTTACACAGGCGTCTTAATGTTTTATGTAAAACCGAGGCTAAGAACTTGTTTAGAATGCAACGTGTCATAAATGAGATAATTGATAATAATTGCTTCTATTAATTTGATCATTTTAGGTTTACTCAAGTCAGCTGATGGGCATGTTTGATAGACTCGGTCAATGCAAGGTTACACGACAACCTATACGTCTTTTGAGGCCAACTATCGATAGAATTATAATACCCTGGCATGTTTCATAGGCGGTTCAGCAGAAATGGTAATTCCCTCAAGTTGATCACCTTTGTATTATTTGCATTGGCAGCATCCCTTTAACAAATCTGTGTGATTAACACCGTTCTAAATATGTTCCAGAAAAGGGCGTTCCACTGATGAGTTAGGGAGTTGCATGCGGACTGAACAAATTATTTGTCTAAATCGCGACAGAATCAAGGGCAAGGATCGCGTTAAATCGATTTAAACCCTACATTTAAGTTCAGAGGCAGTTCTTCTGTCGCGGTTTACTTTTGTCATGGTTTGTCCTTGAGTGTGTGTATCGCTTATATCTTTTGTGTTTTGGATAGCCAACTGAACATTTGGTGAGAAAGTAACTGGCCTTTTGGCTTTCTGCTAAGGGTCTTGTTATTTAATGTATATGTTTCTTTCCCTTTGATGTCTCTGATGAGCGGTGTGGTTAATTGTATCGATTCCTGATCATTGCCTTCACTTCTATTATACTTTTGAAGCAAGGAATGCACCACAGAACTAAAACCGACTTTAAAGCGTGATTTACATGTTGTTTTCGTATTACTGTGCATAGCATAGATTTACGTGGCGGTTCGTATGAATATCCAAAATTTATGTTTAGATCCAAAATAAGGCCCCGCCCATCGGGGCTTGAAGAAAAAGGCTGCCTGATGCTTTCACGCAGAGCAGAAACCGACCGCACACGAGTACTGCTAAACCGCAAACAGGATCTGAGCCTGCCCAGGCAAAGGGGCTCAAGTCGGACCGTCCATGCTTATAAACTCTATTGGTTTCATTGGACGACAGGGCTTGAGATGTCATTTCATCTCAGTGCGGGTAAAAGTCCCACAACATTGGAAGCAGCGTCTCCCAAATTACCTTTACAGTGTGAACTTTACGGGGCCGTCGAATCTCAAATATATAATCAATCGGGAGCCAAAATGAGAAAACTATAACAAATTGGTCTACAACAAACGGTTTTTCTTAGGGTCCCGAAGGAAATTCTTTTAACTCATGGTGTTCAACTCCACGTTACATCCAGTGATATTTACTTATTATGGAGTTAAGTATATAGAAGAAGTGTTAGAGTTTGTCCTTTTGTCAGTTTAATAGCGCTGGTTCCTTTATGTTCTAAACTGTTGTTGATTCGACCCAGGGTACTTCACTTTTCACACAGTTTGGATAGAGCGAGTGTTTGAGTTTTACGTCCCACCAACAGCTAAGGTCATACGGAGACGGGACCTCGGTTTAAAGACTCATTCGAAAGTCTGGAGAAGCCCGGGATCGATCCTGCGACCCCTGGTTTACAAGGCGAGTAGCGTAACCACTACACCACAAAGGCTTCTGCACAGTTTGGATAAAGATCTGTCGATTGTAAAAGTCTTTTGCTGAGTTGAAATAAGCTGGATGTTGTTTGACACCCTTATAGATTGGCACTGTTAGACTGCGACTTCGTTGATGGGCTACACAACAGTTTTGCACAACTACTGGACTCACTAATCTATTGACCTTTTTTTTCTCACTGCTATTGTCAGGTGAGATCCTAGATAAATTAACATGAAAAAAGGACATTCGTGTTAACATGTTAAGTCTTCCAGCTTGCATTTGCAAAAGCTGCTCACATTTTTTTTTCTGCAAAAAAAAAAAAAAAAATAAAAAAAAATATATTAGCATATTTGCCATATTTTACGTTCAAAGTTTTATCGATATGTTAACTAATGATGTCATTAGTTTTGAACAACTGAGCTCTGGTAAAACTACATGTACTGTTGGAAATTAGGAATTATGTAAATTCCTTTTAGCAATAATTTGGTTTGAGATTGATAAGGACTTTTACGGGCATCTATGTCAGAAAATCGCGGAATTTCGTCCACATATTATGTTGTATGGAAACTCGATATGACATCGCAACCATCAGGTATAAACGTCATACCGCTAATTCGTGAAACACCATAAAGCAAATCGAACTTTAGACGTTGATCTAACGTCCTCAAAGATATACATTATGCTAGACCCATGTCTACTATCATGCCAAGTGTCAGTCTGTTTAATTACATTGAACTCTTGAAACGTTCCCCAAAATTATTTTAACACCTCAAGATCACAGACTGGGATGAAAACAGACTTTTCGGCTTGTGGACCTCTTTTGCTGCTATGTCCAGTTGTGGTTTTGCACCCCCGGATGTGTCCGGATGCCACATTGATGGACAATGAGCCCTCCATGCGAGCCCGCGGGCTGGGTTGGTTACACCGCGGCGGGAGATGAAGGTGAAGTTTGGAATCCCTTGAAACCGGATTTCCCCAAACGGTAGTTGCTGCTGGTCGTCCCGGGGCTGTACGTCCGTTGCGGATGTATTTGTTTTACGCTTGGTTCTGTTAAGTTTTTTAATGTGTTCATCTTGACACTTCCTTGTGTCCGTGTAAACTGTTTGGTTCAGTAAGTTTGTTTGTTTGAATTGGGGTTTAACGCCCCCGTCAACACTACTTAGGTCATTTTGGAGACGTTGCTTCCAATTTTCTGGGACTTTTACCAGACATTGAGGTAAAATGACATTGCAGGCCCTGCCGCCCAATGAAACCAGAAGGCATGTACGCATTGGACGCACACCGCTTTAGCTGGACAGGATTAGTCCTTCTAAGCGGTTTACAAGTACTCGTGTGTGGTCAGATTCAGCTCTGTGTGGAAGCATCATGCAGCGCAGTCTATTTCTCCAAGCCCCGATGGGCCGGGGCAATTGGTTCAGTAAGAGCAACCGGGTTGCCATCTGTTTGGAAAGGGCCTGCTGGCTCAGTTTGTCGCCTGTGGTTTTCGTGTGTACTGGGATGTGTTTGTCCGTCTTTTCCCTGTAGTGTTTGGGATGGACTTTGTGTACTGGTTAGGTCAGATCCTGAGATGTCCCTGCTCGTTTAATTTGTACTTATATCTAAATTTATACTTGTTATCATACAGAACATAAACCTTGTATAATCCATTAATAGGTTTGAATACTTATAATTATGTTCTAGAAAAGCCCTTAGCACAAAGAATTTTATTTTACCTTGAAATTAAGGTCATGAAGAAAGCCAGGCTTGTACTACATGTACTTGCATTGCATAACTAATCAAATATGAAAACATATCACTTGGCCGCAGGTGAGGTTGTTGATTTCACCGCCTCTGACACAAGGGTAGCTCAACATTTGTCTCTGATCATTCCTATAAGCGAGCTGAATAAATGTTGTTATTTTAGCTGAATGCAAATACTCACACGCCTACCCCCACCACCACTAAATGATTTTTACTACTGACCGTTCCAATGTGGTTCATGTGTATGTGATTAATCATTTTCATAGTTCGTCTTTGAATGTATATATTGTTAATATATATTTTATTTTGAATAGCCGTTCGGCCATTTTGGTAAAAAATAACTTATTGTCTTTTAGAGTGTGTGTATCGCCTATATTATTTTGTTTTGGATAGCCAATTGGCCATTTTGTGGGAAAGTACATATGCTTTTGGCTTTCCGCTATTGATGTTTCCATTACAGTCTAGTTGTTTTATGATTGTGTTTTTTCCCTTTGGTGTATCTGATGGGAGCTGTGGATTAATTGTATCGATTCCTAATTATTGCCGTCTCTTCTATTTTACTTAAACTTATTTAAGTGACATCGATTTGTGCTTGATGCTATGTCTCTAGTCGGACCCACCGGAGTCCAATGATCCAGCATTTCGGTTGTTTCATTCTGTCGAAACTCATCTAGACTCAGCTTTCCTGTTTGTGTTTCTTTCCCTTTGGTGTCTCTGATGGGAGATGTGGGTTAATTGTATCGATTCCTGATCATTGCCTCCACTTCTATTTTGTATGTTTTTTGTTTTTGAGATGTTGCAATGATGATTTAGATATCTTTCGTGCAGACTGAACAAATTATTTATATAAACCACGAAATAACTAAGAACGAGGATTGTGACCACGTAAAAGCGATTTAAACTGACCATGAAATGAATTTTACTGATCGTGTCGAGGCCTTTTCGCCCCTCTCCTTGTTTTAATTCTACTGTCGTTGCCAAATGTGAGATCTGTCTTGCAGTGCCACTATGCAGCAAGTTCGTTTGGACCATGGAGACCAGAACTTTACTACTGCTACTAGTGTGAGAGCCTTGTGTAAACCACGACAGAATGAAAGTGATTGGATAGTGGCCACGTAAACTCGAATTAATCCTCCGCCCCTATCCCCACCCCCACTTAGTGATTTTTACTACTGGCCGTTCAAAGGTGGCTCGTGTGTGTGTGTTTAATCATTTTCATAGTTCGATTTTGCATGTATGTATTGCTAATATATAATTTATTTTGAATAGCCGTTTGGATATTTTGTTAAAAAGTAAATCTGCTTGTGACGTTTTCATTATATTGAATTGTTGTATGCTGGTGATTCGTTTTACCTTTGTTGTCTTGGATGGGATGTGTGCGGTATTTTTTCGATTCCTGACCATTGCCTTCACTTCGAATTTCCATATTATTGTTCTGTATTTTGGCTTATTTTGTCTGCAATCTGAGCTAAAACATTTAATCTAAATATGTGATTATTTAGACGGCCAGTAGCTATTATTATCGTCATTTTTCAAAAGCATTTGTAACGATTACTCCCATTGCACATTGTTATTATTTAAATCTTCGATAATTTTGGAAATGAAATAACGAATGGCAGTCCGATTCACAGAACCTCAAACGAACTCTCTCCGCAAACAGGCTTCTCCATATAATACAACATTCCCACTTATAGTAATTTAGGTGTCGCAACGAGATAAAGTACTGTGTATCAATTGCGATGTTCTCATCTTTGTTCAGAATGCTGTTTTCGTATCGGAATTTTTTACGTTCGCATTTGCAAGAAAATGTGCCGTTGGGCGTGTGTTTGCGTCAGTCTACGGATACGCAGATAGAGAAAAATGTAGGCAGCTGTAATTTGAAACGCGCAGGAAATTATACAATCCGCCCCCCCCCCCCCCCCCCACCCTCCACACACACAATATCCCAAGGGAAAGAAATTGAAACATGGAGTTACGGCAGTAAACAGAAACGACGGCTTGTAAACAGAGTCAGCAGCTCTTTCCAGAACAGATGCTGATTTATATAGTCCTAAATAATCAAAAGCACCGACAAAATCACTGAGTGGGTAAGCAGACTGATTTCATTTGTTACTGAACGCCTGTGTCCAAAGTCACATTTTCGTTTAATACTACAAATGAGGATTCAATGTCACAAGCCCGAGATCCCATATAATCATTGCTGATACAATAGTACGATATGGCCGCCAATATTTTTATTTAGTTTCAACTAGTCTAATACCAAGTTTTAAACAAGCTGTGGTCCTATCAAAATTAGAAATCCGAATGAGCATATAGATAACTTAACTTTAAGTATTTAGGTATTTCATATTAAAACAAGCGAGTGAAAGTTACGTTAGATTAAATTAATCATAGCCCTGTCAGTGCTGATGGGGCGATGGTTTGTAATCTTTGGATAGTGTTAGGCAAATTTTGCGTCTGGCTAGTAGTTTTCAAAACCCAGGCTTAAAGAATATAGTAGTTTAAATAGGGCTAGAATATACTGGGGATAACTGATGAGGCCTTATTTGACGAAACTAGCTAATCTTACTGAGAACAGTTGTACACTTGACGGTTTCCTTGTCTTTGAACAAAGGCAGAAATCTTAACAGAAGACATTAACTACAGCTGGTACTGAGGGGCTGTTTGGTCGCCAAAATTGTTTTCATTTTTGGTGTGATTGTTATTAATTTCCATTTTAGAAAAAAAGTTTATATTTCTTTATCATATCTTGCAAGTATTGAAGCTATACAAATTTATAAAATATATCCATGCTTAACAAAGCAATCAGAATCTTTTGCAAATAGGTTCTAAAGTGAAACCTTTCACCATCTCCTATACTAACAAAAATATCAATAAAATTTGTTGTCACTTTATTCTCCGTTACCTATCCCCATTAGAACACCTAAGTAGAATAATTGCAGGATAGGAACAATTGCCTCTTATGACAAATCGTTCCAGTTTGGGGCGAAAGGTCTCCAGCACGAAACATCCTATTACCGCGATAGTCACAAGTTTTACCCTCACCCGCTATTATTAGATTGATCTCCCCTTAAAATCCTACTCGTTCGATTGTGCATTCCCTGAAAACACTAGCCCGTTTTATGTCGTCAAAGAACTTCGATAAGATATTTTCTATAACCAAAATAACTTCTTTATTGATAGAAACACACCAAACATGACATGCGTATTCTGTACCAGGGTGAATCATTAGGATAACACGTCCGAGTGATATAGTACATTTTTCAAACCTTAAAAATGGCAATTTTTGGGTGCTTGTTAGAACCGCCTCATTGTGGCGGTTCTAACGAGTACCCACAACCTATGTCTTGGAGCTGAAATAAGGATAATCTTACAGAAACCCCAGTTTTCTCTATATAAAGTGGGGTTTAGGGGGTTCTTTACGTCACGAACTTGTTCACGTGATGTATAATTGAACTCTGCTATACTTTCTAATTCCATGGGAACTGCTACCTAAATAAGCATAAGATTACTGCATAAGTTAGAGATGTCAGGTTGTATTTTCTTTAAAATCAATATGGGAAATATAGAGTACAGCTAAAAGTGTTTTAAAACAACGTAGGCCCCGATCAGACGCCACAGAAGGCGGTATTTGATCTGCACTGTTTCACCCTCACCCGCTACTCGTCAAAAATGCTATAAGTTATTTTCTGTCATCAAAATACCTTTTTCATTGATAATGACATTCTTAACCAAAACGAATATAATTGAACTCTGCTATATTTTCTTATTCTGAGTACTTCTAACCCAGCTTGTACTGAATGAAATCTAATACCTTATAAGAACAAGAGCATATCAACATTTAGGGATGTCAGGTTGTGTTTTCTTCAAAAATTATTTAAAAAATAGTAACGTGTTTGCAAACAGCGTAGACACAGATCAAACGCCATAGAAGGCGGCATTTGATCTTGATCTGCACTGTTTGCCAATTACCCGTTTTGGGTTCCCCGTACAAATCGGCATTTTGCAGTAAGACAAAATTCACTCTATTCTAATCACTATGCGGCGACCATCGCCCCAAAAGCTGGATTAATAAATATAAAATAGCGCAGACCAGATAAGTCAAAACCCAAAGTAGCAATTCAGAAAAAAAAAACGTTCGATTCCAATAACTTTCCAATTTTTTGTCACATTTTTGTCCAGCCAAAACGTCTTCTGATGGGCACTATCACCCCATAATTGCGAGGACAAGATTAACTGCTATCGGAACTGTTAATTTGGTGACATAAGGACAGTAAAACAGTGCTTGTCTTAAAACCTAGGACAGTAATATTTTCATGCATAATACGCAATACGCATGTATATGATGTGATAATTCATACTATGTATTTAGTAGAATTAAAAACAAGGTAAGCAAAACAAAAAAAATAGTAAACTAATTAACAACATCAAACATAATAACAATAATAATAATAATAAAAATAATAATAATAATAAAATAATAATGTATTTATCATTATTATTATTATTATTATTATTATTTTGTGGCGTAGAGAGGTGAAAAAATGAATTGTACGCACGCCAAGAATTATTAAGGATAATTCTAAAAATAAAAAAAAATAACATAAAAAAATCATCGCTTTCAAACTGTTGTAAAGTTACTTTTTGTCTCGAAAAGGGACTCATAGACTAAAATTTCCTCTATGAAACGTTTGGTGTGTGCAAGTATCCCTCTGGTGGAATAAGTAAAATCTTTCACAAGCTCCCCCATATATATCTCACCTTATCTCTGTTCAGTTTCATTTGTATCTCCTAACAGTTGCAATGCATTTGTACTATGGAAGCCCAGTAGACAGAGTTACCGAAACTGATAATGCTGTCCTTGAAACCATCAATAACAGATTTGATCTTGCTAGGCTAATCAGTGTCATGTTTTATTCAAGCCGTCTAGAAATGTTTTTATCTTTTCAGAATGGGCGAATAGCACAGCTTTTGGTCGGTGTCATTAATGTATAATGTATAATGCAAGCTCTGTCGCGAGTTTTGATGTTCCACTGCGGTTCTTAGACAAATATCAGTTTTATGCACGTTAGCATTACAGAATATCAAAAGATGTCTATTGTGGAGGTTTGACAGGCGAACATCTTATCCCATCACGTGAACAAGTCCGTGAAATGAAGACCCCCTAAACCCCACTTTATATAAAGAAAACTGGGGTCTACGGGGGTCAACATTATTTTTCTTATTTCTGCTCTAAGACATAGGTTGTGGGTACTCGTTAGAACCGCCTTAGTGAGGCGGTTCTAACGAGCACCCACAACCTATGCTATGAACATTTATAACAAAAATATCAATGTTTTTCATCAGAAAAGTAGCTAATTTGGAGATGTGAAAAATGCACTATGTTGCACGGGTGTGTTATCGTAATGCGGTGTTCCAGATTATTACTTCTGCAAGGGAACACGCATTAATAATGATTAGGCTAAATGTGAATGATATCGGGTTATATATATGTCAGTCGACAGTTATATAGAGCACAGAAAAAAATCGGGCCTTGCACAGTGGCTTTTATTCCTTGCTTCAAAAGGATAACCCTTTCATAGAACATATTTGACTTCACTACAGCTGGTGTGTGGGAATGTGTGGTGGCGGTAAAACGTCTCCCTGCCCTACATCATAGTGAAGATTATATTTTCTTGTCCTTTGGGATCATTGATTCCATTGTGGAATTTTGAAAATATCTGAGGGTCACTGATGAGGCCTAATTGGCCGAAACTATCTAGTCTGGCCCAGAAAACATGTACACTCCATATTTTTCAGTTCTGTGGTGTATTCCTTGCTTCCAAAGGATAACCCTTTTATAGAACATATTTAACTTCACTACAGCTGGTGTGTGGGACTGTGTGGCGGCGGCAAAACGTCTCCCTGCCCTACATCATAGTGAAGATTATATTTTCTTGTCCTTTGGGGTCATTGATTCCATTGTGGAATTTTGAAAATATCTGAGGGTCACTGATGAGGCCTAATTGGCCGAAACTAGCTAGTCTGGCCCAGAAAACATGTACACTCCATATTTTTCAGTTCTGTGGTGTATTCCTTGCTTCCAAAGGATAACCCTTTTATAGAACATATTTTACTTCACTACAGCTGGTGTGTGGGACTGTGTGGTGGCGGCAAAACGTCTCCCTGTCCTACATCATAGTGAAGATTATATTTTCTTGTCCTTAGGGATCATTGATTCCATTGTGGAATTTTGAAAATATCTGAGGGTCACTGATGAGGCCTAATTGGCCGAAACTAGCTAGTCCGGCCCAGAATACATGTACACTCCATATTTGTCACTTCTTTGGTGTATTCCTTGCTTCCAAAGGATAACCCTTTTATAGAACATATTGATGATTTTTATTTTGAGATTGTAAATTTTCCTTTTTTGGATGGTGATGATCCTCATGCGCCATCCTATGGCGTGTATATTTCGCAATTAATTCGATTTGCCAGAGTGTGTAGTCATGTAACTGACTTCGACACTCGTAATTAATTGTTAACGGCTAAACTTCTTAATCAGGGTTATCGGTACATTGTACCATAAACTACGCAAAGCCTTTCAAAATTGTATAGACGTCATTCTGATTTAATTTCAAAATTCAATTTTGGACTTAAATCTCTTCTGCAACAAGATCTATCGGAACCCGAATTTCATGGTGACTTAGTATATAAATTCAGAAAAAATATATAACCGCAATTACTTCAGCACCCAATTTCGTAAAATCATTCTTCGATATAAAAAGATTGGGTATAACATAAATGTTATACGACAGACTGCATGCATGGTAGTTAAACCAATCACGGTTGACAACTTTGCTTCCCTCTTTAATTGCACACCGGTGGGTCAGGCCTCAGGTTCTATGACGGTTCCAGCGTAAATGCTTATTGAGAATTAGAGAGATCTAATTCAAGGTAATGTTGGTTGGTGCCTGATGTTCTATCTCTGGTCGGGCCCATCGGAGTCTAACTGTTGGTTTTCTTATGTTCCAGCATTTCAGTGATTTCTTGCTGTCGAGTACTCACCGTTGTTTCATCTCTGTGGTTGTTCGATTATTTGTGTTAACGGAGATGTTGCACTGATGAGTTAGGAGGCCTTCGTGCGGACTGAACAAATTATTTGTCTAAATCGCGACGGAAGTAAGGGCGAGGATTGTGGCCACGTAAAATCGATTTAAGCCCCCCAGTGGAATTCGTTTCCGCTGACCGTTCCAAGGCGGTTCTTCTGCCGCGGTTTATTTCTGCTATGGTTTGTATTTGGGTGTTTGTGTCGCTTATATTATTTTATTTTGGATAGCCTATTGGCCATTTTGTGGGAAAGTAACTGTCCTTTTGGCTTTCCGCTATTGATGTTTCCATTAGGTCTGTTGTTTCATGTTTGTGTTTCTTTCGCTTTGGTGTCTCTGATAGGAGCTGTGGGTTGATTGTACCGATTCCTGATCATTGCCTCCACTGCTGTTTTACTCGGAAAACAAGAACATTTTTTGTTATTTCAGCACAAACTCCTCTAATACGAAATGTGAAAAGTGAATACAAATATTTCTGAAAATGACAGGGGGTTAAGGAGATGCGCTGCACCACATCATGGTTTTTACTGTACATAAAGTTTCAGCTTGATCAGATTTTAATTGCAGACGGAGTTAGCATGAACTAAATGTTTACAGAAATAATCAAAGGAGCATAACTTTGCTTTATTTGGTGGACCGTAACCTCGAATCACTATGAGCGGTCTAACTATATTTCAAGTTTCAGTTTGATGTTAATTGTAGGATGAATTAGCCGGAAACCAAATGTTTACAGAATGTTTCCAAGGGACATAACTATTTGGTGCACGATTGACCTCGAATCTATACGCGCTACTCCACATCATAGGCTTGGTGTCTTTTATGGATGGAGTAAGTTAATTGTATCAATTCCTGATCTTTGTTTTACTTCTACTTTGCTATTTTTCAAGTTTCAGTCTAATTCGATGAAAACTGTAGGATGAGTTATCCGGAATTTAAAAATATTACCGCCGTCTGGACGGACGGACGGGCGGATCGACACCGACCAAAATAACATTAAACGACTTGTTTGTGTGTGTGTTTTTAAAAAGGGCGTATTAAACTGGGGATAAGCATTTCTTATTTCTGCTTTCAGCCTTATGTTTTGGGTACTCATTGAATTTGCTTTGATGAGGCGGTTCCAATGTCGACCCACAAACTATGCCAGAAGCAGAAATAAGAAAATATAACAAATGTTCTTCAGACAAAATGTCAGTTTTGCAGGTATGAAACAATACACTCTACCAAACGGATGTGTTTTTTTTTTTTTAATAGAGGTTTAAGGTCCCAACTAAAGTTTTTTTTTCTTTTCATTTTGGAGACGCTGCTTCCAACCTTGTGGGACTTTTACCCGACATTGAGATGAAATGACATCTCAAGCTCTTTGCGGCCAAAAGAAACGAAAGACGCTTTTATCATATGACGTCGTTGATATGCAGTGGATAACGTCGTGTAATAAAATCGTATGACAACACGTGTAATAACACGTTGGCGGGATTAGGTAACCTCATGACGACGTCCATGTCAAGCATGCATTTTTTTGTGGAAAATTTGTCAAATTTGAAGGCAATGAAATCCAATTTAAAGTGGTCATATGATAAACCGAATCTTACACTCGATGTCATTTCATATGAAATTTATGAAACTCGCCAAAGGCTCGTTTCATAAATTTCATATGAAATGACCACTTGTGGAAGATCCTCTATATATGCGTTCGACGGTCTGACTAACACCACTTTGCCCGGACAGGCTTAAGCCTTCTAAGCGGATTACCATTACTCGTGTCTGGTCACTTTCAGCTCTCCTTGGAAACATCGTGCAGTCCAATTGTATTTCCCCAAGCCCCGATGGGCGGGGACGATATGACATAAACATCAAGTTCGCATGCAATAGCAATATTTATCACATTACGTCGTTGATAAGCAGTGGATAACGTCGTGTAATAAAAATCGTATGACCACACGTGTAATAGCACTTTGGCGGGATTAAGTAACGTTATGACGACGTCCATGTCAAGCATACATATTTTGTGGAACAAATGTCAAATTTAAAGGCGATAAAATTCAATTTAAAGTGGCCATATGGTAAACAGAATCTTACACTCGTGGTCATTTCATATGAAATTTATGAAACTCGCCGAAGGCTCGTTTCATAAATTTCATATGAAATGACCACGAGTGTAAGATCCTCTGTGGAGTGAAGGCAATGGAAATGGACATCATGACGTCTCTTAAAAAACAGAACAAAAACAACTCGGTCACAAGAGATGCGCAATTCATGTAGAGAAAGAAAAGGTCAAAGTCAAGTTCACAGGAGCGAAAACATTGGTGGCGCCAAATAAAAGGCCTTTTCAAACACGAAATTCGCATAGCAAATCGTTCAAAGTTCAAAGTCGAGGATTGTGGCCACGTAAAATCGATTTAAGCCCCCCAGTGGAATTTGTTTCCGCTGACCGTTCCAAGGCGGTTCTTCTGTCACGGTTTGTTTTTGTTATGGTTCGTCTTTGGGTGTTTGTGTCGCTTAAGTTATTTTATTTTGGATAGCCTATTTGCCATTTTGTGGGAAAGTAACTGTCCTTTTGGCTTTCCGCTGTTGGTGTTTCCAGTAGGGTCTGTTGTTTCGTGTTTGTGTGTCTTTTCCTTTGGTGTCTCTGATGGGGGCTGTGGGTTGATTGTATAGATTCCTGATCATTGCCTCCACTTCTATTTTCTATTATGATAAGGATAATATTTTTGGTCATGTATCGACAACAGATATGTAAACAATGTATAACCCCGAAAAAACCATTGCGTGCCATAACCATTCTGTGCAATCTATTTATATAATCACGCTGCAAGTATTTCGTTTTGTGCGCATGAACCTAATTAGCGGTCAGAAACAACTTCTCAGCCCACGCCTTTCTGAAAGAGAAAACAGAATAAAATAAAATAAGACGCAGACAGCTGTTGAAAACAATGATAATATAAAATCTCTCGGGATTCTGTCCATTTCGTTCTTTTACATAATTCCTACGATATTTCACCTTTTATAATTGGTTTATGGAAGATAATGATCTGTCTAACAAGAAGTTTCCCCTGGGATAGATGAGTGAATTAATCAGAATATCAGGCTGTATAATAACAAAACGACAAAACCAACTGAGAAGTCTCTACGAATAAAGATTGTATATTTCCATGTGTCGTTATGAACATTCTTTTAAATAAGTAAAACAAAAACAACAAAAAAAAAAAAAAAAAAAATACAAAAATGAATAAATAAAGAATGATTAAATACATGGCGTTCGCGGGGATCGAACCGGCTACCTCTCGAACTCAAATCTGCTGATTTAACATTGACTCAGATTCCGATGCTTTACCATTGAACCACAGTGCTCCATGTGTGAATAATAGTTTCATTTTTTGTTGTTGTTTTTTTTCAAATGTAAATCGAGGAGAAATTTATTTGTCATCACGTAAATTTCTAAATGAAAAGATATCTTTGAAATAATGTCTTAATTTTTTAAATAACATGTATGTTTGAAAACATATCTTCAGTTTCTAAATAGTATGATCTTCGAAAACATGTCTACTTTTCCTTTAGAACAAGTATCTTTGAAAACGTGTCTTCGAAATGGTATATATGAACCTGATGTTGCAGAATGCAATTCATACATTCACAGGACAATTTGGTATATGTTCTGTCAGACGGAAATTCTTCTGAAGCAAGCAATACACAACAGAACAATGGGACCCTACTTTGTCGAGACATTTTAGGAATACTATTGCCGCGTACACAATAACGACTTAACGTAGATGATCTGCAACAAACCGCATTGTTGGCTATGGATACGTTTGCTGGACTTTTTCGTTGCACGCCGATGGACGGCTAGATTATATCAAGTCTAGATAATATTTGTCAATATGGGCTGCATGTTTTCTAATGGTCTGGATTCAAACATACCTAAACTAATTGGTTGTGTAAAACTGGTGTTGTGTAATCAACTCCTGATTTATTATCCATCCTGTTGCCTTAATTCACTTTGGCTAGGATATCACCATGAAGATCAACTCGTTGTTGCCACTACTGTTGATACTGCACTGAAACTATGGACACGTATTTAAATGTTGCACAGCCCGGAGCTGAATCGCAACTATTTTTGTTGACCATCCCTTGGTGTTTGTATCTTTGCAATGTTTCATTCGTTAATGGATACTCAGCCCTCGCCATCAATCACAATGCAGATTCATTTATAATGGCCATTGCACATCGGTTCATATGCTGACGTACTAGGTCAGCATTTTGCCATGCCATTAACAGAAAACACGATGCATGAATTGAAATAACACGGATATAGACACCATTCCGATTTAGATTTTAAATTTACTATTTGACTTAGATATCTTTGCAATAAGACCTATCGGAACCTGAATTTTAAAATTCAGGGGTGTCAGATTGTGTTATCTTCAAAATTGATTTGGAAAAAAATGGCTTAACTTTTCGCAAACAATGTAGACCCTGATCAGACGCCGCGTTCTGCGGCGTCTGAACTGGGCCTGCACTGTTTGCCAGAGTACCCGTTTAGGGTTTCTGGTACTGAATGGGTTAATTGGAGTTTCTCGGGACTGTCTTTATAAATATAATGAACTAACTAAGTGTACCTCGGCCCCCGCCCATCGGGGCTTGAAGAAATAGATTGGGCTGCATGATGCTTCCATGCAGAGCTGAAACCGACTGCACATAAGTACTGTTAAGCCGCTTAGAGTTTCAAGCTTGCCCAGGAAAAGTGGCACGATTCGGACCGTCTATGACTCTAAACCCTGTTGGTTTCATTGGACGGCAGGACTTGAGGGATGTGATTTCATCTCAATGTCGGGTAAATGTCCCACAACATTGGAAACAACGTCTCCGAAATGACCTATACAGTGTGGACGGGATGTTAAACCTCAAATCAAACAAATCTTTGTGCGCTGAGTCCTAATTATGGCAAATATGGTAATGTTTTATTCTGAAAATGTGTTTGTCTGTACATATAGCTCTATATAATGTTTCTTAATTAGACTGGAAGCCAAATAGTTATGACAATAGAGATTTTAAAAAAAGTTAGGTATTTTGAGTATTTTGCTCATGACAGCTCGAACAAAAAAAAATAAAAAAAATTCCAACTTGTTATACTAATTAAATATATAATCATGAATTAAATGTATAATGGCTACAAGTATGTTTCATGGAACAAGCAATTAAATGCAAATTAAATTTTAAATTGCATGACTTACATGACATTATATTAGAATACAAGAAACAGAATGGGAAAAATGTTATTTTACTGTTTTGCAGCAATAAAAATTCTTCAAATGCTTGAAGGTTTATTTTTCTTTTTGAACTATAGATATTGCTTCCATAGAATATTAATATTTTTTTTTTTTTAAAAAATAGAAAGTGACAAGAAAAACTGACTTAATTCCGGTTAGACCAGTGTTGCATTTGAAAAATGAAAGACCCAGGGAGCGCCGCAGTCACAAGCCGCAGCCCACACTCGACACCAAGAGGAAGAGGAAACGTACACAAAACAAGAAAAAAATACGAGTGTTTATGAACAGGAACAATCAGCCCTCATTTCCCCACACGGGGTGATCAGACCATTAGAAAACACTAAACAACAACTCACAACAAATTATCAGACATACAACAAAAATAACAGCAAAAGACCAACAGCAACACTACCGCCTTAGAACGGTCAGCAGCATGTGCCACAGGGGGTCTTAAATATCTTTTACCGGCCGAATCTTCGCAGTAACTTTAATTGCGAAAATCTGATATTTTTTATTGGAAAACGGTTTTAATAGGAAAACTTTTTTTTTCTGTCACATGCCACAAATTACAACATACTTCACTTCAAACCCCTTATTTTACGTTGTAGATCAGCTTTCAATAATACCCCGATGAGCTACATGTATTTATACATTTAATAAACAGAAAAAAACTGTCTCCTATAAAATTGTCAAAAACTGAGTTAGCCCAGTGTTGCCTCCACTTGCACCCACTTCTATTTTGCGTGGAATGATCGAAATTTATACGTCTGTCCAATACCGACGGCAACATAGTTCTAAAGTTACTAATAGAACCAGGAATCCGTACAGAAGTTGCAAAATATAAGGGCAGATAATGTGAGTTTAAATTTCTTTGTGATGCTCATGTGTGTGTAGAGTTGCGATACGGTCAAAAGTAAAGCGATATTCATACCCGTCATTAAGTTAAACAGTATAAGAAAGAACTGAAAGTATAACAAAAGCCCACAAAACAGCTATGCCTCAAAAAGTCCACAATTATTAAACAATCAATTGTATATAAAACGAGGTTCGAACATCAGTCTAATATTGACCTTCAGCAGGTACCTAAGGACGATAACTTAAGGAACTGAGCAATTACTGTAAATGCAATCCATGAGGATTGGAAAAATAAGAGAATTGCATGCATGCACGCACGGGGAAACATTTTACAGCCAGCACACGGCACTAAAAAAACAGCCCTGATATGCAAAACAGAAGTGAAGGCAATGGTCAGGAATCGATACAATTAACCCACACCTCCCATCCGAGGCTCCAAAGGGAAAGAAACACAAACAATAAATAACTAGACCCTAAATCGAACACCAATAGCGGAAAGTAAAAAGACAGTTATAGTAGTCGCAGATAGGATTGACTAGCCGGAACTATAGCTTGCATCTGCCTTTGGAATGATAAAACCAAGTCACACTATTGTGTGAATTCAACTGTAACACAAACGAAGCTGTTGCGTATATGGTCTTTTAGTCCGTTTGCAGAACGCATGCACTCCACTGAATCGTCTGTTGTCGCAGCGAATTTGACATATATTTACAACATCTGAGTAGCTCAGCCTAGTCAATTTTATCTGCGACTACTGCGACTACTATACCCTCCCACAACATGACCAACTGGCTATCCAAAACAAAACAATAAACAATAAAGCTATGCGATACGCACATCAAAAGGCGAACTATAACAAAAATAAACCGCGACAGAAGAAGCGCCTTGGAACAGACAGTGAATTTGTTCGTTTGTGTGAATTGAGGTTTAACGTCCCTGTCAACTCTATTTAGGTCATTTTGGAGATGCGCCTTCCAATTTTGTGGGACTTTTACCCGACATTGAGATACAATGGAATCTGAAGCCCTGCCGCCCAATGAAACCAAAAGGCTTATATGCATTGGGCGGTCTGACTCACACCACTTTCCCTGGGAAGTCCTTCTAATGAGTTTCAGCTCTGCGTGGAAGCACCATGCAGCCCAATCTATTCCCCCAAGCCCCGATGGGCGGGGGCGAGGAACAATCAATGGAAAGGGGACTTAAATCGATTTTACGCGGCCGTCGTCGTCGTAGTAGTAGTAGTAGAAATGGTAGTTTTCTCTGAAAACGTGCCATAAAACGTGCAACAATACTTCATATAATGTAGGGAATTGAATGATCAATAGACTGATTAATGAAACACCCATAACAGAAACATTGTGAAATACACTACCAAGTGACACTGGTTTCTTTCATGCGTTAAAATGTCAGTTTTCTGTTTAAAGTATTATGTGTAACTTCTGCTATAAACAATGATTCTGAGTGTTTGACAGAACGGCCTGATGGAAGTGGTTCTGCGTAGTTTTTGCAAATTAAACTAGAGTGGAAGTAAAAGATAAACTATGTGTACCTATATAAAATACTTACGAAGATGGCAATGAAGTAGCACAAATGTAGAACACAGTGCTACTAGCGGAATAATTCTACAAATGTGTTTGGTTTCGGTTGGTTATTATTAAAACTTTGTTGAAATGACCTAAATAACCGTTCAAAAGAAGAGCCCGTTGCACTTTCGTGAGTGATATTTTTAAATATGTTAACCATAATTGTTATGATCAAAACAATATATGCCCAAGTAATAGTGTAATAAACGTCGTCTGGGGCATGGCATTTTAGATAACCTTACTCCATTTGAATACGTTGCAAGAGATACAATCGAATAGCCACGTCTAGGATTCATAGATCAGACCCTTAATCTTCCCAAGCAGAAACGTTATTGGGACATTTAAAGCTAAGCTGATACCATCCAGACTTAAAATTTATTCTTCGAGAGCACTGAAGCTTTTGCAGCAAATGAGGCGCTTATGAATGAGATAACTTCTGGCTTTACTGCGAAAGCTATCAGTCTGTAAAGTGAACTCTGATGACGGGTGCATAAAGCTCAAGCGCAATAAAAAGCAAATATTATCTTTGAATTTCTTTTTAATTTTCGAAACGTTTGCAATTATGTTTGGAGATAGATTCTCGGCACATAATTAACTAGATTTTTTTCCTTTCACAGCAAAGTCAACACTTTGAGCCGGTCAGTTTACCTATCCACTCTTTTCCTGGGCAGGCTACTTAAGCGGTTAACAAGTACAGTGCACATTCTTTTGCCAGAAACTGACACCTGTCCTTTTTGATTCGGCGGAAGAGAGAGAATAACTGTAGAAAAGTATTAAAGACAATATTTAGATAAGATTTCGTTATTTAGACCCGTTGTGGGTATTCCGATGGGTACAAATTGCGCCCCACACCCCCACTCTTGTGGCTGATTTGTTTTTGTTTTGTTATGAAAGAGACTTCAGCATGTCCCTTTTGGTTGAAAACCAATCTGAAATCATTGAAAAATAGAAGTGGAGGCAATGATCAAGAATCGATACAATCAACCCACAGCTCCCATCAGAGACACCAAAGGGAAAGAAACACAAACATGAAACAACAGACTCTAATTGAAACATCAATAGCGGAAAACCAAAAGGACAGTTACTTTCCCACAAAATGGCCAATAGGCTATCCAAAGTAAAATGATATAAGCGACACAAACACCAAAAGACAAACCATTACACAAATCAACCGCGACAGAAGAACCGCCTTGGAACGGTCAGCGGGAACGAATTCCACCGGAAGGCTTAAATCGATTTTACATGGCCACAATCCTCGCCCTTACTTCCGTCGCGATTTAGACAAATAATTTGTTCAGTCCGCATGAAGGCCTCCTAACTCATCAGTGCAACATCTCCGTGAACACAAATAATCAAACAACAGCCTTTAGCTCGACTTCTATCGGAGTCTAACTGTTGAATTTCTTTTGCTCCAGCAGTTCAGTTGTTTCATGCTGTCGAGTCCTCATTGTTGTTTCGTCTCTTTTGTTGTTTGATTTATAATTTCTCTAAATCGCGAGGAAAGTAAGAGCGCGGATTGTGGCCACGTAAAATCGATTTTACACGCCCTCCAAGTGTATTTCGCTTCACTGACCGTTCCAGGGCGGTTCATCTGTCGCAATTTATTTTTGTTATGGTCCAGTTGGCCATTTTGTGGGAAAGTAACTGTCCTTTTGTTTTCCGCTATTGAGTTTTCCATTAGGGTTTGTTGTTTCATGTTTGTGTTTCTTTCCCTTTGTGTTTCTGATGGGAGCTGTGGGTTAATTGTATCGATTCCTGATAGTTGCCTTCACTTTTATTTCTAGATATTTGGATGATTTATTAAATATTGACAATACCTTTTGCGATGGTTTGATCAGTCAAATTACATCCCCCCACCACCACCAAACTTGAGCTAAATAAAGCAAATCGAATACCGACTTACACCTATCTATTGTAGATGGGGTTGTTTCTTGCAGGATTTATGATTAACTCGATGATTTTAATTCTATGATTGTTAATTTTCCTTTCTTGGATGGTGATGTTCCTCGTGCGGCATCCTATGGCGTTTACATTTCGCAATTAATTCGATTTGCCAGAGTGTCAAGTCAAATTTGGCGGACTTCGGCACTCGTAATAAATTGTTAACTGCTAAACTTCTTAATCAGGGTTATCGGTATCATAAACTACGCACAACCTTCTCAAAATTTTATAGACACCATTCCGATTTAATTTCAAAATTTAGTGTGGGACTTAAATCTCTTCTGCAACAAGGTCTATCGGAACCCGAATTTTATGGTGTCTTAGTATATAAATTCAGAAAAATATATATAATGACTTCAGCACCCAATTTCGTAAAATCATTATTAGACATAAAAGATAGGGTACAACATAATTGTTATTCGACTTACTGCATGCATGGTAGTTAACCCACTTTGCTTCCCTCTTTAATTGCACGCCGGTGGGTCAGGCCTCAGATTCTATGACGGTTCCAGCGTAAAGGATTATTGAGAATTAGAGAGTATCAATTATACGTAATGTTGGTGGGTGCCGGGTGCTCTGTCTCTGGTGGGGATCATCGGAGTCTAACCGTTGGACTTCTTTTGTTCCAGCATTACAGTGGTTTCTTGCTGTCGACTCCTCACTGTTGTTTCATCTCTGTGGTGTTTGATTTTTGTGTTCACGGAGATGTTGCACTGATGAGTAAGGAGGCCTTCATGCAGACTGAACAGATTATTTGTCTAAATCGCAACGGAAACAAGGGCGAGGATTGTGGACACGTAAAACCGATTTAAGCCCCTCAATGGAATTCGTTTCATTGCCCGTTCCAAGGCGGTTCTTCTGTCGTGGTTTAGTTTTGTGATGTCTTTTCTTTCAGAGTGTGTCTCGCTTATAAAATTTTGCTTTGGATAGCAAATTGGCCGTTTTGTGGGAAAGTGGCTTTCCGCTAATGATGTTTCCATTAGGGTCTATTTGCTTCATGTTTGTGTTTCTTTCATTTGGTGTCTCTGATGGGAGCTGTCGGTTAATTGTATGGATTCCTGATCATTGTCTTCACTGCTATTTTTCATGATCAATCTGCATGAAAGATTGTTGCCCTCTACGGCAGGTATCGAACCCTCCTCCTCCTGATCACCAGTCAAACATACATCCGACTGAGTTACCGAGGCCGGAAACAAACTGTATAATTGCTGTCTAAACTTAAGTCCGAGAAGCACATTCAAAGAGAGAACAGATATGGTACCATTCGTATTTTCAGCTCAAAGTTCACATTACTGGCCCTAGACATTCTTGATACAGTTGCCCAAAGCTGACAAAGGCGTAAGTTGAAACTCGTTTGACATATTTTCGCCGTTATATATCACATATAAATTAAAATAAAAATCGACAATAGGCTCATTGTATCGATTCCTGATCATTGCCTTCACTTCTATATTACAGTTAATTTCTGATCCCAAAAGGGTCTCTAAATTTATTTTCGGTTTATTTTGGTTATATTTACATAAAATGTATAAAAAATTGGTTCTAAATTATATAGACCAGTAGTTGATAATCTGATGGCACAAAGAGGGCACATTTCGTCACCGTTTAATCTATTTCTCATGAAAAGTACTTAACGTTTCCCTTCCGAAAACATTCGACAGTATACTCTACTTCTCTACATTTGGATGGTCTTTTGAACACCTACGGTTTAAATTTTGATTAGATCGTTAATATTTAGTTAAATGAGGCTAATTATAATGATTCTGAAGGTCCATGTAGACTATTTGCTAAAGGAACTACTGCAAATAAAATGTACATTTAAAGGGAAGCTTTTGATTTTGCAGTTGTTAATTTACCTTTCTTGGCCGCCAACGGAAGTTAAATCAACGTTGAAACAAAGTTGAGTCAACGTTGTTTGTATGCAGGGTAGATATTTTAAATAAAATAAAGAGTGCTTGCATTTCTCAATTCTGAGGACTGTACCCACCAGCAGGAAAAATATATTGAAGAACAGATTGCGTAAAATAGATTTAAGACCCCACCATCCCTAAAGTGGAATTTGTTTCAATGGCCGCTCCAAGGTGGATCTTTCTGTCGCGGTTTATTTTTGTTGTGGTTTGTGTTTCAGTGTATGTATCGCTTATATTACTTTGTTTTGGATAGCCAATTGGTTATTTTGTGGGAAAGTAACTGTCCTTTTGGCTTTCCGCTGTTTATGTTTCCATTAGTATTTGGTTATTTAATGTTTGTGTTTCTTTCCCTTTGGGGTCACTGATGGGAGCTATGGGTAAATTGTATCGATTCCTGGTCATTGCCTTCACTTCTATTTTGTTGCACAAAAGATACAATGAGCCACATGTTTATTACTATTATTATTATTATTATTATTATTATTATTATTATAAATTGCTGTTTGAAAACAACAGGACAGCTGATCAGTCTGTGCATCCGTGCACCCAGATAATAATTACTTCGTGATAGCTACGTTGATTATTTTGTTTTGGATAGCCAATTGGTCATTTTGTGCACCCCGATAATAACTTGAATGTTATATTTTAAAATTTTGCAAGTCTCACTACTTTGGACATCTCCTTCCTGATGCCCGGGACTTCCGGGGAGTGTGAGTCATGTTTGCTGATGTTGGCTCGGTGGGGGACGCCTATTAGTCCTGATGTAGGGACTCTTGCCTGATGCCTCCAGTTGACCTGTCTCATGATCTGCGTCGGTCGGTGTGTGATCGGAGGGGGATGTGCTGTGTTTGCCGGGACTTGTCCATCATCCGTTTCGGTTTCAGAACTTTGGGGTTGAGACACACTGATGAAATTAAATATCAGAAAAGCCTCTGTGTCACTAAATTTGGTATAGTTACGCCTTAATTGCTTATACAATATACAGTAGAACTTCAATGGCTCAAAACCCGCGGGCTGTTTTACCATGGATGTGTCGAACCCGTTGTTGAGTCCGCAGGGGATTCCTCCAAAAAAGGGTATAGGGAAAATTTAGGGAGTTTTCCTTCTTTTATCTTGCAAATGTATGCTGTATGTACGCATTAGAATCGCCTCGATTAGGCGATTCTATTGAGTACACACAACATACAGTTCTAATATAGAACATCGAAAAAAATATTCTACAATTATCTGCATTATTCTCGTGGTATGACACTAATAGTAACCCTCCGTGGCTCCAACTACCGCTGTCTCGAACTAATTCACATGGTCCCAAAGGGATTCGAGCCATTAAAGTTCGACTTTCTCAGGCGTTTGTTCAGTTCTGGGTCTCAGCTGGTTGCAAACCCCGAACACAGGATTTAGAGTGACGGGGCTCATTTCGTAGAAATTTTCTTTCCTGAAAACGTACCAATTTCACTTTACGGAGAACATACCAAAACATTTGTTATCAGTCACCATTCTGACAAGTACATAAATCACATTCCAGAATATGACTTGAAATTTGACCCCTGTACACACAGACGGTGTCCTTTGCTATTTTGTATAGTCTTAACACGCGTCGACCGTTATTACCAACATTATCTAGGCTCATTATTAGACAACAACTCGAAAAATCGATTAATCCTTTCAAGCCGTAACATCTACCGTTGACTCTTCCTTCTGTAAACCTCCTAGAGATATTCATTCTTGCAAATGAGCACTTATTAAAAATTCCGATTGATAAATAAAGTAATTCCATATGAGTCGGCTTGCTATGATGTTCCGCACCTGTGTCTACACTGCTTGCACAGTTATCTGCATCGGAATATAGGGTTCGAAGGGTAAGGAAACGTCATTAATTGAAGATAATTAATAACCTTTGCGTTTTGAGGGAAATTTGCGGTATCATAATAGCCATGCAGTTTAACATCTTTGGGTCGATCACCATTGGGACTATGGTATGAAACTCTGCTCCAGACAGCTAGTCATGGCACCAGGTAAAGAGACATCTTCTTCAATTTAAGTTAAGTTAGAAATGCCTTATCGTTGTGGTTCTAATGAGGACATATAATCAGGACTAAGAAAATGTTTTATTTAAAGACTATTCATTTAAATGCTGTCTGTAAATTTAAAGGCTTTTTAGTGTGTAGATTCAAAGACTAACAGAAGGAAAACCATGAAAATTATGAAACACGAAAAATCGCATTCTTATGCGCAGCATCAGACTTCATGTCATTGAAACTAATCCGTAGCTGAAAACTTATGTTAATATGGTTTTATTGATAGAAAATAATCAAGAAATAAATCAACACAGTTACTTCGCTTTGACCACAAATGTGGAGAAACTCCCCAGAAAGGAAGGAACTATTTGTCAAAAGGTCGAACATAAGATGAGTTTCGTACTGACGTCATTTCGTTTTCGGACATTTTACTGTTGTGGGCTGTCTCAGAAAAAAACTGTCTGTGGAATCGAGTGGTCAGTATGTTGCCAAAGTGATAAAAACGTTATACACTTTCATTCCTTACCTCATTTGACATATGAATCTTATTACAAAACTGTTTTTTCTGACAAACCTTTAATTATGGTTGAAGGAATTAAACTGAGTAAAGGAAATTTTATAACTTGCAGTTTCACATGATTAGATATTCCACATATAACGACCAAATTATCATAGATAACAAAGTGCGATTTTTCCGTTTAATATGCATTATTTTAATGATTTTATTTGTGTAAGTTTTTAAACTTAGGTGGCTCAGGCCTCAGATTCTATGACGGTTCCAGCGTAAAGGCTTTCTTAGTATTAGACAGTATCTAATTTTATGTAATGTTGGTTGGTGCCTGATGCTCTGTCTCTGGTCGGGCCCATCGGAGTCTAACTGTTGGTCTTCGTTTGCTCCAGCATTTCAGTAGTTTGTTGCTGTCGGGTCCTCACGGTTGTTTCATCTATGGTTGATTGATTTTTGTGTTCACGGAGATGTTGCACTGATGAGTAAGGAGGCCTTCAAGGGGACTGAACAAATTATTTGTCTAAATCGCGACGGAAGTAAGGGCGAGGATTGTGGCCACGTAAAATCGATTTAAGGCCCCCTCCCCCCAAGGAGGCTGTCCTCTCGCGGTTTATTTCTGTCTTTGAGTATGTGTGTCGCTTATATTATTTTGTTTTGGATAGCCAATGGGCCATTTTGTGGGAAAGTATCTGTCAAATTGGCTTCCCGTAATTGATGTTTCCATTAAGGGTCTAGTTGTTTCATGTTTGTGTTTCTTTCCCTTTGGTGTCTCTGATGGGAGCTGTGTGTTAATTGTATCGATTCCTGATCGTTGCATTCACTTGTATATTAGAGACTAAAAGTATTTACAGACAGTCTTTAAATTAAATAAAATAACTTCCTTAAACCAAACAATAAGAAGCATGTATCAAAAGTATAACCGATTAGGACGCAGTTTCATATGCAACGCGACGTCTGAGTGGATGACGTAAAACATTTGCGACTGTGTAACCAGCGATATACTGTCAGAAACCAGACCTCATTACGTAACGACCACTGGTATTCAGATTAACGCAGCTCACGCTGGTTCCGATTTGAACAAATTGTAGACTTTATTTTTTTTTATTTTTTTTTTTTTTTTTTTTTTTACTAAACGTCTTTTTACATGTTAGTGCATTAAAATGGGGATTACTGTAATGAAATTATCATTTGGGATGGCAAATCGTCGGTTTAACGGTCGCAAATTCCGTTGTAAGGCTTCGCTGACGCATCTCCGTAAAACAGATTTCCGACCATAAAATCGCCACTGCCAGCCACAATCTGTGTAAACGTTCTTGCAGTAAATTAAAAAATGATGGAGAGGTTGCTGATGCTGCAGGTACTTTTCAGAGAGTATACTGAGGTTAAATGTCAATTCTGTTGTACTGCGTCAAGCTCTGAATCCAGCTTGTTCCGCAGCGATGATCTATTCTGCTTGTGATTTCAGAAGATTCAAGATGACTGTGAGCATGGCTAGGATGACTTATGAGGCGTATTGTCCTATTGTTTTGTCATTGTTGAATGTCTTCTTTCTTAGGGAGTGAAATGAACCAGCACTTGTGCCCAAGGGGTTGGTCAGACCCCTGTTTCCATTTCTTACTGCAGACTGTTATCAGTACAATTATTCCATGGTCACCGCCAGCACACACTAGTTCTAATGGTATACTATTAACTTTCCTTTTACCTTCTCCAGTGCCCGGACTGCTACCTGTTTTTGTTCTCTGAGGATAGGCTGCATCGGGTCAATTTAGTACTGCTTGGTCTCCCACTGTTGGATGGTTATATAGTTCAGAGGTGTTCTCAGTTCATCTGTTTAGGATGCCCTGTTCCACCGTGGGACATTCCCCTGACATGTCTTTCACAGTTATTATCTAATTATGTTCTATAAAAGGGTTACCCCTAGGAAGCAATGAATACATCACAGAACTGAAAAAGTATGGAGTGTGCATGATTTCTGGGCCAGACTAGCTTGTTTCGACCAAATAGGCCTCATCAGTGACCCTCGGATATTTTACAAATTCCACAATGGAATCAATGCTCCCAAAGGACAAGAAAATATAATCTAAGCCTGCTTTTCCTTGGTAAGGTCTTTTATAAACTATGATGTTTTTGTCTTCTTTCTTGCTGTCATATCTTGTCATGCTGATCCCAATTTTTCCACAGAAGTTAGTCTCTCAGTTCTCTTTGGCGTCCTTCATCATAGTCTTTATTCTTTATCGCACGAGGCGTCTGCCTCCAATTATTGTTTTCAATGTTCGCTTTTCATCGCAGGTTTAAATATGTTCTAGAAAAGGGTTATCCTTTGGAAGCAAGGAATACACCACAGAAGTGACAAATATGGAGTGTACATGTTTTCTGGGCCAGACTAGCTTGTTTCGGCGAATTAGGCCTCATCAGTGACCCTCAGATATTTTTCAAATTCCACAATGGAATCAATGATCCCAAAGGACAAGAAAATATAATCTACACTATGATGTAGGGCAGGGAGACGTTTTACCGCCGCCACACATTCCCACACACCAGCTGTAGTGATGTTAAATATGTTCTAGAAAAGGGTTATCCTTTGGAAGCAAGGAATACACCACAGAAGTGACAAATATGGAGTGTACATGTTTTCTGGGCCAGACTAGCTAGTTTCGGCCAATTAGGCCTCATCAGTGACCCTCAGATATTTTTCAAATTCCACAATGGAATCAATGATCCCAAAGGACAAGAAAATATAATCTACACTATGATGTAGGGCAGGGAGACGTTTTGCCGCCGCCACACATTCCCACACACCAGCTGTAGTGAAGTTAAATATGTTCTAGAAAAGGGTTATCCTTTGGAAGCAAGGAATACACCACAGAAGTGACAAATATGGAGTGTACATGTTTTCATGGCCAGACTAGCTAGTTTCGGCCAATTAGGCCTCATCAGTGACCCTCAGATATTTTTCAAATTCCACAATGGAATCAATGATCCCAAAGGACAAGAAAATATAATCTACACTATGATGTAGGGCAGGGAGACGTTTTACCGCCGCCACACATTCCCACACACCAGCTGTAGTGAAGTTAAATATGTTCTAGAAAAGGGTTATCCTTTGGAAGCAAGGAATACACCACAGAAGTGACAAATATGGAGTGTACATGTTTTCTGGGCCAGACTAGCTAGTTTCGGCCAATTAGGCCTCATCAGTGACCCTCAGATATTTTTCAAATTCCACAATGGAATCAATGATCCCAAAGGACAAGAAAATATAATCTACACTATAAATCTAATCTATAAAGTATGTCTAAGGTAACCCAAGGTTCATTTGCATGTTGCCATTGTCCAAGCATCTTGCTAGGTGGTTTAGTTAAACCAGCTGAATTGTTGCTGTGAACAAGTCTGTCCATCATCGCAGCACCGAGAATAGTCAAGAGAGCACATTCGCCCAATTTCTGTTTGGAATGCTTGCAATATATTTGGATCTTAGATTTTTTATAGACCCAAACAGGTTTTTCCCTGATCTTTCAAAGAATTTGTCGCAATATTTAATCACATGTGTTTTGATGGCAGTAAAACATGAAGTTTATAATTTGGAAAGTTCAGTGTTGTACAAGAGCTTGAAATTGTAATCAACCGTGCTCTGTATGGTATTTTATGAAGTTAAGGTAACCAATTCAACTCAAGAAGCTTGTGTTGGCCATCTGTAACAAATACAGAAACCTTGGGAGGCAGAATGACAAATGTGGTCATCGACTACAGCCCTCTCTACAGCCTGGAAATTATATTAGAATACCTTTGAAATGCTGCATGTCAATTTCATTGAAAGGTGTTCAATTACTCATTGCTTACAAATTAGTAATTCATGGTAGCAAAGGTAAAAAGGAAGTTCCAGTGCAATGTACAATGATAGCCTACATGCATATTAAACAGTGATTGACGAATGAGACAGTTTCTGGACCCTACAAGAGTGTGCCAGTGGTGGTGTGAAACAGCAAAAATACAAAGGGATATGCTTGTCCTCGGATGAGCAAAGAGCTGTGTGGTATGGCTTGAACTAGACATTTTGTTTGGGAAAATGGGGAAACCACATATATGCTAGAAAAATACAGAAAAATAACCAGACGTAAAAAGTAAGTTTCTTTTGTTTGAATTGGGGCTTAACGTCCCCGGCAACACTATTTAGGTCATTTTGGAGAGATCGCTTCCAATTTTGTGGGACTTTTACCCGACATTGAGGTGAAATGACATCTCAACCCCTGCCGCCCAATGAAACCAGAAGGCTTAAATGCATTGGACAATCTCACACCGCTTGGCCTGGGCAGGCTTAGTCCTTTAAGCGGTTTACCAGTAATCGTGTGTGGTCAGATTCAGCTCTGCAAGGAAGCATCATGCAGCCCAGTCTATTTCTCCAAGCCCCGATGTGCGGGGGCGATAAAAAGGTAAGAATAAAAATAATAAAATAGTGGAAAAATGATATTTGTACTTGTAAAAATTCCACATTTTAAGTTTGACTGGTATTCATTATAATGTGATTAAAGCTCTTGTATTTGCCGTAATTTCTAGATTACTATGAAATTCATAGAATAGACCACACTCTGTTCAGTATCAAGCGTAAATGTGCCTTCGGTCATTTAAACTTGTCGAAGACGCAACTCAGCTTGCGTACCCACTTGTTATAAACACTTCCTTTTCCGATCTACATGCAGAAATATTATGTCAATGGACATTCATTTATTGCGAAGCCTGTGCATGCGCGGAGTCTGATCTAACTCTATGATGTGCGCCCATGCCGGATGACTCATTTTTGCTTATTGTAGCTGTTGTATGAACAACAAAATTGCTTCACCAAATAAAATGGCCAGCGAGGGAATCAAAACAATTTAGTCTGTCTACACATTTCCATGACATGTCACCAAATTAATCATTTTCGGATAGATCAATTATTTGTTTGGCAAGAATAATACACCAGTAATCCTCAGAGAGACAGACCGGTATCAAAGCAGAGGATCCTGGTGTCAGTACTGTATCTGTTTGTGAGACCCACACGCTATAGATATTTTCGTTTCGCCACTAGATAGTTTTGTTTCGCCACTAGAAAATGGGTCTTCCACACAGTATGACCAGTGATGGATATTTTGTTTGCGGACAGACATTACAATAACACACCTTTGCTACATAGTGTATTCATCACATCTCCAAAATGGCTACGTTTTTCTTTATGAAATAGAGGATCTTACATGAGTGTTCATGTATTATTGAATTTATTAAACCAGGTGAGGAAAAGGGATAAAATGCGAGGCTTTGCCGAGCATTTTATCCCTTTTCCTCAACTCGTTTAATAAATTCAATAATACATGAGCACGAATGCAAGATTCTATTTATCATATGACATTTAAAACGCATTTTATTAACGATTGTTTACAAAAATGTCAATATTCCGCCGTTAGTAAACGCGACGTCGTTAAGGACGTCGTACATGTAACGTTACTGGACGTATCTAGCTAATTTGCATATTTAATCCACTAGTGGATTATCGAAAATATTACATGGCGTTATTGCACTGTCAGACGCGACGTCATATGATAAAATACATACTATTTTTCTTATTTATACTGCAAACATAGGTTGTGGATGCTCGTTAGAACCGCCTCACTGAGGCGGTTCTAACGAGTACCCACAACCTATGTCTTGAAGCAGAAATAAGAAAGATAATGAATACCCACTTAAACCACAGTTGTCTCCATATAAAGTGGGATTTTGTTGGGTATATGTATCACGGACTTGTTCACGTGATGGAAGATCGCGCAGTCCAAGTTTTCAGTTCAACGTCAGACGTTAATAAACAATTATGACTGAAGTTTGTATAAACTCTTTTGCCAGAAACCTTGAAACAGTGGAAGGGAGATAATGACCGTAGAAAATATCCCATTATCAATCTCGACGAAACACGTATCGAACACATTGACCTTCTGAACAGAACTTCCATCGACCTCCTGGTCTCAACTTAGACGCGCATCAGATTTAGCTACCTTAGCTCAATGAGGCGGTTCTAACGCGTACCCACAATGTATGTCTTGGAGCACAAATAAGTAAAATAATGTTGTTACCCCTTAAAACCCAGTTTTCGATATATAAAGTGGGGTTCAGTGGGGTGTTCATTTCACGGACTTGTTTACGTGATGACACTCCATGCTTTTAAATTCTGTTGTGTATTCCTTACTTCCAAAGGATAACCCTTTATAGAACATATGTAACGTCACTACTGCTGGTGTTGCGACCGTATAAAGCCTCCCTCCCTTGCATCATTGCCTAGTTTATCAATTCGAAAACACGCCTATACAAACACATTGTAAACTTTACCGCCAAAATAACTAAATCTTAAGATGAAAAAATGTGATATTTGTCTTATTTCTGCTCAAAATATAGATTGTTGGTACTCGCTAGAACCGCCTCGGTGATCTATATTGTATATCTATATTTAAGAGCAGAAATAAGAAAATAAGGTTTACCCCTGTAAACCCCAGGTTTACTATATAAAAGTGGTGTTCAAGGGGGTCAAAATTATATATATGTAGGCGTGATGCTTTTGAGAACCTTGACAATGTGTGAGGGCCTAATTGGCCTGGCCCAGAAAACTGAACACTCCATACTTTTATGTTTGTTTGTTTGTTTGATTTGAGGTTTTACGTCCCCGTCAGCACTGTATAGGTCACTTTGGAGACGATGCTTTCAATTTTGTGGGACTTTTACCCGACATTGAGATGAAATGACATCTCAAGCCCTGTCGCCCAATGAAATCAATAGGGTTTATAAGCATTGACGGTCCTACTCGCACCGCTTTGCCTGGGCAAGCTTATATCCTCTAAGCGGTTTACCAGTACTCGTCCGCGGTCGGTTTCAGCTCTGCGTGGAAGCATCATGAAGCCCAAATATATTTTTAAGCCCCGATTTGCGGTGGCGAGCCCTTTTAAGTTTGAGAGTGTTCCTAGGACATGGCTGATTGTTCGTCCTTTTCGTTTGGTCCAGCATTTCTTATTATTTCTAATTGGCATAGCATGCGACATCTGTTATTGTCACATATTTGCAATTAATTTCTGATTAGGAACCAAACCTTTTATTGAATTGTCTGCAACTGAGGCGTTTTTCCCTCTGGTCTATACCATTTATCTAAATTTGGAAGCTGCCAATAGCCTGATGCATCTTTTTCATCTAACGTCGCGGCCATTTGTGAGAACGGTCAGACTGTTAGCTCTTGTTTCATTACGACAACATGCCTATACAAATACATTGCAAACTTTACGCCGAAAAAAAACGAAAATTTTAATATGAAAAATTGTGATATTTTTTCTTATTTCCGCTCAAAATATAGACTGTGGAAACACGTTAGAATCTCAGTACAATAACACGCCCGTATGGCATAGTGCAATTTTTCACAACTCCAAAATTGCTACTTTTCTGATGAAAATCTGTGATATTTTTCTTATAAATACTACAAACATAGGTTGTGGGTGCTCGTTAGAACCGCCTCGAGTACCCACAACCAATGGCTTGGAGTAAAAATATCAAAAATAATGTTTACCCCCTTAAACCCCAGTTTTCTCTATATAAAGTGGGGTTTAGGGGGATGTTCATTTCACGGACTTGTTCTCGTGATGTTTTCTTACTTCGGCGCAAAATATAGACTGTGGGTACACGTTAGAGACAGACAGATAGACAAACACTTTATTCTCTTAAGTACATTGACATGACATATAAGGAAATATATATTAAATAGCATTATACGGCGGCAAACATTTTGGCATTCCATGAACTAGAACATGTTCAATTCTATGAGAGAGAGAGAGAGAGAGAGAGAGAGAGAGAGAGAGAGAGAGAACGGGAGAATATATATTCTATCATTATATGATAATAACATTTCGTTGCAGTCAAAAACCATTGTGAACCCCGGTAACCGATCCAGCACGGATAGGGAAATACAGTGGGGTGCAAGGCGCCGCACACGCGCCGCGATCCCACTGGGAAACAATCGGCAGAATCGGTTCTTGAACACTTTCACATGCCATTTCAGCAAAGAAAAAAAAAGAAAACAAAGGGAAAAACACAATTCATCAAGGAATTATCACCATCCTAGCTATGATAGAATAAAGTGGATCACTGAGGATATTTGCTATTTACAATATCAAACTTTATATCATGGACGCACCATGAACGTATTAGAAATAAAATGCATTGATAATAAACAGACAGATACGGCATCAAACCCTGGGGTCTATAGCTTATACTACACGTCTCTGTCGTAAACCAATAATGACAGACACCGTTTACAGGTTTAAAAAAAAGCGAGACATTTCATTCACAACAACAACCGCATGACTTGCACGTGGATCTGGCAGACAACAGGCCACGCCTCGGTCTATATTTTAGAGCGGAAATAAGAAACAAAAAGTTTACCCTCAGTAAACCCCAGTTTTACTTTATAAAAGTGGGGTTAAAGGGGTCTGAATTATATAGGCGTGTTTTCGTGATGAGAACAGTTTCCATCAGATCCGAGCTAGTCTGGTATCGGTTGCTCTTGTTGGAACACATCACGTTAACAAGTCCGTGAAATGAACACCCCCGTAAACCCCAAATTATTATAGAGAAAACTTTGGTTTGCGAGGGCGATATTATTTTTCTGATTTCTGCTCGAAGACATAGGTTGTGGGTAAACGTTAGAACCGCCTCAATGGCCGATTGTCTCTTAGTACAGGTTTGGAAATTGGTCATGAACGAGGAATTTGACTGTTTCCCTACACCGTTAAGTTCTTGTACCAAATGCAAACCGTGTCGACCCTGATCTAACACCACGTCCTGTGGTGTCCGATTTGGGTCTATATGGTTTGCCAAACCCAACACATGATTTCAGTCTACGTGTAAACAGCACTCTGACCTCATAGTGGAACAAATAACATGGCTATTTTGGGTCGTTTGTTTGTCAACCTGACCCAAAGTTATTAAGCAGAAAAGCTCTTCAGTGCTAAAGTTCACGTGACTGTCACTGACTTGACGGAATAACATTTTTTTTTATAGAAAATAGCCGTAGTGACTGAGGTCAGATTGTTGCATGAGCACGAATGCAAGATTCTATTTATCATATGACATTTAAAACGCATTTGATTCACGATTTTTATAATGTCAATATTCCGCCATTAGTTAACGCGACGTTGTTAAGAACGTCGTACATGTAACGTTGCGGGACGTCTCTAACTAATTTGCATATTTAGTCCACTAGTGGATTATCGAATTTATAACATGGCGTTATTACATTCTCAGACGCGACGTCACATGATAAACCCATTTACAACGCCGGACACCTCTTAATCGACGCGAAATTAGCTTGGAAAAAGTTTGTTACCCGTGCTGACGGCTGCCGCGTTAAAATTGCTTTGATAATTTCAGCTTAAAACATATAAGAAACAAAAACGAAAAAACGATTTTTTTTATTGTAAGATCAATTTTTGTTTCACCCATGGACATCGCTTCGTTACTCATGCAAATACTTATTTTTGTGTCATTCGGTGAAATAAAAATCGATCTTACACTGAAAAAAAATCAAATAACCTCTATTTATTGTTGCACGGGGAAGGAATGATCTAGGGCTGGCTAATCGGAGCTGAAAAGATAACCGATTATCATTCTTACCATTGCGATCGATAACCGATTAATAATCGCTAAGGTTTCTGTCATAATTTTACCTGCCTGGCTTTCTGTCTGAGCATGACTCTTACCATATGTTGCACTTTACCATATGTATATTTGAACAGGCAGGCCTGAGCAAACAGTGGAGACCCAGATGAGACGCCGCATAATGCGGCGTCTCATCAGGGTCTGCACTGTTTGCCACACATACAGCTATGTTAAGCATTACTTTGGGTAGTAAATTGTACCAATCAAGTAATCGATTAAAGGCAAATCAGAAATGATAATTATTCTTGTGGAATTTATCGATCGATTAATCGATTATACGATTAATCGTGTCAGCCTTAGGAAGGATTCAGTCTAACTTGGCGCGGCCTAATTTAATGCACATGTATCAACAAATTCAATTGTTCCCCTTTCGAAGTTCCTTTTGTGGTCTATGACGACCTTCATTACTGACATAATGCGCACAACGTCTATGAAGAACTTTACTGTCATGCAAATTTTCTGATTGATATTCAGGTGTAAATTGAAAGCAGAGCGAATGCACAACAGTCGTTACATTTTGAGCCTGTAAATCATTTGTCAAAATGTGCTTTATCTTAGCCAATCGACATTGATTCCTTGATAGATTTTATTTGTAAATAAGGTCGTCGTTTTCTGAACTTAATAGGTTATATTCCCAAATAGGGACAAAGTTACTTGAATATGACAAAAGTAATTATCAAGGCAATTTCTGCCAATCCAAATTGGAAACTTTTGCATGCAATTGCCATTTAGATTGTTTTGAGATTGGAAAATAATTTGCATAATTGACAGTTTTATTTAAAATGTTAATCGATCAGGGATTTGTAGATGATTGCTTAAATGCGGTATAATACTTCAATTACGGTTAGATCTAGGGGTCTTAAAAAACAAAATGCTATGGGGACAACAGGACAAATCTTGATGCTTACAAATAATGTACTATGTCTTGCAACAGAAAAAAATCAGATACTTTCCTACGCCCCCGCATAGTAGGGCTTGGTGAAACACATTGGGCTACATGTATATTGTGCTTCCGTGTAGAGCTGAAACCGACCGAATATGAGTACTGGTAAACCGCCTATTAGGTCATAGCCTGTCCATACAAAGTGGTGCGAGTTGAACCGTCCCTGCATATAGACGCTAGCGGTTATCTTGGTCCGTGGCGCTTGAGATGTCATTTCATGCGTATGTCGGGTAAAGTCCCACAAAATTGGAAGTAACATCTCAAAATTGATGGAGATACAAAACCGCAACACAAACAGCCAAAGAGACTCTCGTACAATTTACATAATATGCATCCCATGATTGAATGTGGGTGGGAATTTTTATTGTGTCTATAATTTGAAAAAGAAATGGAGAAAAGAGATTGAAGAGCAAGTTGAAAAGACGAAAGGAATGCCAGGGGAGAAGGTCTACTCAAACATCATGGCCCATTTGGATAAACATAAACTTTTGTCAGAAAGACAACATGCATTTAGGAAAAGGCATAGTTGTGAAACTCAGTTGAGCACGGTTATTAATGATTGGATAAAATCTTGGACAAAGGGAGACAGGTGGACACATTTATTCTGGACTTCAAGAAGACTGTTGACACCCGATCTCATAAGCTACTTAAATCAAAATTAGTTGGTTATGGAAATTGGGGGGGGGGGGCTCTCAAATGGATAGATTCCTTTCTTCCTTCCTTTGAGAGAATAGTGTGGGTGTTGTTAATGGTGAATCGTAAGTATGGGCTCAAGTGGGACACTGATATTCTCCCTCTACATTAATGATTTTTACTGACATTGACCCAGATATAAGACTGTTGTTTGCTATCGGGAAATTAGAGATACAGAGTACTCAGTGAACCTTCAGAATGGTACATGTATAGATAGATTAGGCTGTTGGACACAATAATTGGGCATGAGATGTCAGCCCATTAAATGTGATATTATGCAGATAACTAGAACGAAAGCTAATAACATTGAGGCCTCTTACACCTTAGAGAGAGCGGTCCTTGAGAATGTGAATTCCTTTAAATACCTTGGTGTGACAATCACACACAATCATGTTTACTAGGCCGAATAAAACGCTTTGTTTCCTCAGGCGCAATCTTCATCAGTGTCCCCAGGATGTGAATGAGGCAGCATATAAATGACTTGTTCGCCCAATCTTGTAATATGGTAGTTGTATCTGGGAACCCAGTGGAGTGGTCGGTAATTGAGAAATTAAGAAAGTTCGGAATAGAGGTGCTAGATTTGTAACAAGCAATTACGGCTTTGAAACTGGGAGCATGACTGGAATACTTGGAAAATTAAGATGGGAGTCCCTCAAGTAAAGGAGAAGATACAGTAGGCTCATACTTTTATACATAGGTCTAAAGGATGCTTCCAGCATTTCAACAGCTGACCTTGTTCCCCCAGCTAGGCACTGCAGAAACCATCATCCCCTGCCGTTTCAGACTCCTACTGCAAGAACAGACATGTATAAAGAATCGTTCTTCCCTCAAACCATTAGAGATTGCAATATCATTCCAGATGCTGAAGGTGCAGAGGACAGTGTAGCTTAGTTTATCTCTTTGGTGAGACTAGGGACTACATTCCCATATCACAGGTCCTGGCGTATGAATGTCATTTGACGTGTCACCAGTAACAATTCTGATTTTGAAACTGATGGGGAATGTTGTTATTTCTTCATTGGCCACACTTCAATTCATTTTACTCGTTCCTCGCTGTCCCTCACGTCAATTTCTACTGTCTATTCCGTTTCTCTGGCAGACGACACAAATTGGCACAGAAAGGTCGGCGTGTAGTTAAACCACAACATAATCAAGCACAACTCTCTACAAAGGTGAACTTTCTGGCGAAAATTTATAATATTATTCATATGTACAGTATAACTTCGATGGCTCGAACACCGCTGGCTCGTTTACCATGGCTGAGTCGAACCTGTTCTTGAGTCCGTAGGAAATTCGCTACATAAGAAATAGTAAGGGGAAACATGTAGGATATTTTCGTTCTTTTTCTTGCAAATGTATGCTGTTTGTACTCATTAGAATCGCCTCAACAAGGCGATTCTAATGAGTACACACAGCATACACTTATATGATAGGACACCGAAAGGAATGTCCCAAATTATCCCTTTTATATCTCCTGGCAGTAACCCTCAGTGGGTCGAACTACCCCTGTCTAGAACAGAATTTCATGGTCCCAAATGCGTTCGAGCCATTGAAGTTCAACTGTATCTTCAAAACATAGATTGTGGGTGAGCGCTAGAGCCGCTTCATTGAGGTGGTTCTAACGAGTACCCACTATCAATGTCTTGAGGCGGTTCTAACGAGTACCAACAACCTATGTCTAGGAGCAGAAATAGGAATATAATTTATACCTCTATAAACCCCACTGGGGTTTACGGGGGTGTTTGTTACACAAAACTGATAACCCTTTTTGTACTAAATAAAATCTTCCTCCTCATATATAGCAGGAGTCCATTTCAAAATTTAGGGGTGACAAGTCGTGTTTTCTTCAAGATTTATTTGGAAATTGTCTGAACATTTTGCAAACAGTGCAGGCCCAGATCATACGCTGCGTTCAACTGCCCGTTTTGGGGTTCCCGGTACAAAATGCCGGGGTAAACGTAATGACTGTACTAGGCATCACGAAAACACGCCTATAAAATTTTGACCCCCTTGAATCCCACTTTTATATAGTAAAACTGGGGTTTCCGGGGGTATACCTTATTTTTTCTTATTTCTGCTCTAACAAATAGATTGCGGGTACTCATTAGAATCTATATTTTGAGCAGAAATAAAAAAATATCACAATTTTTCATCATAAAATTTTCATGTTTTCGGCAATAAAGGTGACAATGTATTTGAATAGGCGTGTTTGCGTAATGAATTACGAATTACGAATTATACTTGCTTACAAGCTTGCTGGCCCACAGCTATAAACTTAATGTTCTTTGTTTTAAGGCCAATGACATCTAATAACAATAGGGATTTATTTAACTTAGATTAACAGAAAAACGCGAAACCTAAGATTGCCTTTGAGAGACTTGGAAAATTTCTTCCAAATCCTGATCCTAAAATTGAATTTAAAAACGGTCCTTTTCAGACAGTAATGGAGTTTTATGCTCCAGGACCATGCTTTGTTCTCACCAAGAAGATTTATTATGATTCTTTAATGCAAACATAATATTCTGCAGGGCAATTGGATGTTGTAATTACATGTATATAGCTCCGTACTTTAAGAATATCTGACCTTAGTGGTTTAGCAGAAGGATATTAATAAATAATAGCTTTAAAGAGTCATACTGAACCCTGAACCAGTAAACATTCTAAACATGACCCCCGCTCATGGGTGCTTTGAGAAATAGATTGGATTGTATGGTGTTTCCAGGCAGGGATGAAACCGAACACACACGTGTACTGGTGAACGCTTTGATCTAAGCTTGCCCAGGAGAATTAGTGCATATGATGGTTTCATTGGCCGGCAAGGTTTGAGATACCCTTTCATCTCAATGTCGGATACAAGTCCCACAACATAGGAAGCAATGTTTCCAAAATGACCTATATACTGTTGATGGGGCGTTAAGCCTCCATTCAAACAATCAAAAACATGCTTAACCTACATATGACAATAGCAACCTCCTCTCCCATCCCCAAAGTAGCTTTTGGGGTTTTCATTGGTAACAACATTTTGTTTTTTTACTGCTGTAACTCATGCGTGCAGATCACCTAGGTCCAAAGGTTTTGTAAAAATTACCATTTTTCGTACTGAAGTGTATTTAGAAGTTTGCTCTGTATTACTACCCTTAATTCCAGTGCATTGTATAGAGTGTTGAACTCTGAGCCAGAGGGTCGTGGGTTTAATTCCTGGTGGAGGGAATTTTAGCTTACCAGAGCCGAAGGCTCCGGGGGAGCTTATTGGATAGGCAGTTGTCCGTCGTCGTTGTCGTCGTCGTCGGCGACGTCGTCGTTAAGTGACGTCAACATTTTCAAACGACATCTCTAAAGCCACTGGGCCGATTGGACCCAAATTTTATCTGTAGCATCCTTGGGCTGGGGGAACGAACGTTTGTGGGTTTTTCTTTTTTTATGAAATTCGGCTCATTAGTTTGGTTGCTTTGGCAAAAAATTTTATTCCATAGACTTAGAATGTGGGAAATTGTTGTGGTTTTACTAAGTAAGTAAGTAAGTAAGTAAGTAAGTAAGTAAGTAAGTAATTTCTTTATTTAAAGAGGATGGCTCGTTTGGTACAATTACCAATCTTCCACGAGGCCCTCTAGTTAAAACATTATACATAACATCGACAAACTATAAATGAGTATTTACAAATGTGATGAGATTTCTTTACAATTAAATAATGTATGGAGAAGTGCAAGAGAAAAAAAAGTGGAATGAAATTTATACGGTGATGAAATACGGCGATGAAGGCATACGTTTCAATATCTAGGTGTAAGGCATCCAGGAAATTAATCTATCTGAGAATGAGACCAGGGTATCACTATTTGTTATCTCATATGGAATACTATTCCAAATAATTGGCCCTGAATACGAAATGCTTTCCTTGAATTTGGCTAAATTTAGTTTTTGAACAATGAAGACTTGACTTGAGCTAGATCTGAGCGTCATATTTAAAGGGTTTAATTCTCTCTTCTGGAAAAGCTCACACAAATAGTTCGGAGCTAAATGGTTAACAACTTTAAACATCATTTCTGCCATGTTCAAGAATATATTTTGCTCAATTGACATAACTTTTAAGCGTGATTTAGCAGATTCATAGTCTACATATTCATATCCTAAGATAAATTTGAAAGCGCGTTTCTGTAATTTTGTTATATTAGAAATATTATAGTTTGAAGAATTACCCCATATGACATTGCAGTAATTAAAGTGAGGCTGAATATATGCTTTATAATGAAGAAGCCTATGTTCTGAACTTAAGAAATGACTTATTTTTGACAACAACCAGATATAGGACGACACTTTCTTGCAAACAGCCTTGTAATGGGTACTCCATTGTAAATTTTCATCAATATATACGTCAAGTATTTTATCACCTTTAGTTATCTTTAACTCAATATTATCAAAAGTTAGTTTAAATACGCTTTCATCAATATGTAAACGTTTCTGGCGTGTTGTGATAAGCATTACTTTTGTTTTTGCAGTGTTAAGTAACATTCCATTTTGTTGACACCAGTCATGTAATGTTATAAGACAGTTTTGCAAGTTTAGCCTGAGTTCATTAATATCAGCCTGTGCATCATAAATAGTAGTATCGTCAGCAAAAAGGTCTGTAGAGCAAATTTGATTGGAAAGATGCAATGGCAGATCATTTATAAAAATAAGAAATAGTAACGGGTCCAATATGGATCCTTGTGGAACTCCGCATTTGACGTAATCACGTTCTGATATTTTATTATTTACAGAAACTACCTGTGTTCTATCACTCAGATAAGATTGCATTAATAAAACAAAATTATTGCTACATTTATAGCATTTAAGTTTCTCTAAAAGTAAGTCATGATCCACTAGGTCCAAAGCTTTTCTGAAATCTACAATGATAGAACCTACAATTTTGCCTTGGTTTATAGCCTTGAGCCAGTTTTCTGTCATGAGTGTTAATGCACTTCCGGTAGAATGTCCAGATCGAAAATCACTTTGTGTTTGATGTATAAGGTTAAAATTGTTTAAATATGACATAAGATTCTTCTGTATAATTTTTTCTAGAAGTTTTGATAATGTTGGCAAGATAGATATGGGACGGTAATTGTTCAGTTCATCTTTTGCGCCACCCTTGTGGAGCGGGGTTACTTTTGCTTGTTTCCAAAAAGTGGGAAAACTGTTATTGTGTAAACATATTTGGGCTATAAAAGTAATGCTTTTCGAAATAACACCCGAAGAAAGTTTTAATAGTTTGGGTCCAATTCCATCTAAGCCTGTTGCTTTAGTGATATCAAGCGAAGATAAAAATCTATATACAAAATTTTCATCTATATCGGGTAAACTAAAAAATGCGTTTTGCGGAACCTTGTAATCAATATACTCCCTGAGAGTCCTTAAATAATTTGGCATCAATGGCTCTTTAAGATCTGAAGCAATATTAATGAAATATTTGTTGAAATGCTCCACTAATTCTTTGACATCTGAGACTGTCTCGCCATAGATTCGCACTCCCAAAATATCATTACTTCTATTATTGCTATGTTTACTGGAGGCTCCAAATTCTTTAAAAATTTTCCAAATTGATTTCGGATCATCTTTCCCTGATTCGATTTTTTGTTCATATGTGGATTTTTTAGCTAATTTAATTAAGGTCGATATTCTGTTTCGTAGAGTTTTATATTCTTCCATATCCCCATGCTTTTTATGATTATCTCTTTCTTTCATTGCATCAAATATTTCGGAAGTTATCCAGTCTGGTTGAGTTTTATACTTTACCCTTTGAGTTTTCAGTGGTGCGTGCTTGTTTACAATATTTATGAAAAGTGAATACCAATTATCAAGAATGTCATCAATTCAAAGGTCGTACTTCTGTTGTCAACACGTGAACAAGTCCGTGAAATGGACACCACCACTAAACACCACTTTATACAGAGGAAACTGGGGTTTAAGTGGGTATGCCATATTTTTCTTATTTCTGCTCCAAAACATAGGCTGTTGGTACTCGTTAGAACCGCCTCAATGCAGTATATATCAGAAAAATATTAGGGATTTTCATCAGAAAAGTAGCCATTTTGGAGGTGTGATAAATGCACTATGTCGCTAGGGTGTGATTTCGTAATGTGTTTGTTTTACTGTTATAGTTTGTACAGCTAATAATCTTTATTTGTTGGGGATACATTTTGGCCATTTTGTGGAAAAGAAACTGTCCTTTTATGGTGAAGATGTGTCATTTGGGTATTTATTTCCCTTTGATGCCGTGGGTGGGAGATGTGAGGTAACTGTGTCGATTCCTGATTGCCTTCACCTCTATTTTATCATCAGGAACGACAAGCTATAAGTAATAGGGGTGGGGTTCTTAAAAGCTGTGAAAGAAGATTTTATTATGGGATTGAATTTAACTTTTGTGGATTTTATCAATATGTAAACTACGACGAATCACACACCATTATGATAACACATCCGTGTGATATAGTGCATTTTTTTCCATAACTCAAAAAAGGTAAATTTTCTGATGAAAATTTGTGATATTTTTCTTATTTATACTCGGAACATAGGTTTTGGGTGCTGGTTAGAACCGCCTCAATGAGGCGGTTCTAGCGAGTACCCACAACCTATGTCTTGGAGCAGCAATAAGGAAAATAATGTTTACCCCCGTAAACCCATGTTTGCTCTATATAAACTGGGGTTTAGGGGGGTCTTAATTTCACGGACTTGTTCACGTGATGCAAACTGTATTTCATATTAAGTTTGTGAATGATTCGCCGCGCCGGAGTTTACACATCCATAATTTTGGTTGCATGCAGTTTGTGAGTGATTCGCCGGAGTTTACAAATAGATTAATTCCACAAAAATGATAATTCATACCTTATAATTCCAACTTTGTCATCGAAATGTTTAAAAACATGCCAACAAAATGCTAGCGTTTGTAATTCTTTCGAAAGCGTAAGGATGAACATACCTACGGCCACGACGGAATGATTATTCAGTAAAAGCTGAGCTGCCATCTTTGAAAAAATAATACATCACGTCTTTAAATTCAGTTTATTTTTCTTCTAACATTTACTTTTTCAATGTTTCTTCTTCTGTTAATCGAACGCTGTTGACGTCGCTTCATGAAAAATGACGTAAAACGCGGGTTCTAAACGTGCTGTTTAACGTCACGTTATATTACTACCTGTCGCTATGCGAAACAGATCTGATATTCTTGCTCATGGAATTTACCGCAGTATAAAACTTTTATTTCGACCAATCAAATCGCTCATAATGCACATAGTGATATGGAATGGGAATCATAAGGTAGTCAGTGCCTATATATTATCGTTATTGTGCATGAAAAATTTCTTAATTTAACAAAGCCGAAAAAGTGTTTATTTCGTGTACATAACATATAATCAAGCAAAAGCTTTAACAAGAAAAGATGTCACAAAGTACCCACAATCCATGCATTATTGAAGCAATTCAAGCAAATTTCTTAAGTCTACATGGCTCGTTCCATAAATTCACATATGCACCTTTATTTACAATGGCCGGCCTCGGTAGCCCAGTCGGATGCGCGTCTGACTGGTGATCAGGACGACACGGGTTCGTACCTGCTGCCGGGGTCGGAAACATTCTTACCTGGAGATTGATCATGAAATCTTTTCAACGGTCATTATTTCGCTTCCGCTGATTCAAGAAGGGCAGTTGTCAGTTTCTGGCGAAATATTGTGTACTGTACTGGTTAACTGCTTACGTATAAGCCTGCCCAGGAAAAGTGTGGATAGGTAAACTGACCAGCTAAAAAATACCTAAATAGTGTTGACTTGGCCAGAAAACTCCATTACAAACAAACAAACAAAACAATTTACAGTGTTCATTTTCCCCATCGATTGATACATTTATGTTATATTATAGTGTTATGTATTTCGCATAGTTTTGTCGAATAACCGATTGTTTTGTGCATCAACAGCTAAACAATCAGGCTAATGAACACTCGGTAAAGGACATTTTGAAAGAAATGTCTTGATTCTGGAATGCGTTTCTTCCTTCTTGAAAAAGGAATTTGATTAGCCATCAAAATCAAGAGTAATTAAGTCCTAAAATTCGTGATAATCGGCTTTCTGTCGCTCACAAGAACTGCAAAATCTCAAAACGTGTTACACTTCCTTAATTAGCGTCGGTAATGACTTTATTGTAATCGATTGTTTGTGCGACATGCATTATGCCGGGTTTGATGAGAAAAAGCAAGCAAGCTGAAGTAGTCACATCCATCACACGAAGTTTCAATACACGTAATACACGTCATGCAAATGTGGTCGCCATGCTATCCGATACAACGTTCTATCACAGTTTGGTGACTTGCTCCAAGAAAATAAGGGCACAGCAGTATTCAAAATTATCATTTGGGCGTGTGTGTGTGTGTGTGGGGGGGGGGTGGTAATCGTCGTTTTTTTCGGTCGGAAATTTCGTTTTTACGGCGACGCGCAAGCGGAGCCATAAAACGGAATCCGCGACCATAAAACCTACGATCACAACCCACCCCCCCCCCCCCCCCTCTCCAAAATGTCAATTTTCAATAAAGTTATTCCCAATATAATGCACTTATTAACTTATTAAGTTGCTTTGTGAAAAAAGTACTAAACGTATATTGCTCATATCGGCAAGCGCTGTGACCTGCAGAAAACCTAATGTTATCAAATGGAAAGCGACGTAACATCATGACGTTAGGTTTCCGATATAATAGCGAAGTCACACTTTTTGACGTTATCTTATCAGATGTCACGTAACATACGCAGGTGCATAAGAAAGTTGTGTAACATGTCTCCGAAATGGCCATTCATGTATTAGTTTTCTTATTTCTGCAACAAGCATAGAGGCTTGCTTGTTAGAATTAACCAAACTATATGGTGTGGGCATACAAAGAAACCTGGGTTTACAGGGGTATACATTATTTACTCATTTCTGATATTAGACAGAATTTCACAAACGTCACACAGTGTCAGGAAAGTAGTCAATTTGGCGATATGAATGAATGCACTATGCGACACGGGTGTAATATCGCGATGGTAGTTGTCCATAGGTAGATCCCTTGATATTTCTAAAATAGATTTAAAATTATATAATCGAAATACCGAACGTAATGATAAAAAGCTGATTCATCAGGCCATGGTAGTTAACCCAATCACGGTCGACAACTTTGCTTCCCTCTTTAATTGCACGCCGGTGGGTCAGGCCTCAGATAATATGACGGTTCCAGCGTAAAGGCTTACGGAGTCTAATCGTTGGTTTTCTTTTGCTCCAGCATTTCAGTGGTTTTGTGCTGTCGAGTCCTCACCATTGTTTCATCTCTGTGGTTGTTTGATAATTTGTGTTCAAGGAGACGTTGCACTGATGAGTTAGTAGTCCTTCATGCGGACTGAACAAATTATTTGTCTAAATCGCGACGGAAGTATGGGCGAGGATTGTGGCCACGTAAAATCGATTTAAGCCCCCCAGTGGAATTCGTCGCGGTTTATTTTGTTTATGGTTTGTCTTTGGGTGTTTGTGTCGCTTAATATGTTATTTTATTTTGGATAGCCTATTGGCCATTTTGTGGGAAAGTAACTGTCCTTTTGGCTTTCCGCTATTGATGTTTCCATTAGGTCTGTTGTTTGTGTTTCTTTTCCTTGGTGTCTCTGATGGGAGCTGTGGGTTAATTGCATCGATTCCTGATCATTGCCTTCACTTCTATTTTAAGAGGTTTTTCGGGTAGATAGCAAAAAATAGCCAACGTTAAAACAAAGTTTATTTAGCTATGGAACAATCAAACACTGTTGATACAACAGCATCTGCTTGGCAGGGTTGAAAGCTAGCTGTCGTGTTTACGATAACACACCGCTTTAAAAAGCATCTTTCATATTCCTAGGAATACTACTTTTTCAGCTACATTTTTATACTTTAAATTTCAAGTCTTAACATAGATTTGGACCATTCTAATAAGTACGCACTACATGTACCTATGATTTGAGCAAAATCAGAAACAACAATGTTGACCCAAATGGAAAGCGACTTTACATCATGACGCCAGATTTCCGATAGTACATCGTAGAATATATTGCCACACTTTTTGACGTTATCCAGTCAGATGTCACGTAACATACGCAGCTGCAGAAGAATGTCTCCGAAATGGCTATTCTTGTATTAGTTTTCTTATTTCTGCCACAAGCATAGACTGTTTTGCTTGTTAGAATTAATCAAAATATGTGATGTGTTTATACAGAGAACACTGGGTTTACAGAGGTATACACTATTTTGCTGATTTCTGCAACTAGACATAGGTTCACAAATTTCACAAAATTTCATCAGGAAAGAAGCCAGTTTTGTTTGTTTCATTTAAGGTTTAACGTCTCCGTCAACACTGTAAAGGTCATTTTGGAGACGTTGCTTCCAATTTTGTGGGACATTTACCCGACATTGAGATGAAATGACATCTGAAGTCCTGCCGCCCAATGAAACCAATAGGGTTTATATGCATGGACGGTCCAACTCGCACCGCTATGCCTTGACAGGCTAAGATCCTCAAAGCGGTTTACCAGTACTCGTGTGCGGGTCGGTTTCAGCTCTGCGTGGAAGCATCATGCAGCCCATCTATTGCTTCAAGCCCCGATGGGCGGGGGCCGAAAGTAGCCAGTTTGGCGATATGAATGAATGCACTATGCCACACGGCTGTATTATCGTAATGGTTGTTGTCCATAGGTAGCTCCGTTGATATTTCTAAAATACAGTAAAGTTCCTACATTAAGATCACCTTTGGGACTGTTCAAAAGTGGTCTTTAAGACCAATTTTGAACAGTCCCAAAGGTGGTCTCTGGCCAGAGAGCACTGTATGCAGAAAAAACAAGGAAGGAATAACTGCAACCTGCTAACTGAGATTTTTACAGCATAATTAGTCTTAATTTTAGGTGGTCTTGATAGCTGAATTTCACTGTGGAAATAAAACTATATAATCAAAGTACCGAACGTACTGAAAAAAATGATTTATCGGGCTTAAAAAGGTGTTTCAGGTAGATAGCAAACAATCAACCAACGTTAAAAAACAAAGTTTATTTAGCTTTGGGACAATCATACAATGTTGATACAGCAGCATCTGCTTGGCAGGGTAGAACGTTAGCTGTCGTGTTAAAGTTAACACATCGCTTTAAAAAGTCCCTTTCATATACCTAGGAATACTACTTTTTTCAGCTACATTTTTATATTTTAAATTTAAAGTCTTAACCTAGATTTGGATCGTTCTAATAAGTACGCACTACCTATGATTTGAGCAAAATCAGAAACAATAGGTTTAGGGCGGACTTGTTCACGTGATGCTCTCTCTCGGTATCTAGGGTACCGTTTTTGTCCCTGTTACCGCTCTTTCATTGAGAAAAAAGTTTGTGTTTGCTTTTCGAATATGATTTATTTTCACCGGCATTAAAACTAGATACACTGTATATATTTACCAAGAAAGCGAGAGTGATTGTTACCAATCCTATTGTGCGACAGTGCGAACAATATCAAGCGAGTACAAGACATGTTTTCTTGTGTTTCTTTCTCTGCAAAACTTGATATGTACTCAGAAGTACTCTAAGTAAGTCATTCATCTGAATTCTTGCAGACTGTGCAAATTATGTTTTGACATATCTGTCTGGAGTAGAGCTCCATATGATGTTATTTAAATTGACTTTAATTTGAGCAAAGTTTCAGATAGTCTGTAGATTTTTAAAGCACTATAACTAAAAAAAAACTATTTGATGTTTATATCATAATTAAATCACGCCTATTTAAGTATATTGAAAATCTTTCCACTAAAAATGAACATTTTCAGACAAATACAAATCTGATATATTTCATAATTCTGCTCATTACGCAAACACGCCTATACAAATACATTGCCACCTTTATCGCCGAAAACATGAAAATCATATGATGAAAAATTGTGATATTTTTCTTATTTCTGCTCAACATATACGTATTTTCGTGATGTCAAAACATAAATTGTGGGAACTCGTTACGCGGTTCTAACGACTACCCACAATCTACGTTTCTGAGCCGAAGTAAGGAAAACTATGTGTACCCCTGTAAAGCCCAGTTTTTACTATATTGTGGGGTTTAAGGGGGGTACTCGTTAGAGCCTCATCGAGGCGGTTCTAACGAGTACCCACAATCTATATTTTAGAGCAGAAATAAGAAAAATAAGGTATACCCCGGGAAACCCCAGTTTTACTATATAAAAGTGGGGTTCAAGGGGGTCAAACTTATATAGGCGTGTTTTCGTGATGTCAAAACATAAATTGTGGGAACTCGTTACGCGGTTCTAACGACTACCCACAATCTACGTTTCTGAGCCGAAATAAGGAAAACTATATGTACCCCTGTAAAGCCCAGTTTTTACTATATTGTGAGGTTTAAGGGGTTCAGATTAATAAAGACGTGTTTTCATGATGATAATAAGTTTTGCCAAGCGCCGTTTTGTTGACTTATCTACGAGAAGGTATGCAAATATATCAAAATTCAAGTAAAGGCAATGATCAGGATTCAATACAATTAACCCACACCAAGAAACACAACGGATATGACATAACTAGACCCTATTGGAAACAACAACATTGGATAGCCAAAAGGACAGTTACGTTCCCACAAAATGACCAATTTGTTATCCAAAACAAAAAATATATAAACGATACACATTTGAAGACGAACTGTTACAAATATAAATCGCCGCGGCAGAAGAACCGCCTTGGAACGGAGAGTGCAAAGGATTTCACTGGAGGGGGGGGGGGGGGGGTGGAGGGGGGAGGGTCTTACATCGATTTTACGCGGCCGCAATCATCTTCGGATATGTGTTTTGTTCTGATTTGATCACAATCTTTACCCATGTATTTGTATATACATTTTTGTTTGTCCACATCTGCAAAATAAATAAGGCATTCTGCTACTGCCCTGGCCATCTGCCCGTTAAACGTATATAAACCCCATTGGTTTCATTGGGTGGTAGGGCTTGAGATGTCATTTCACCTCGGTGTCGGGTAAAAGTCCCAAAAAATTGGAAGCAACGTCTCCAAAAACATCTCAACAGTGCTGACGCGGACGTTAAACCTCAAATCAAACCAACAGACAAACGTGAAAAACGGTTAAATTACAGAACCAGAAGAGCTGATCTTGAAATTTCTCTTGTGTAATTGGCACGGTTAAATTACAGAACAAGAGGAGCTGATCTTGAAATTTCTCTTGTGTAATTGGCACAGATAAATTACAGAATCAGAGGAGCTGATCTTGAAATTTCTCTTGTGTAATTGGCACAGATAAATTACAGAATCAGAGGAGCTGATCTTGAAATTTCTCTTGTGTAATTGGCACAGATAAATTACAGAATCAGAGGAGCTGATCTTGAAATTTCTCTTGTGTAATTGGCACAGATAAATTACAGAATCAGAGGAGCTAATCGTGAAATTTCCTTTGTGTAATTGGCATTGGAAAATCGTTTTACGTGCGCACGTTTGTTTGTTGGCTTGATTTTTTTTTTTCATCGGACTCAGTATTGCAGAGTTATATGTCTTTTTTGAGTTTGTTATTCTATCCCTATAAGTCCTTGCCAATAAAATTCCTAGAACATCGCTTGATCTAATTATGAAGTTGAGGTATAAGTATGCCCGGTAAATCAACTCGCTTCGGTACTTTCGGTACTTTGATTGTGTTTCGGGCTTACATTCGAAACGTTTAGTAAAGGTTTCGTGCTTGCCTGTCCTTATTGCGCGCATACACCTATTGCGCAATGAAGGTTTTACAAAGATCTAACGACATTTGCATGTTTATTAAAGAAATATTTGCGTTTAAATTGCCCTTTAATACAGCTCCTGACTTCGTAATTGAACGAAAATGCAATTAATGACAGAAGTGACTCTTTTGATAATGTAATAACCCGCGTCTCAGAAAAAAAAAGTTTTCATATACATTGTATTGCAATTTCCTTACGAAAACACACCCGTTCGACATAGTGCATGTTTTCACATTCTGCAAAATGGCTACTTTTCTGATGAAAATCCGTGATAGTTTTCTAATGTATACTATAAACATAGGTTGTGGGTGCTCGTTATAACCGCCCACAACCCATGTTTGAAGCAGAAACAAGAAAAACATAATATACCCCCGTAAATCCCAGTTTCTCATATATAAAGTGGGATCAGGTCTCAGATTCTATGACGGTTTCAACGTAAAGGCTTATGTTGGTTGCTACCTGATGCTCTGTCTCTGGTCGGGCCCATCGGAGTCTAACTGTTGGTTTTATTTTGCTCCAGCATTTCTGTCGAGTCCTCACCGTTGTTTCATCCCTGTGGTTGTTTGATTTTTGTGTTCACGGAGATGTTGCACTGATGAGTTAGTAGGCCTTTATGCGGACTGAACAAATTATTTCTCTTAATCGCGACGGAAGTAAGGGCGAGGATTGTGGCCAAGTAATCGATTTGTTTGAGGTTTAATGTCCCCTTCATCACTGTATAGGTCATTTTGGAGACATTACTTCCAATTCTGTGGGATTTTTACCCGACATTGAGATGAAATGACTTCTCAAGCCCTGTCACTCAATGAAACCCATAGGGTTTATAAGCATGGACGGTCCGACTCGCACCACTTTGCCTGGGCAGGCTTAGAGCCTCTAAGCAGATTACCAGTACCCATGCGGTCTGCGTGGAAGCATCATGCAGCCCATCTATTTCTTCAAGCCCCGATGGGCGGGTGGGTGTCAATGCCTCTAAAGAAGAGTTTTTAATGTCTTATTCATGTTCCTAATAGAGATTTTGAGTGAGCTGATTCTCACAAGTACTCACAATCCACAAGTACATCGGAAGCTGACTGTACAATAAATATTAATAAAGGTTCCTTTTAAAAGGAAAGGCTTGCCTGGTTTTAAGGGTACTGTTCCTGGTGTAAATGTAGCCATATTGCCGCCACATGGATGTACGAGTTGATGTAGATGAAAGTACTGGTGAGGAAGCCAGTTGCACTGTTCTTGTTAATGGGACATAGACTTTTGATGCAGTGTACCCAAGGCAATATATGGTTTATCTACACATTGGAATGGACAAACCCATGAGGTGTCAATTTTCTATGTGGCACTACCCTGACATTTATTGGAAGAAATATTTCAATGTTAAGGTAACTGAGGCATTGACATGTGACCCAATGATAACATTCTCACTTTTGACCAACTATGATAGTAAGGGATCATTGTGATGACCCTGTTTTATTGAAATTTGCTCAGTAGTACCTGAATAGTAGTTGGAAGAAGACATTGTTAACGGACAGACAGGAGGAATAATGGACTTATGGAGCACGGACGATATGCGATTTGGCAAGTAGAAATGGACAAACAAAACAAAATAAATGTCCCTAACAGATTTATGAGAGACAATAATGTGGTAGAACACATCATACTTACTGTTTGTTTTGCTAGGTTTTACGCCCGTTCAACAATGTTTCAGTTATATACAGGCGGGTAGTTTCCTAACAATCGTTCCTGGAAAGTACCAGTACTAGAATCCGATCCTCCGACACAAACTACCAAATGTTCTCACATAAACGATCATGACCGGTAGCGGGGCTCGAACCCATGACCCTCCAGTGATTACAAGTCAGCGACCTTAATCACTGGACCACGGAGGCGGTCTTCCATACAAACTGAGTATACATTCATGTCATGTGGCCAGTAAACATGTAATTGTTAGATGACGACACAAATATACATACAAGGGAGTATAAGATTCTAAAATCAATCCAGGAATAAGAAAGATATTGATCGGACATGATAAAAAAGACGGTTTTTTTTTTTACTTTTCACCTCTAAGTATGACCTTGACCTTTGAGGTACGGACCTGGGTCTTGCGCGTGACACACTGTCACATTATGGTTAATATTTCTGCTAAGTAATATTTAAATCCATCCAGGTATAAGAAAGTTATAGATTGGACACAATAAAAAAGACGCTTTTTTTGACCTTTTATCTCTAAGTATGACATTGACCTTTGAGGTACGGCTGTGGGTCTTGCGCGTGACACTCCGTCTCATTATGGTTATCATTTCTGCCAAGTAATATTTAAATCCATCCAGGCATAACAAAGTTATTTATTGGACACGACAAAGACCCTTTTTTGACCTTTAACCTCTAGTATGACCTTGACCTTTGAGGTACGGACCTGAGTTTTGCGCGCAACACTCCATCACATTATGGTAAACATTTCTGCCAAGTATATATTAAATCCATCCAGGAATAAGAAAGTTATGGAGGATAAAAAATTGTGGACGGACAGACAGACGAACGGACAGTGATTACTATAGAGCACCCACACTTTCAGTGCGGGCCCTAATAAGTTTGTACATATACATTATGATTCAATGGAGGTTTCAGGCAGGTAAATCATAATTTTCAGTAAATGCTGTTATTCTAATTTCTCACATGAAATTATTCAATTTCATTCGTGCAGGAAATTGAAAATGTGGAAAGTATAATATACACCTTTATGTCCAATATGTACTCACACATGTTATTGAAGGTAAACTGTATTGACGGTAGTGCTGAGTAGACCGTGGCCTAGTGGATAAATTCGCTTCGGTGTTTAGTTAAACTTTCGCACAGAAACGATAGCTCTGTCACTAGACCATCTCTCACTAAACTGGTACCCTGTATTCTATTAAAATATGCGAAAGCTATTGAGCTATAGGCTGAGGGAACCAGAACACCGGAAAGAGCTGACTGTATCTCTGATTTTTGTTTAAAAAAACACATGAGGATCCAAAATAACATAGAAAGAGAAGTCTAAAACCGGAACCACTTTTCCAATCTAACTGGCTTGCAGCCGTCGCTGCAAGCCAATACTCTTATAAAACAGATGTGAAGGTAATGATCAGGAACCAGAGGCATTACCTTTACAAAACACCATCCATCTAAAACACAAAATGGAAAGAATAACAAACAAAAAGCAAAGCACGAAAACACGCTTATATAGTTCTAGAACGACCCCCTTGAACCCCACTTTTATATAGTAAAACTAGGGCTTACAGGGGTAAACTTTACACTTCTTATTCTATTCCAAAATAAAGATTGTGGGTACTTGTTAGAACCGCCTCGATGAGGCGGTTCTATCGAGTGCCAACAATCTATATTTTGAGCAGAAATAAGAAAAAAAAATCACATTTTTATCTTAAAAATTTCATTTTTTCAGCGATAAATTTGTATAGGTGTGTTTTCGTAATGGGCGCCGCAATTTAAACATTACAAGTAGAATGCCAAAATGACAGTTTCTTTCCCATAAAATGGTCAAACGGATATCCAAAATTAAAGAACAAACATTCAACAACGGCGCCGTATTTTAATCATTACAAATAGAAAACCAAGATGACATTTTCTTTCCCACAAAATGGCCAAACGGATATCCAGAAAAAAGTTTCTTTCCCACAAAATTGCCAAACGGATATCCAAAATAAAAGACCAATCCTTAAGCAAAGGCGCCGTAATTTAAACATTACAGATCGAAAACCAAGATGACAGTTTCTTTCCCACAAATGGCCAAACGGATATCCAAAATAAAGTTTCTTTCCAACAAAATGGCCAACCGGATATCCTAAATAAAATTGAAGTGGAATCGATGCAGTTAACCTAAAGCTCCCATCAGCGACACATGAGGGAAAGAAACACAAACATGAAACAACAGACACTAATGGAAACATCAATAGCGGAAAGCCAAAAGGATAGTTACTTTCCCACAAAATGGCCAATAGGCTATCCAAAATACACATGTTGTGGGTGCACGTTAGAATCGCCTGAACGGGCCATGGTCTTTATTTCATGGAGAATCCAAAACAATAATATCCTTACGTCATCCCCATCATTCTTGCCTGGTGCCAAGATTACGAACTACTCCTAACTCGAACAAATTTCTATATACGCAATATATTCCAGTTATTGAAGTTTGACTGCACATAATACAACATGCCACTCCGCAAAAACTATTATTTCCTATCAGCCTGTAACATAAAAAAAAAAAACAGAAAATAAGGCATGATCTGGAATCGATACTATTAACCCACAGCTCCGATCAGACACACAACAAGAAAGAAGCACTAACATTAAAAACAACTTGACCCTAATGGAAATATCAATAGCTGAAAGCCAAAAGGACAGTTACAGCATGGCCAATTGGCTATCCAAAACAAAATAATGTAAGCGATACACACACTCAAAGACAAACCATAGCAAAAATAAATCGCGACAGAAGAACCATTCAGTCCGCATGAAGGCCTCCTAACTCATCAGTGAACACAAAAATAAACAACCACAGAGATGAAACAACGGTAAGGACTAGACAGCACGAAACCACTGAAGTGCTGGAGCAAAAGAAGACCAACAGTTAGACTCCGATGGGCCCGACCAGAGAGCATCAGGCACCAACCAACATTACATAAACCCCACTTTACAGAGAGGTTGTCGATGAGTAAAGAGAAATTGTGGGTGAGCGCCTACTATCTTTGTTTGACACAGGCAATTTTGGGGTGGGATGCGATAAACAGCTTGCCAAAACAAAACGGAAGACATAAATCTTTCTATGATATTTTGATCATTGTGGTATTGTGTTTTTGAAAGTATTTTTAATATCGCAAGTTTAAAAGACCATACAACTCACGGTTTATTGCAACTTCAAGCTCTTACACCACCACTGACCTCTCCAAATTATTAACTTCATGTTTTACTGCCATAAAAAGCATATGGTAAAATATTGCGACAAAGTCTTCGAAAGATCAGGTAGAAATCTGTTTTGGTCCATAAAAAATTCTAATGAAGTTTTAAATAAATTGAAATCCAGGTGTTTTCGTGCTTCAAGTCTGTCTAATTATGATTTTCCACTCTTTACACTATACTTCCTCATTATCTTATAAAAGAAAAACTTACTGATTTAACTGAATGGACTTTTCATAGGGAAGACTCCCTGTATCTTGCATGTATTGTAAGAAATGCCTTTTTCACTTCTAGAGAGCATAAAAATTATACTTTATGGTCGTGTCAGAAAGTGTGTGAAGCTCTCACCTTTCTACTTGATAATATTTACATAAGATTTGGTAATAAGTTATTTAGCAAGTTGTGGGTATTCCGATGGGTACTAATTGCGCACCACTTATGGCTGATTTGTTTTTGTTTTATTATGAGAGAGACTTCATGATGTCCCTTTCTGCTGAAAACCAGTCTGAAATCATTGAAGCTTTCAGCTCCACTTCTTTGGATGATTTATTAAATATTGATAATACCTATTTCGATGGCTTGAACAGTCAAATTTACCCCCCCCCCCCACCCAGAACTTCAGTTGAATAAAGCAAATTCTTCTGATACCGAGGCCCCGTTTTTGGATTTACATCTGTCTATTGTAGACGGGTTTGTTTCTTGCCAAATTTATGATAAACGCGATGATTTTGATTTTGAGATTGTAAATTTTCCTCTTTTTTTTATGGTTATGTTCCTCGTGCGCCATCCTATGGCGTTTATATTTCGCAATTAATTCGATTTGCTACAGTGTTTAGTCATGTAACTGACATCAACACTTGTAATAAATTGTTAACGGCTAAACTTCTTAATCAGGGTTTTCGGGACCATAACTACGAAAAGCCTTTTCAAAATTTTATAGAAATCATTCTGGTTTAATTTCAAAATTCAATATTGTACTTAAATCTCTTCTGCAACAAGGTATATCGGAACCCGTATTTTATGGTGACTTAGTTTATAAATTCAGAAAAATATATAACCGCAATGACTTCAGCACCGAATTTCGAAAAAACCATTCTTCGATATAAAAAGATTGGGTACAACATAAATGTTATACGACATACTTCATGCATGGTAGTTAACCCAATCACGGTTGACAACTTTGTTTCCCTCTTTAATTGCACGCCGGTTGGCCAGGCTTCAGATACTATGACGGTTCCAACGTAAAGGCTTATGTTGGTTGGTACCTGATGCTCTGTCTCTGGTCGGGCCCATCGGAGTCTAACTGTTGGTTTTCATTTGCTCCAGCATTACAGAGGTTTCTTGCTGTCGAGTCCTCGCCGTTGTTTCATCTTTGTGGTTGTTTGATTTTTGTGTTCACGGAGATGTTGCACTGATGAGTTAGGAGGCCTTCATACGGACTTAACAAATTATTTGTCTTAATCGCGACGGAAGTAAGGGCGAGGATTGTGGCCACGTAAAATCGATTTAAGCCCCCCCCCCCCCACCTACCCCTGTGGAATTCGTTTCCGCTGACCGTTCCAAGGCGGTTCTTGTGTCGCGGTTTATTTTTGTTATGGTGGTTCTTTGGGTGTTTGTGTCGCTTATTGTATTTTATTTTTTATAACCTATTGGCCATTTTGTGGGAAAGTAACTGTCATTTTGGCTTTCCGCTATTGATGTTTCCATTAGGGTCTATTGTTTCATTTTTGCGTTTCTTTCCCTTTGATGTCTCTGATTGGAGCTGTGGGTTAATTGTATCGATTCCTGATCATTGCCTCCACTTCTACTTTTTATGTAGAAGAAAATATAGCGCGAATTGTAACCAGAATAAACATATGCGTCGTATATTCGTCCGACTCATGAAAGTTATACAACTATATTCATCTTGTTCAGACGCGTTTGTCAGTAGATCTCAACAGAGAAGTTTTACGAGAACCTAATCACTCGTTCTCTAGTTATCGCCGATCACCATCTGCAGACAATGTTAATAAGCTCTCTAGCAAGACCTGTTGTAATTCAATTATTCAACGTAGACGTCTGTTACAGACTGTGCTACAGATGCTCTGGCTAGTTCTACTTTGAAGAAGAATGGAAGGTATTCGTTTCAAGTTGTTCTTGTCTCTTTTCCATTACGAAAACGCGCCTATACGAATACATTGTCACCTTTATCGCCGAAAAAATGAAAATTTCAAGATGAAAAATTGTGATATTTTTTCTTATTCCTGCTCAAAATATAGAAATAAGAAAAAAAGGTTTACCCCTATAAACCCCAGTTTTACCCTATAAACGCGGGGTTCAAGGGGATCAAAATTATATAGGCGTGTTTTCCTGATGACCTGTTGTAATTCAATTATCTAACGTAAACGTTTGTACAGACTATGCTACAGAAACTCTGGCAAAATTTACTTTTTCAAGACGAATAATGTACTTTCAGGGAAGGTATTTGTTTCAAATTGTTCTTCTCTCTTTTCGTTCCAGAGCAGATATTTGGAAAGATTCACTTCAGCCGACGGCAAGCTGCGTTAAAACGGTTACATGTAGTTGTTTTTTCCTAATTTATTTTACATGTAATTCCATTGCGACGAAAGCTTCTCACGCGCGAGAGAGAGGCAGTGACTTTAATACCACTGCTACCCATTTACACCTGGGTGGAGTGGGGCAGTGGCATTGCGTGTCTTACCCAAAACACCCCAACTACGGAGGCCGGATTCGAACCCACAACCTCTCGATCATAAGTCGAACGTGCTAACTAATCATCACGAAAACATGCCTATATAATTATGACCTCCGTGAACCCCACTTTAATATAGTAAAACTGGGGTTTGCAGGGGTAAACTTTATTTTTCTTATTTCTGCTCTAAAATATAATTCCATTGCGACGAAAGCTTCTCACGCGCGCGAGAGAGGCAGTGGCTTTAATACCACTGCTACCCATTTACACCTGGGTGGAGTTGGGCAGTGGCATTGCGTGTCTTGCCCAATGACACCCCACCCCCCCACTACGGAGGCCGGATTCTAACCCAGAACTTCTCGATCATAAATCGAACGTGCTAACTAATCATCACGAAAACATGCCTGTATAATTTTATCTAGTAAAACTGGGGTTGGCAGGGGTAAACTTTATTTTTCTTATTTTTGCTCTAAAATATAGATTGCGGTTACTCGGTAGAACCGCCTCGATGAGGCGGTTCTAACGTGTACCCACAATCTATATTTTGAGAAGAAACATCACGTGAACAAGTCCGTGAACTGAACACCCCCGATACCCCACTTTATATAGAGAAAACTGGGGTTTACGGGGGTATACAATATTTTTCTTATTTCTGCTCCAAGACATAGGTTGTGGTACTCGTTAGAACCGCCTCAATGATGCGGTTCTATCGAGCACACACAACCTATGTTTGCATTATAAATAAGAAAAATATCACAAATATTCGTCAGAAAAGTAGCCATTTTGGAGATGTCAAAGTTGCACTATATCGCACGGGTGTGTTATCGGAATGATAAGAAAAATATCACAATGTTTCATCTTAAAAGTTTTCATTTTTTTCTGCGATAAAGGTAACAATGTATTTGTATAGGCGTGTTTACGTAATGATGAGCTGTCGAGGCTGCCATAAAACGCTTGAATATGGGTGTGTGGATTCCCTTATGTGTAATTATATAGTAAAATGGGGTTCAAGGGGATCAAAATTATATAGGCGTGTTTTTCTGATGACCTGTTGTAATCCAATTATCTAACGTAGACGTTTGTTACAGAGTATGCTACGGATACTCTGGCAAGTTTTACTTTTAAGACGAATAATGTACTTTCACGGAAGGTATTTGATTCAAATATAGGGATCACCCATGGTTTTTCATGCATTATTCTAACACAGCGCGCCTATATAGGCAATGGAAAATAACTGTGTTTTATTCTGCAACAAATCACAGCTCGGAAGAGCGTGACGAGTGACGTCATTAAAATTCCCAATTTATGACGTCACTAGTCGATTTCCTTGACGTTAGACGGTGTAACGTCATTTTCTCCCATCGAAAACGTAAGAAAAGGATATAAATGCATGTGTTTCAGTCGATAATTTTAGCGGGATTTCTTATAACAATGGCGAAAGGTTGTGAGATTTTGAAGGAAACAACAACATTATTGCCGATTTTCAGCGTGTTAGAATCGAAATAGATCAGCTCTTGTCTGTGATTTGTTAAGTAATAAATCACAGTTTGTCGGTCAGTTGTAAGTAGACAAATCACGCGCGCTACGCGCTTGTGATTTGTCTACTTTACAAATGACCTCCAAACTGTGATTTATTACTCAACAAATCACAGCTAGAGCTGATCTATTTCTTAAACATTCGCCGGGTCCCGAGGAAGCTGTTTGAACATGAGGCCGGTAGGCCGAATGTTCAAATATCTTCCAAGGGATCCGGCAAATGTTAATGCAATGAAATAACCACGGATGATCGTTGTTCTTGCATAACTTACGATTCCGACAGCACATTTTGACGAAAACGCCCCAAAGCTCCATATAAACTCCATACAAACTATTCAAATGCGACCGGCGAACCAACATGGCGGCCAGTTCAGAATGTTGTTTGCAATAACGTTGTTACGCAGTAACCATCTTATGTCATCATAGAACCCTAAAACGCTATGTTCAGGGCGATTACCGTTACGTCGCTCAACTTAACGTAAACAAAGCAAGGCCAGTCGTGTGATATCAAAAGCTCAAAATCCATGTTCAAACAGCACGCGAATTTCATGATTTGAACATGGTTTTTGCTGTTTGAGCACGGCTTTCGGTCCATTTGACAATGGCTTCAAACAGCCATGCGCATAGATATTTATGCATGAATTGTTCTTCACTCTTTTTATTCCAGAGTAGATCTTCGGAAAGATTCTCTTCAGCCGACGGCAAACCGCGTTAAACGGTTACATGTAGTTAGTTTTTACTAATTTATTTTACATGTAATTCCATTGCGACGAAAGCTTCTCACGCGCGCGAGAGAGGCAGTGACTTTAATACCACTGCTACCCATTTACACCTGGGTGGAGTGGGGCAGTGGCATTGCGTGTCTTGCCCAATGACCCCCCCCCCCCCACCCACTACGGAGGCCGGATTCGAACCCACAACTTCTCGATCATAAATCGAACGTGCTAACTAATCATCACGAAAACATGCCTATATAATTTTGACCCCATTGAACCCCACTTTTATATAGTAAAACTGGGGTTGGCAGAGGTAAACTTTATTTTTCTTATTTTTGCTCTAAAATATAGATTGCGGGTAAATGGTAGAACCGCCTCATCGAGGCGGTTCTAACGTGTACCCACAATTTATATTTTGAGAAGAAACATCACGTGAACAAGTCCGTGAACTGAACGACCCCCTAAATCCCACTTTGTATAGAGAAAACTGTGGTTTACGGGGGTATACAATATTTTTCTTACTTCTGCTCCAAGACATATGTTGTGGGTACCCGTTAGAACCGCCTAAATGAGGCGGTTCTAACGAGCACACACAACCTATGTTTGCATTATAAATAAGAAAAATATCACAAATTTTCGTCAGAACAGTAGCCATTTTGGAGATGTCAAAATTGCACTATATCGCACGGGTGTGTTATCGGAATGATAAGAAAAATATCACAATGTTTCATCTTAAAATTTTTCATTTTTTTTCTGCGATAAAGGTAACAATGTATTTGTATAGGCGTGTTTACGTAATGATGAGCTGTCGAAGCTGCCATAAAACGCTTGAATATGGGTGTGTGGATTCTCTTGTGTGTAATATGTAGGATACATTTATATTGCTACATGTATTTGTTGAAACGTCATGAAAAGCTTTTCTTGCACACCAGACAAGTAAATCCGTGATTTTACTATGGGATAGAAATTTATGTTCTGACCTTGGTGTTCCGACCCAAAATCGAATATAATCGCCTGTTTGATAAATGCACTAGTTGATCACGACCTCGTATGCGCCGTTGATAAGGTTGGCATCACAGTACGTTACATGACGTCACTAAACATTCCTGCAGTGTCAACACAATATGGCGGACGTTGGTAACCGAACCGACAGCAGCATTAAAATCCGCGCTAAGAAATGGAAGGTACGCAAGAAAAAGAATCCAATATGGGCGTTAGGGGTGGATAGAAAAATCCGTCCCTCGGGATCACTCGGGACGGATTTTTCCATCCAGCCCTCACACCATTATAAGAATCTTATATTATACAAATGCGCAGCTCACTAAATTCTGCGGTCCAAATAGTCATATGTGTGCCAACACAGGATACATTTTTATCCATTAAAAAGAAGAGAATGCAATGATCAGGAATCGATACAATTAACGCACAGCTCTCATTAGAGACACCAAAGGGAAAGAAAACAAACATGAAACGCGGCGACTGATCAGGGCATACCTCTTTGCAAAAAAGGTCAGCCATTTTCCAAAAACACTACCTGTCATCTCAAAATTTTGAAATTGACTTCTATTATATATAAAGTGGACGATTCCTTTCAGCACGAAATGGGTTAAATGTTCAAGGTACATGTATAATAGCAGGCGCATCATTTATAAATAAACTAGAAAATATATACTACTCAAAGTTTGATAGGGATCACTTTTTAATGCAACATAATTTTTGGTTAAATTAATCAGCTGAATTTAAATTTGATACTTAATGATAGAAAACATATCCTTCACAAAGACTAGTGATTAATTTTGTCAACTGGCACTGCATTCAAGCGTGACAACAGCAACCGTCATGGCACCCACAAAATTTGTCGTAACACGAATGGATTTGGACAATTGATTTTTTAACAAATTTCCAAATTTGTTTAGATGAACGTGCCTAATAACGTGTATGGCGTCCATAGGCATCAATTACAGTACGATATCGCCTGCACATGCTCGTAATCAGAGTCTGTATCCGGTTTTGTGGAATCAGCCTCCATTCAGCAACCAATGCATCTTTGAGCTCCTGTAATGTCCTCGGCTGCACAGGACGGGCTGAAACAGCACGCTGTAGCTTGTCTCACGCATGCTCAATCAGATTTAAGTCCGGTGATCGAGCAGGCCAGTCCATACGAACGATTGTCTCACGTTCCAGATAGGCATCAGTGACGTGGGCACGGTGCGGACGGGCATTATCGCCCATCAGAATAAAGTCCGGGCCGATAGCACCGGCATATAGTCTCACAAACTGATCAAGAAACTCATAACAGTACTTAACTGCCGTTAACGTTCCGTTTTCAATGACGTACAAGTCAGTTTTAATGTTCACGCTTATCCCAGCCCAAACCATAACTGATCCTTTTCCATAGCGATCATGCTCTGCCACATTCAAGTCATCGAATCGCTCTTTAGACATTCGGCACACTAACTGACGTTTATCAGTGAAGTCTAGACAGAATCTGGAATCATCAGTAAACAGTACTGGCGTCCAGTCACGAATCGTCCACCTGACGTGAGTTCTGGCAAAGTCCAACCGATCTTGCACGTGCTGTCTCGTCAACGGAATAGGTACAGCAGACCTCCTGGCATTCAGTCCGAAATCGCGGAGCCTGTTTCTAACAGTTTGTGTAGAAATTCGTACTCCAGTTCCGTTCCTAAACTCGTTATTCCAACGCGTAGCGTTCAGGAACCGTTGACGTCGAGACTGAATCAACGAAAACCGTCCTGACGTTGAGTTTCAGCCCTTTATCGATCCTCGCAGTGTCTATGTGAAGGGTTTCCGTGGGAAAGATGCCGACTCCACATTCGGGAAACCACGCTCTGAGACACATTCAGAATCCCAGCAACACGACGTTGAGAGACGCCAGATTCCAACATTCCGACGCCACGGTTCATTTCTTTGGGGCTCAGACGGTTTCTCAACTGTCCCCGAGTAATTTTAAAGTTCCACAAATCAAATGAAATCCTTTTCATGCTTAGTAAAGGAACACAGACAAGTTTTATTTTTCTGTTGGAATGCAGTGTTACGCAAGATTTTTGGGGTACATTAATTAATTTGCTCAGTGTGAGAAGTGTGCACTTTCATGAGTACTGAATTGCACATGAGTTTCTGCTTAAGATATTTATCAATATTCGGAGTACAAATTTTGCCATGAAATTTTAAATTTTCAGTGCGAAATTCGGTATATAAAAAGTGATCCCTATCAAACTTTGGGTAGTATATATCGATGACATTGCCGAAGAGCCGAGTTAAACCCCTGACTACCGCGGTAACGGGACGTTATATCAAAATAGTAAACGGGGAATTAAATGACGGTCATTTTATTGGTGCGCTGTTAATTAGAGGCCACGTTTGAATTTACAAAAGATACTGGTCTATTTGTTTATAAATCTTCATTTGATATATTTATGCTTGTAAACATAAAGATATCAATAAAAAAATTATTCCGGCTGAAATGCTTCCAAGAAAAGAAAACAAAATGTAAACCTATTTCAATTCGAAAATAATAAGACGAAATTCCATTTCATCACGTGATCAAGTCCGTGAAATGAACACCCCCTTACACCCCACTTTATATAGAGAAAACTGGGGTTTACGGGGGTATACATTATTTTTCTTATTTCAGCTCCAAAACAAAGGTTGTGGGTACTCGTTAGAACCGCCTCAATGAGGCGGTTCTAACGAGCACCCACAACCTAAGTTTGCAGTATTAATAAGAAAAATATCACGGATTTTATCAGAAAAGTTGCCATTTTGGAGATATGAAAATGCACAATGCCGCACGGGTGTGTTTTCGTAATGTGGTGACCATACACTCCCTTAATACCATTGACTGTCGCTGGCCATGCACAAACTCCAAGTAAGGGTTGTTTATAACATGTGACGTCAGAATGCAGTGTAAAAAAAAATCTAAGCTCTGGCAAACAGTGGATTTCTAATCAGGCGCCACATGACGCGGTGTCTGATCAGATTTACACTGCTTGCTTAAAATACTGGCATTTAAGGGTTAACCGAACAGTTTAATTCTAACGAGCACCCACAACCTAAGTTTGCAGTATTAATAAGAAAAATATCACGGATTTTATCAGAAAAGTTGCCATTTTGGAGATATGAAAATGCACAATGCCGCACGGGTGTGTTTTCGTAATGTGGTGACCATACACTCCCTTAATACCATTGACTGTCGCTGGCCATGTACAAACTCCAAGTAAGGGTTGTTTATAACATGTGACGTCAGAATGCAGTGTAAAAAAAAATCTAAGCTCTGGCAAACAGTGGATTTCTAATCAGGCGCCGCATGACGCGGTGTCTGATAAGGTTTAGACTGCTTGCTTAAAATACTTGTATTTAAGGGTTAACCGAACAGTTCAGTTCTCAGTTCAGAACAATTTTCCCAACCTACACTCAGATACAATCGACCCATCAGTACTCGCAGTGCTTTTATTGTACTTTTTGGCATTTAGTACCTTCCAAATTACAGAGATGACTTTTTTGAGCATCTAAAAATGAATAATGATATACAGTGCAAGTCTCAACATGACAATTTTATTACAAACACAAAACACATAAAAAATATAGATCCGACCCTGTTTTTTTTTTTTTTGTTTGTTTTCGGGAGAAAAAATTAAACAATTAAAATATAAAAAAAGGTTGTCCTACCTACCGACCCCTTTTTCAGCGTGTTAGTAGAAAGACAGCTTTTTTACGCGTAAGGAGTTTAACAGTCCAGTCATCACATCTGGGCTTGGGGAAACTTGGCTGCATGTTGCTGAAACCCGCCGAACTATTGAGTACTCTTAAGGTAGAGAAGGTCTAAGCCTGCCAAGAAAATATATTGCGAGTTGGCAGATCCAAAAACCCTTGCGGTTTCTTTAGACGGTAGAACTTGATCGTCCCACAATGACCCAAAATAATACCGTTTTAACAAACTACACCATCGCCAATAACTCACAACTACCCTTATTTAAACAAGGAAAGACGGGGAGAGCCTTAGAAATTATTTCATGATCAATATTTATGAACGAGTGAGTGAGTATTCGAGTTTTACGTCTCACCAACAACTAAGGTCATACGGAGACGGGACCTCGGTTTAAAGACCCATCCGAAAGTCTGGGGAAGCCTGGGATCGATCCTGCCACCCCTGGTTTACAAGGCGTGTAGTATAACCACTACCCCATGGAGGCTTCTGATATTTATGAATGAGGGTTGGTGTATCTTATACTGGTTTGCGTGCTATATATCGATCAATATTGAGATTTCATCGATTTAATTTGAAAGTATAGTTTACGTTCCAAACACATCCTTGGTGCAAATTACAGGCTGTAAACTATAATGAAGTTGATTTGTATCCAAATCATTGGAATGTATTGTCAATAATTCCGTAATTATTAGAGCTCATTTGATAGCTAATGAGCAGCCATTTCCAGCTGAGAAAGAATGTTTGACAATCTAGCAACATTACGTTCTGCATTAATGGACGCTGACATTTCTCTTCGGTGAAAGAGAGTTAGTCAAACGCTCATATGTTGTTGAAATGCAGAAATCGGGGGTTGTTATAGAGTCTTGGGACGATGTAAGAATCATCTAAAGAGGTTGGCATATTTTTAAAATAGGATTCTCAAGAGCATACATAGAGGATCTTACCTGAGTGTTCATGTATTATTGAATTTATTAACGAAGTGGCTATTGCCAGTTAACTGGTAATAGCGGTTTTACGATAAAATCGCTATTGCCAGTTAACTGGTAATAGCGATTTTATCGTAAAACCGCTATTGCCAGTTGTATGGTAATAGCCATTTTAACGTAAAACCGCTATTACCAGTTAAAAGATTAATATTAAATATGTTATGACAATTTTTTATTGTTATTGAAGCATGAATGAAAACGAACTACTAAAAATAAACAAATGAATGAATTTCTGACACGTAGACATACATATATGCGAATATTTTCGGAAGAAATATGTAAAAGGTATGTTCCTACTGCTTCCAACAACACAGTATATAGGTACTAGAACTGTCTCATCGAGGTGGTTCTAACTAGTAACGGGTAAAGAATGACATTTGGTTTCGGACAGAAATATGAACAATAATGTGGAGTGGGGTTTAGGACCTACATGATCTATATTGTAGAACAATTACGGAAACACGCCTATCTAAACATATTACAAGGAGCGTGATGACTCAAGTGGTTAGTGCACTTGCCTCTGATGCTAGAGGTCTTGGGTTTGATCCCTGTCAGCCAGCGTTGATAAAATTTCAGTGTCCAAACACGCTAAATTGGCATCATTTGCAGGGTGAAATGTAATAATATGCACCGTCCTTTGTGTCACGACGTTAACTGGAGGCTCCCCTGTGTATGAAGGACCATCAACTGTGCATTACACGATTAATATGTAGACAACACTTGCCGAAAATGCCCATGAGGGCATAGATAGATAGATAGATAGATAGATAGATAGATAGATAGATAGATAGATAGATAGATAGATAGATAGATAGATATTTTTTCTTATTTCTGCTCCTAACATAGATTGTGGGCAATGGTTAGAACCGCCTCGTCGAATAAGGGAAATAATGTAAACCCCTACAAACACCGGTTTTTACTATATAAAAGTGTGCTTTAACGGGGTAAAGTTTAAAAGCTAAAAATAATCAGTGCCTTGCATACGCGAGTCAGCATAATAGGGCTGGAACTTCAAAGGCTTACCGCCCCCGTTGTACTTTTAAAATTACCATTACCATGTGTCCTCATTAACTTACACATTTAAAAACAATTCAGTCTTTATTTTGCTACGAGTAAGAAGTCTTACTTTTGTCCGAGAACTGGAATTCACTTACATGAAACATGTCTTTGTAATCTAGCTGGCTGGGATTACATGAAATACATGTTGAACAACATAGATTGTGGATACTCGATAGAACTGCCTTGTCGAGGCGATTCTATCGAGTCCCAGCAATCAATGTTTTGAACAGATGTATGAAGAATATCTTTTAGCTTCTTAAATTTCCATTTCTGATCAAAATTTGGCAATGTACTTGTATAGGCGTGTTTTTGTAATGTATGTTTGGAATAACAATTCATTATGAAAACGCGCCTATAAACATTTACTGTCTAAATTTACTGATATACTTCATATTTCTGCCCTAGACTCACTAGAACCCCTTCAAAGAACTGGTTTTATCAATAACCCGCATTCTTGGACTGTTACCGGACTTTGAGATGAATTGACATCTCAAGCCCTATCGTCCAATGAAACCAATAGGGTTTGTATGCATGGGCGGTCCGACTCGCATCACGCTTTAAACTTCTAAGTGGTTTACCTGTACTCATATGCCATGCGGCTGGTTTCAGTTCTGCATAGAAGCATTATGCAACCCATTCTATTTCTCTTGAAGCCCCGATGAGCTGGGGCGATTATGGATTACATATGCAAAATATGGAAATGCTTGGTCAAAGCAGAAAAACAAAAACATGCATTTAAGCCATTACATTCATAACTGTAAATGGAATAATTCTGCACGTCAACTGGCAATAGCGATTTTACGTTAAAATTGCTATTACCAGTTAACTGGCAATAGCGATTTTATCGTAAAACCGCTATTACCAGTTAACTGTCAATAGCAATTATATCGTAAAACCGCTATTACCAGTTAACTGGCAATAGCGATTTTATCGTAAAACCGCTATTGCCAGTTAACTGGCAATAGACCTTTCCATTTATTAAACGAGTTGAGGAAAAGGGATAAAATGCTAGGCTCTGTCGAGCATTTTATCCTTTTCTTCAACGAGTTTAATAAACTCAATAATACATGAGCACGAATGCACTATTCTGTTTATCATATGACATTTAGAACTCATTTTATTTACGATTGTTATACAAAAATGTCAATATTCCGCCATTAGTAAAGCGAAGTCGTTAAGGACGCCCTACATGTAACGTTACGGGGCGTATTTAACCAATTTGCATATTAAATCCACTAGTGGATTTTCGAATCTATTACGTGACGTTATTACGTCGTACATTCTCAGACACGACGTCATGTGATAAAGTATAATTTTGTTCCCTTAAGATATTTTTTTTGTAATTGTTGCTCCAGCTTTCATCTGTTAATAGTGTGTGCTCGTTTAGAACCGCAACGACGTTCCATTTCTAACGAGCACCCACAATCCATGTTTGGCATGCACATAAGAAAATATCAATAAATGCCGTCAGAAATGTATCTATTTATGGGACATGTAGAAAGTATTTCTGTGCACGGATGTGTTATCCTCGTCTGGCTAAGAATAAGGGATTTGTCATCTGAACATTTCTAGTACAGGGAAAGCTACATGCATTATTATATGATAAGCGTTACGATTTTAAAGATGAAGGGGCATTTCGGTCTCTTCCGTATTTGGTGTTTATGTTTCACACTTTATCAGATATGCAAAAGCTCCTTGTACATGTAACAGGATTTCGTGACGAGGACAGCAATGTACTTTCTAGCTGCTGACAGAACGCTATTTGAGTCATACTTGAAACATTTTATAGGAGACATAGTCAGTTGTTTTGTTGATGTTGGTGTTTTTTTTTTTTTTTTTTTTTTTTTTTCAACTACACAATCAAAGATGTACCCGATTCTTGAGTGTTTCGTGAATGACAATGGGTTTCCGCCACCCCTTCTTTACATAACATGCATGAAAGACATGCAGTACACATTGCTATGTTTTCAGTCATTTACTGAAGACTCATGTCGCTATTCAGTGTATTTACCAATTTGTCTAATATTTTGCTTCCTGGACGTCGAGAATAGGATGTAATGGATTCTCAGCGGTCGTCAACGTTACAAACACGTCGATGCAACAAGACGTTCCACCGACGTAGCCGCGTCCGTTGCATACTTGCTTAGTTACTTCTAGTTAATGACAACAATAAATCAAACTGCCGGTAAGAAAAATACCTGCATACCAATAGACAACACTAGCCAATAAAAGCAATTGGAAACAAAGCGTGGTGCAATTGCAATAAATCGCCCTCCTAACACTACACCAATTGACAAATGAGTCCCGCCAAGTGAATCTATGTCTTCGAGCATTCCGTCATGAGAAATTTTAACTGCCCATGCCCAGCCATTCAGCGGGGCCAGGGATATGACTTTCTGTCTGAAGGTTCCTCTTGATTCACTGCTTGTATGAGCGAGCAGCGAAGGTTCTGTCGAGACTGCGCGGATGCGCAGGCTCGCCTGAACCTACGCTGCTCGCATAGGCGATAAGTACCAAAATCGCTTGACGGGGCCCAATAATCTGCTCATTAGACCCATAATTACAGAGATAATAAAGCAGTGTGCATCACAACAATTCATTGCTGTAACACAACAAATAATCCAGGTTATAGCAAGTCAAAGAAAATACTATTTTTCGCCCAATCATTCAAGAATAAAGAGACTTTTCTCCAAAACATGGCTGGGTTCCTAATCCGATCGCATAGCAGTCAAACCTCGATGCCTCGAACACCTTGAATGACTATGACAATTTGTTCGAGTTACTGGGGGTTAATCATAGGGCTACGTCAGTCACCAACACGAAAACAGGCCGATATAATTTTGACTTTTTAACTCCACTTTTATATGGTAAAACTGGTCATCACGTGAACAAGTGCGTGAAATGAAGACCCCCTAAACCCCACTTTATATAGAAAAAAAAAACACTAAAGTTTTCGTGGGTATACATTATTTTTCTTATTTCTGCTCCTTATAGCGTCTTATAGGTTGTGGCTACTCGTTAGAACCGCCTCAATATAATTATATTAATTATATTGCAAACATACGCTGTGTGTGCTCGTTAGAACCGCCTCAATGAGGCGGTTCTAACGAGTACCCACAACCTATGTCTTAGACCAGAAATAAGAAATATAATGGATACCCCATTAATCCAAGTTTTCTCTATATAAATTGGGGTTTAGAGGGGTGTTCATTTCACGGACTTGATCATGTGATGCAGTGAGGTTTTTTGTATAATCAGCTGTCCAATTTTATATAGTTTTCACAAATGCCTTTAGCTGGCACATTGTTTAAACGAAAATGACTATTTATCTGTCAACTCCAACATGCAAACGAAAAGATGAACAAAAAAATGCAATTGCTGCATCTGACGGTCTTATGGTGGATCAAAGAGATAATGGAATACTAGCTGATAATACTGTGCAATAATATGTGCACTTGATTGCTAATGCTCGAGGATAGCAGAAACTAAATTACGATAAAGCTGTGATTCAGTCTTCTCCATAAATCATTTAAAATTATATTAATGTCTAGTTCCGTTATTACTAATGCTTTCAAATCAATGTTAAGACATTATCGTTCATTATGCAAGTTGAACAAGTTGAGTGAGTGAGTATTTGAGTTTTACGTCCCACCAACAGCTAAGGTCATACGGAGACGGGACCTCGGTTTAAAGACGTATCCGAAAGTCTGGAGAAGCCCGGGATCGATCCTGCGAACCCTGGTTTACAAGGCGAGCAGCGTAACCAATACACCACGGAGGCTTCTGAACAAGTTGAAGATATGCTTATTCTTGCACACCAGACAAGGAAATCCGTGATTTAAGCCTTGAATAGAAATTTTTTCTAACCCTGGTTTTCTTACCCAAATTCGAATATTCTCGCGTGTTTGATAAATGCACTGGTTGAATACGACCTCATGTGCGCCGTCGTTGTTGAAGTTAACGTCACAGCACGTTACGTAACATCACTTAACATTCACAATATGGCGGACGTCGGTAACCGAAGTGACGGAAGCATTAAAATTCCGCGCTCAGAAATGATAAGTAAGCAAGAAAAAGAATCCTACATAGGTGTGAGAGGTTGATAGAAAAATCCGTCCCTCGGGATCACTATCCGGCATCACGTGGCTTGCCGAGTGATTCCGGACAGTGATCCCGAGGGACGGATTTTTCCATACACACCCACACCCATATACCGATTGCGCACTGACACCATCACGAAAAGACGCCTATATAATTTTGACCCCCTTGGAACCCACTTTTATACAGTAAAACTTGGGTTTACAGGGGTATATATTTTTTATTTCTGCCCAAGGATATAGATTCTGGGTACTCGTTAGAACCGCCTCACCGAGCCGGTTCTAACGAGTCCGCACAATCTATGTTTGGAGCAGAAATATGATAATTATCAGATTTTTTATCGCAAATTTTCTTTTTTTTCGCGGAAAATCTGTCCAGTATATTTGAATAGGCGTGTTTTCGTAATACACGGGTTCAACAGCTAAGGTCATACGGAGACGGGACCTCGGTGGGTAAAGACTCATCCGAAAGTCTGGAGAAGCCGGGGATCGATTGGTAGAGGTTCACCTTAGCAGCAATCCTATAAAATTTGACTGCAATTGGACCAGCCGTACAGGTGAAGTTTTCATTTAAAGATTTTATTTTATTTTAGCTCTGGTGGCCGTATTGTTCGTCGAAGCGAAACGATTATTGCCATTTTGGGAAGGTGACACCTGAGCAACTTTCCTGTGAAGTCTAAATCAAATTGGCTAAAGAGTTAAATAGCAGTTCGCAAAATTTCAAAAATGCAAACTGTCTGTTTTAGCTCTTGCGGTCATTGCTCATCGGAGGAAACCATTCTAGCTATTTTGATAGAGGGGCGCCTAAGCAACATTTCCATGAAGTTTGACAAGAACTTGCCCAGGGATATAGAATGAGAATTCGTTTTAAGATATTTCTATTTTAGTCATTTTGTTCGTCGGAGTGAAACCGTTAAAGCTATTTAGGTAGAGAACCGCTAAAGTAATCATTACGAAAACACGCCTATACAAATACATTGGAAACTTTACCGCCGAAAAACCGAACATTTTAAGATGAAAAATTGTGAGAAAATAAGAAAAATAAGCTTTACCCCTGTAAACTTCAGTTTTACTATATAAAAGTGGGGTTCAAGGGGGTCAAAATTATATAGGCTTGTTTTCGTGATGATTCTTTTGAAGCTGGATTGAAATTCGCCCATGGGTATAGGAGGAACTTCCGATTAAAGATTGCTTTTTTTCTATTTTAGATCTTGTGTCCATTTTGTTAATGTGAACGACTGTTGCTATTTTGGTAAAGAGCAACCAAGCTACATACCTGTGAAGTTTGAATCAAATTGATCAAAGTTTTAAGGAGTTCGCATTTAATGCCAATTGTTGATGTATATTGCCAATATGTTTATTACTATTATTATTATTTTGGATAGCCGTTTGGCCATGTTTTAGGAAAGTAACTGTTGTTTTGCCTTCCGCTGGTGACATTTCCAATATGGTGAAGTTGTTTGATGTTTGTGTTTCTTACCGTTCGGTTTCTTGGATGCGAATTGTGAGGTAGATGTACCTATTCCTGAAAACTGCCTTCACTTCTAATTCTTTTATTAACTCTCGTGGTCTTTTTCAGGGGTAACAATCTACGTCATAGCAGAGATGTCGTACCCATTTCAGAAGCGGCCATATTGGTGTAAATAGGGTAAATAAAATGCTTCAAACTAGATATGCACATTACGAGTCTTCAGAAAACACACTTCAGCTGGTAACGAGCAATATTTGCATCCCATCAGTGAGCTAATGCCACATAGAAACATTGAAAAGGCTTTGATAGCTTCGCCACAAGATTTGATTCGGCGCTGTTAACAATGATAGTTCCGACATCATTGCCAAATCAGCTTGTGTCGAATTATTTAAACAAAAGGCCACATTTCTGGTGGTACAGATTTCAGTATGTTTGCTTCTTCTATGACCTACTGCACCGACTGCGCCTACTTGTTGTGACAAATGCCTTTTGTGTAGTAAACGCCGGCAAACCTAAGAATGGTTATGACGTCACTGCTCTGACGTAGGTTGTTCCCCCTGTTTTACTCATCGGAGTAAAACGTTTTATCCATCTTGGTAGAGGGTCATTTGCTATTAAGATTGAATGGAATTTGCCTAAGGGTATAAGATGATTTGCCGTTTATGTTTTTCTATTGTTAGCTCTGGTGGCGATCTTGTTCATCGGGACGAAACGATTGTTGCTATTCTGCAGGGAGACACCTAAGCAACAAACCTGTGAAGTTTGAGTAAAATTGACCCAAGAATATCACGTGAACAAGTCCGTGAAATGAAGACCTCCCTAAACCCCACTTTATATGGAGATAACTGGGGTTTATGAGGGTATTCATTATTTTTCTTATTTCTGCTCCAAGACAAAGGTTGTGGGTACTTGTTAGAACCGCCTCAATGAGGTGAGGCGGTTCTCACAAGCACACACAACCTATGTTTTGAGCATTTGTAGGGAAAATATCAAGGATTTTCATCAGAAAAGAAGCCTTTTTGGAGATTTAAAAATTGCACTATGTCGTACGGGTGTGTGTATTCGTAATGATTCGGAGTTCTGATATAAAGCCAATTGTTGACGTTTTTTGCTTATATTTTTTTTTTTATTTTGGACAGCCGTTTGGCCATTTTTAGGGAGAGTAACTGTCCTTTTGGCTTTCCGCGTGTGACGTTTTCATTATGGTAAAGTTGTTTTATGTTTGTGTTTCTTACCTTTTGGGGTCTTGGATGACAGATGTGAGGTAATTGTATCGAATCATGATTATTGCCTTCAGTTCTATTTCAGTTCTGTTATTACACTAGGACGAAAACGAAACGCCGGGTATATACAACAAATATTTTATTGCTTGCTTTGAATAATAGGGGATATATTTCTCATAATCAGCACCAAAAATCGATTGAAACTTCATCAACTGATTCCATAAAGATGAAATGTCATGCAAAAAATTAATATATGTAATTTTCACTTATACCCTTTAAAACTACCTTTATAGGTTACACGGCGTTTCTTTTTCGTCCTAGTATAGCTCTATTGGCCATTTCGCTCATCGGAGAAAATACTTTTTATCTATATTGGTGGAGGGTCCCCTAAGCAACATTCCTACAGTTTGATTGAAATTGGCTCAAAAGTAGAGGAGGGTTTATTGCTTAAAGAATTGGGTATTTCTAGCTCTGGCGGCAAGCTCAAACGATTTCAGCTTTTTTTTTTTTTTTTGGTATGGTGTCTCCAAGGCAACATAACCATATAATAAGAATCAAATTACCCAAAGGGTTATGAGACGTTTGTATTTGTAAACGGACGACGCGGCGTAGTGGGTTAGAGCGCTGACTCTTAATCATTAAGACTCTCACCCCTGTGATTCGAGCCTGGCTCGGGTTACACGTGAGAATGTGAGCCACCATGTTCTGCAACTGAAAGTCATGTTTTTTTTTCTCCTGGTACTCCGGTTTTCGCCCATCTCTGATTAACGATCGACTCGATATGAGTGAAATAATCTTTAAAGGGCCATGAAAAACGCGAGACAAACGGACGACTGAGCTCACAATGCCAATGCAAGCAATGCCCCTCGAAAGACATGCTTTGGATAAACTTTGCTTGCAGGCTGAAAATATAGTTCATATCGAAAGTGTGGAAGACGGACGACGACGGGGAAGACGGACGACGACGGACAACATAGGACGACTACCGACGATGACATACGAAGTACGCTGTAATCTTTTTCGAAGTCTTGGCTCAGGTTTGAAGTTGATAAAGCTAACAATATGCGCAGGTTTTTTTCTCTGATTTGACCTACTGACTTCCATTTTGACCCAAGTTTTGTACGTGAGCCAGATTTTATCAAAGAGATCATTCAAAGCAGGTCTGAAGCTGATTGGGCTGAAAACATTACCTCCAGAGCATTCTAGACCTTTTTTGACCGCACATGACCCAGTTTCGAAATTGAGCAACATTTTCTGAAAGGCATTATTCTGGGAAAGTTTGAAGTTGCTTAGACTGAAAACATAGCCTGTAGAGTGTTAACTGAAAAAAATGCCCGTAGGGTAAGAACGCTGACTCTTAATCATTAAGTCCCTCACCCCTGTGATTCAAGCGTGGCTCGGGTTACATGTACATGTGAGAATGTGACCCCACATGACCCAGTTTCGAAATTGAGCAACAAAGACATCATTCTGAGAAAGTTTGAAGTTGCTTAGACTGAAAACATGGCCTGAGAGTGTTAACTGAAAACATGGCCAACAGGGTAATAGCGCTGACTCTTAATCGTTAAGTTCCGCACCCCTGTGATTCGAGCATGACCCAGTTTTGAAATTGAGCAACATTATCTGAAAGACTTCATTCTGAGAAAGTTTGAAGTTGCTTAGACTGAAGACATGGCCTGTAGAGTGTTAACAGGCAATCTTGATAATGAGTCGTTGGTCCGATCTTCAAACTCGCCCGAGATTTAATCCACGCCATTATTGTCTGCAAGCTTCAAGACGATCCAACAAAAAGTGAAGAAACTACGCCGTTAATTAGGTCGAAAATGACAATTTTGACAAGCAAGGGAACGTAACTCTGCTATTGTAGGTCCTAATTGGCCCATTTTCAAACCATTGTTATTGTTATCTGCAAATTTCTTGAAAATCCGACAAAAAAAAAAAAACAAAAAAAAAACGAAGAAGCTATATTGTGCATTAGGTCGATTAGGGCCATTTTATAGGCACGGTCTGACCCATTTTCGAATTCGTCCGAGACGTTATGCATATCATTGATATATGCAAGCATTGTTATGTGTTCTGCATGTTTCATGAAGATCAAGCTACACTGTTCAAAAGTATTTTCCCATCGTAAGCCTAATAGACCTGTCAGTCGCCATAGCAACTAAAGTTCAGGAGCAATTTCCCCTAAAATGGATAAACAAGCAATCCTCCACCAAAGACATGCTGCATCTAAAGTTTGATTGGGATGCGCTTGTTTGAAAGTGTAGACGACGGGGGCTGCCATTCTATAGGCTCCTGAGGAGCCTTCGACTCAGGAGAGATAAAAAATTGCCTTCCTTAGACCTCTCTTGCTCTATCTACAATAGTTACACGTAGAGAGTGGTCAGAGTGGTCTCCATAGCATAACGATAACACACTCGTGTGACATAGAACTGAGAACCTACAACCTATGTCTTAGAGCAGAAATAAGAAATATGAGCCCCGCCAAGCGAATTTGTGTCTTCGAGCATTTCGTCATGACAAATTTTAACTGCGCATGCCCAGCCATTCAGCGGGGCAAGGCATATGGCTTTCTATCTGAAGGTTCCTCTTGATTCACTGCTTGTACGAGCGAGCAGCGAAGGTTCTGGCGAGACTGCGCGAATGCGCAGGCTCGCCTGAACCTTCGCTGTTCGCATAGGCGATAAGTACCAAAATCGCTTGACGGGGCCCATATAATCTATACATGTACTCCCGTAAACGCCAGTTTTCACAAATATAGGCACTCGATTATGATCGGTCAGCGTGGGTTATGTCAAACGAGCTATAGTGAAAGTCCGCTACGAGTTAAGGTTAATTCGTCTTGAGAAAACATATTTTAAAGGTTTCAGTTGTTCCGTGGATGCGTGAGTCGATGGCTTCGCTGGGGCGTTCAACTTATATTGGCTTACAGTTGGGCAAGGCCCGTTGTCTTTGCACCAGGTAAGGGTAGAGGGGGGAATGTTGTTATTTCTTCTGTTTCCACACTACCACTAATTTTCCTCTTTCTCCTCTTTCTCCTCTGTCCCTCACTTTCATCTCCTCTACTATCTCTACTATCTCTTCTATCTCTTCTCTCCCTTTCTCTGGACGACAGCACAAAATAACCAACAAGTGTTGATACGTCGTTAAACCCAACACAATCAATTAAACGTTTTTGCTTTCATCAGGATTTCTACGTCAGTATAAGGATTCAATAGACAAATCAATAGACAAATCAAGGGAGATCCGCGATCACAAGATGTAGCAGACCCTTGGTACCTGTATCAGAAAGAGTGAGTGTTTTGTCACCAACAGCTAAGGTCATACGAAGACGGGACCTGGGTTTAAAGACTCATTCGAAACTATTGAGAAGCCCGGAATCGATCCTGCGACCCCTGGTTTTCGTATCAGAAAGAAAGATAAACAACAACAACAACAAAACAAAACAAGAGCACATTTCGATAATAAATCCGTGTGACATAGTACATTCTTTCCTAGCTTACTGTTCTGATGAAATGTTTTGGTATTTTTCTTATTTATACTTCAAATATAGGCTGTGGTGGCTCGTTAGAACCGGTGCTCGTTAGAACCGGTTCTAACGAATACCCACAATTTATGTGTTTTTTTTTTGTTTTTTCAGCAGAGATAAGAAAATGATGCTAGACGCCGTAAACCCCGGTTTTTTCGCTATATAGAGTGAGGTTTAGACAGTGTTCATTACATCGACTTGATAACGTGTCGCAGACACCAAAAAATGGAACGAGCACAACAGCAATCGCTTAATGAGCGGAACAATCATTCTTGCACACCGTGGTTTTATTTAGCCTGCGATAGAAATCCTCTTCTAACCCTGGTGTTCTTACCGAAAATCGAATATTCACGCGTGTTTGATAAATGCACTGGTTGAATCCGACCTCATATGCGCCGTCGTTAAGGTTGACGTCACTAAACATTCCTGTGGTGCCATCACAATATGGCGGACGTCGGTAACTGCAGAATCAAAATTCCTCGCTTAGAAACGGAAGGTATGCAAGAAAAAGAATCCTATATGGGTGTGAGGGGTGGATAGAAAAATCCGTCCCTCGGGATCAGTGTCCGGCATCACTCCGCAAACCTCGTGATGCCGGACAGTGACCCTCGGAACGGATTTTGCCATTCACCCCTGACACCCATATAAGATTCTTATAATCCTTTTATCATGCAACGGGCTAATTTGACTGCTAAAAGCACGAAAAACACGCCTCTAAAAATACATTGCAACTTATCCCGAATTTTGAGATGAAAAATTGTGATATTTTTCTTATTTCTGCCCAAAATGTAGATTGTGTGTACACGTTAGAACCGCCTCACCAATCCCCAGTTTTACTGTATAAAAGTGGGGTTCAAGGTGGATATACTGGTCAGACAAGCTCTTTTAAATGCCCATTTTGATATCAGGATTACATGTAAATGGATTATTCTGATGTGATAGTAAGCGGATTTCATGTTGGACTGAAATTATTTGTGTGTGAGTGAACAAAATACTTTCCACTTTCACTCGAATCTGTTGTTCAATTATTCAACAAGGCATTACAGCAAAAGCTTGTTTTATCCCATATTGACAAATGCACTTCATGCGTGCAGTTGCAAAATAGATTTTAGCGGATTTTCTATAAGCCAGTATGCATTGGGTTAAGCTACAGTTCAAATTGTAGTCTTCTTCTTCGGGGGTTGAGTCATGAAAGACTAAATGTTGATAACCGTTTTTGGAACAACTCATGTTTGTTATTGTAATTATTACCCATGTATTACGTTTCGTTTTTGCGTCATTAACATACAGTGTAGGTCAGATCAGACGCGGCAACATCACGGAAACACACATATATAATTTTGACCCCCTTGAACCCCATTTCTATACAGTAAAATTGGGGTTACAGGGATAAACCTTATTTTGCTTATTTCCAATCTAAAATATAGAGTGTGGGTACTCGTTAGAACCGCCTCGACTCGATGAGGCGGTTCTAACGGGTACCCGCAATCTATATTTGGGTAGAATTATGAAAATAACCGAACTCTTTGCAATATATTTGAATAGGCAGGTTTACGTAAGAAATGCGGCATGCTACTCGGGTCATCACCGCTTGCTTTAGCTACTGGTGATTTTGATAAACTTTTTACAAAAAAAAAAATAAATAAATAAATAAATAAATAAAATCACCATGCCACTTTCCTTACAAATGGGCGTGTCCTTTGCAATAGAGTGGAAACTTTTATTGTTATACGTGGATTAATGACAGGGCATCGTACTTACATCGTAAGGGTGCCATTACATTAAAACAACACAATGTACGGCTCACAAGGGTGTACACTAGTTATCATGGTTGATTGTGAGTGTTTGTAATCGTCAGATGAAGGGCTCCTACATGTAACGATCATGCGCAATCTATCTTTACAACAGAAACTAGAGCTGTCAGTGAAAATGACTAGGGCCCCGGCAGCGCTATCAGAAATTTGTTGACGGACAGACGGACAGACAGACAGACAGACAGACGGACAGAGTGATTACTATAGGGCACCCACACTTTCAGTGCGGGGCCCTAATAAGAAACAGGAAACATCAAATATTGTCGCCAGTACGGAAACATGCAATATGTGAAGTGTATATTATCCTAATTGTTGGTATTTTCAGAAAGTTTCAAATTGCATTTCAACACTGGTGTCCCAATGCGATCGGTTCGATTGTAGGTGCCGGTCCCCGCCCATCGGGGTTTGGAGAAGCAGATGATGCTTCCACGCAGGGGTGAAACCGACCGCACATGAGTACTGGTAAACCGCTTAAGAGGTCTAAGCCTGCCCAAGTAAAGTAGAAGTAAAACAAAGATCAGGAATCGATACAATTAACTTACTCCACCCATCAAAGGCACCAAAGGGAAAGAAACACAAACATTAAGCACCAGACCATAATGGAAACCTAAACAAAGGAAGGCCATAAGGACAGTTACTTTCCCACAAAATGACTATATGGCCATCCAAAATAAAAAAGACACAAGTGATACACACAGTAAGTTACAAACAACAACATAAATAAATCGCCACAGAAGAACCGCATTGGAACGGTCAGTGAAAAGATTTCCACTTGGGGGCGGGTGGGGTGGGGGGGCTTAAATCGATTTTACGTGGCCACAATCCTCGCCCTTACTTCCGTCGCGATATAGACAAATAATTTGTTCAGTCAGCATGAAGGCCTCCTTACTCATCAGTGCAACATTTTCGTGAACACAAATAATCAAAGAACCACAGAGGTGAGACAACGGTGAGGACTCGACAGCAAGAAACCACAGAAATGCTGGAGCAAAAGAAAACCAAAAGTTAGACTCCGGTGGGCCCGACCAGAGACAGAGCATCAGGCACCAACCAACATTACCTTGAATTAGATCTCTCTAATTCTCAATAAGCCTTTACGCTGGAACCGTCATAGAATCTGAGGCCTGACCCACCGGCGTGCAATTAAAGAGGGAAGCAAAGTTGCCAACAGTGATTGGGTTAACTACCATGCATGCAGTCTGTCGTATAATATCCATGTGGTACCCAATCTTTTTATATCGAAGAATAATTTTACGAAATTGGGTGCTAAAGTCATTGCGGTTATATATTTTTCTGAATTTATATACTAAGTCACCATAAAATTTGGGTTCCGATATACCTTGTTGCAGAAGAGATTTAAGTCCAATATTGAATGTTGAAATTAAATCAGAATGGCGTCTATAAAATTTTGAAAAGGCTTATGGTGCCGAGTTGCGAGTTGGACCGTCCACGCATATAAACCTAAATAGTTTCATTGGGGTGTTATTTCATCTCAATGTAGGGTAAAAATCCCACAAAATTTAAAGAACGTCTCCAATATGACATAAATAGTGTTGACAGATAAAACAAAACAAACGAATCGATTTAACTGTCATTTCGTTCCTTGACCGGGTGCATCTCGCATATATTTCGCCAAGAAACTACTTTCGAGACCTCCTCTTCGCTTTATTGTCACATCTGCGTCTCTGAAGGTGTGAATGGTTGTGGGGGCTTGGTGGACAGTTCTCTTATAGGAAAGAATGTGCTCCTTTGGAGCAAAGCCTTACCTTTACGAATAGCCTACTGTATATTGAAATGGGAGACTGAAATAGTTTGACTTCCAGGATGACACACCTGTGTTTCATTGTCATTTTTATAATGAGTGGAAAACGAACATTTTGCTGATGGAAAAGTGTGATACTTTTTCTTATTCTTGCTGCAAAAATAGATTGTTAGTGCTCGTTAGAACCGCCTCTTTGAGGCGGTTCTAACGAGCACCCACAATCTTTGTTTTAGAACAGAAACAAAACAATAATAATGCATGTAATATGTACACCTCCAAACCCCAGTTTTCCTCTTTATCAGGCATGGCTTAGTAAGCAGATTGGGCTGCATGGCGCATAAAAAAGACAAACATATGCCAAATTGCTGATAAAACTCTTCAGGGTGCGATTGACATATCTTTAAAACTGTGGTCATTTAATATAGCTAATATGATACATGATACATATATTAAGCGTTTTGCTGCAAAACAAAATGTGAGTAGATTTTACAAATGCAAAAGCTGTCCAAATTTAATCAGATTATATATTGTAAATAATGGACTAGTTAACAATTTGACCGCTAACGAGCTCGTTAAGCTAAGAATGCTTTGGCCATCTGGACCAAGAAATATGAGAGAAAACACATTCTATCTATGTTACGCCCCTGGCTATCGGGACTCCGAGATATAGATCGGGCTGCATGATATAGTGCCTTTTAAGTACTGGTAAACCGCTTAGATTGTCTAAGCATGCCCAGGAAAAGTGATGCGAGTCGGACCGCGCCTTAAACCCCTAGCGGTTTCTTTGGGCGGTAGGGCTTGAGATTTTATTTCATCTTAACGTCGGGCAAAGTCCCACAAAATCGGAAGTAACGTCTCCATAATGACCTATATAGTATTGTCAGGACGTAAAGCCTTAACGTATACAAACAAAGTCGACATGTGTTTTCCTTATAAGTGTCGGTTTATTTCCAAAACTGTTACAGAGTGCAATGATCAAATAAAATATGCTGTTGTTTATTTATGATAAACCATTATTGGAATTCGCAAGCTGCTGGTTAACAAAGGATTGAAAGTCATATGCATGCATTCCTGTGGTGGTGTTCGATATAGCTCGGTGTTTAAAGTCCGTCTTGCATTAGCTGCTATTATTTTGATTTTTAGCAAGAATTGATCGATACTCTTTGGGATTTAGCGTCGTTCTGTTGTCCGTAACCGCCTTGTTTGGATTACATTTTGATAAGGTAGGCTGTATCACGTGACGCTTTAGCTCACCTGAGCACGGTGAACTACTGTGATCTGTCAGTGTCCGTCGTCCGCCGTGTGGTCGTCCGCCGTGTGTCGCCTGTCGTGCGACATCAACAAATGCTTTAAACGACTTCTCTTCTTCCTAAACCCTTTGGACAATGTCGTTCCATCTTCACACGAATGTTGCTCAGGTCACCCGCCAACATTATAGCTGCAGCGGTTCTGCTCCGATGAAGAAGATGGCCACCAGAGTCAAAAATAGAAAGAAAAAACTATTAAACAGTACCTCTCCTAAGCCCTAGACCACGCGACACTGAAGTTCATTTAAACTTCACAGGAATGTTACCCGAATAATAGCTAAAGCAGTTCCGCTCCAATGAACAAGATGGTCGCAAGAGCTGAAATAGAGAGAACAAACAATAACAACATCAACAAAAAACACACATCCAATACTCATTGCTAATTTCATTCAAACATCAAAAGAATTTTACCCAGATGGCCCGCTACCAAAATAGATGATACGGATGCGCGCCAATGAGCAAGATGGCCACCGGAGCTAAAATGGATTGTTTATAAAAGACTACTCATTCTAAGCACCTGGGCTAATTTCATTCAACTTCACAGGACAGTTGCCTTTGTGACACTCTACCAAAATAGCTGAAATGCCCAATGAACAAGATGCCCGCCAGGGCTAAAACAAACGAGCAATGTTTTCATAGGAAAACAATGTCCCACCCCCACCATAAAAATATCTTAAACACCCACTTGACTTTAATAACTAGGTTAAAGTCACCAAAATGTAAGCTGCAAACAAGTCAGTTTTGGCCTTGGCCCAAAATTGACTGTTTTGGGGGCGCGGTGATATTGAAAAAAAGGTCAAGGTCACCAAAATCTAATCAAATCTGCGGTTTGTTGTAATGATATATTGTACCAAGTTAGACGAAAATCAATCAATTCGTTAATGAGATAGAGTGCAGACAAGCCATGTTTGGCCGAAAAATTAATGCTTTTGGGCCGCTGTGACCTTGAAAATGAGGTCAAGGTCACCAAAATCTAATCAAATCTGCGGTATGTTATAATGATATATTGTACCAGGTTTGACTGAATTAATCAATTCGTTAATGATATAGAGTGCAGACAAGACATTTTGGGCCCAAAAATGACTGTTTTTTGGTCGTTGTGACCTTGAAAGTGAGGTCAAGGTCACCAAAATCTGATCAAATCTGCGGTTTGTTGTAATGATATATTGTACCATGTTTGACTAAAATCAATCAATTCCCTAATGTGATAGAGTGCAGACAAGCCATTCTGTGCCCCAAAATGACAGTTTTGGGGTCGTTGTGACCTTGGAAATAAGGTCAAGGTCACAAAAATCTAAGCAAATTAATGGTATTTTGTATTGATATATTGTACCAAGTTTGACTAAAATTAATTGATTCGTTAATGAGATAGAATGCAGACAAGCCATCGTAGGCCCAAAAATAACTGTTTTGGGTTCGCTGTGACCGTGAAAATGAGGTCATGGTCACCAAAATCTAATCAAATCTGCGGTACATATATGTTGTAGTGATATATTGAACCAAGTTTGACAAAAATCAATCAGTTGTTTGTTTGATTTGAGGTTTAACGTCCCCGTCAACAGTGTAAAGGTCATTTTGGAGACGTTGCTTCCAATCAAGCCTTGCCGACCAATGAAACCAATAGGGTTTATATGCATAGACGGTCCGACTCGTACCGCTTTGCCTAAGCACATCATAGTGTAGATTATATTTTCTTGTCCTTTGGGATCATTGATTCCATTGTGGAATTTTGAAAATATCTGAGGGTCACTGGTGAGGCCTAATTGGCCGAAACTAGCTAGTCTGGCCCAGAAAACATGTACACTCCACATGTTTCACTTCTGTGGTGTATTCCTTGCTTCCAAAGGATAACCCTTTTATAGAACATATTTAGATCATCTAATTAAATACTGAATTTGACACAATAGCTTCAACAAAAAAAGATATTTCAGATACTCTTGGGCACACATTCTTGAGAAATTCATCATCGCGTAATTATTCTGACACTTAGAAATTTCAAAAAGGACTAAGAAAAAAGAAATCTAAACTTTAAATCACTTAATCACGAAGAATACAACAAACCTTTTAACTAATCCGAACTCGTTGAAGCCATTGAAAAATCACATGATACGGCAACCGGCCCCGATGAAATTCATTATCAGATGCTTAAGCATCTGCCAAAAAGTTCTTTAACAACACTTTTAGATATCTTTAATAACATTTAGGAAACGGGGGTCTGTCCTGAGAGCTGGCGTGTAGCTACAGTTGTACCAATTCCGAAACCAGGGAAAGATCATGCAGAACCTACAAATTATCGTCTGATAGCTTTGACAAGTTGTTTGTGTAAAACATTGGAGAGAATGATAAACAAGAGATTAGTCTGGTACTTAGAGTCCAACAACCTCATTTCAGAATATCAATCGGGCTTTCGTTCGGAACGTAGTACCAATGACAATTTAATAAGACTAGAAACATTTATACGAGATGCTTTTATTAACAAAGAACACGTAGTAGCTGTCTTTTTCGACTTGGAGAAAGCATATGATACAACATGGCGTTATGGAATATTGAAAGATCTACATAACATTGGCTTAAGAGGAAAACTTCCCAGTTTTATTGAAAGCTTTTTAGGGGAGCGCATGTTTCAGGTGCGTGTGGGGTCTACCGTGTCAGATTTCTATGATCAAGAACAGGGTGTCCCACAGGGTAGTATTCTTTCAACTACGCTATTTAACATCAAAATAAACAATATTGTACAATGTTTGGACGACAAAACTGATTGTTCATTGTATGTTGATGATTTTTGTATATGTTACCGTTCAAAAAATATGAAAACAATTGAACGAAAGTTACAAGAAAATTTAAAAAGAATAGAAGAATGGACTGATAAAAATGGTTTCAAGTTCCCAAGTCGAAAACGCAGTGTGTTCATTTTTGTAAACTACGGAAGAAACACGAACATCCTTCCTGTTTTTATACGGATCACAAATTCCTGTTGTTGAAGAAGCCAAATTTCTTGGGGTCATATTTGATCAAAAGTTATCTTTTATTCCCCATGTTAAATATCTTAAAGCGAAATGCTTAAAAGCTTTGAATCTTTTGAAAGTTTTAGCTCATACAAGTTGGGGAGCAGATCGGTATACTTTATTACATCTTTACCGGTCTTTAATAAGATCTAAATTAGATTATGGGTCTGTTGTTTATGGTTCTGCCAGAAAGTCCTATTTAAAATCCTTGGATACTATCCATCACCAAGGCCTTCGTCTGGCCATGGGAGCCTTCCGTACTTCTCCCGTATTAAGCCTTTATGTAGAAGCAGGTGAACCATCTTTAACCTCGCGCAGAGAGAAACTTTCTCTTCAGTATGCTATTAGACTTGCTGCAAATCCATCTAACCCGGCATCCAAAATTTCATTTCCACCTCAATTTGTAGATAGGTATGAAACTAAACCCACAGCAATTAAACCTTTTGGATTACGTATTTTACCACTGCTGGAAAATTCAGGTATCGACCTTAAAAATATTCAAAAACATGAAACCGCCGAAGTTCCATCTTGGTGTATTAAACAACCTTCTATTCTGTTCGACTTACATGATGGCAAAAAATCCGAATCAAATCCGATACTTCTCAAACCAAACTTTCAGGTACTGCAATCACGTAACGATGATTACCAGCAAGTCTATACTGATGGTTCCAAAGAAGGAGATAAAGTTGGTTGTGCGTATGTTTCTAAAGATACGCACAAAACCATGCGCCTTCCAGATGGTTCATCTATTTTTACAGCTGAAGCCAAAGCAATAGACCTAGCTTTAGATTTTATCAGTTCTTCAACAATTCAAAAAGCAATTATATTTTCTGATTCACTTTCTGTGCTTAAGGCTTTAGACCATTCATCATCTAAAAATCCTCAAATTCAAAAATTGATCGAAAAACATCATGAAATTTCTAAAACACACCAAATCTTATTTTGTTGGCTTCCGAGCCATATTGGCATTGTCGGCAATGAATATGCTGACAAGAAAGCAAAGGAATCGCTCAATCTTGATCCATCTGTTTTTAAAATTCCTTTTAATAATTTTAAACCATTTATCAATAGATACATCTTGTCGGAATGGCAAGGCGAATGGGACCGTGCAATAAATAACAAACTCCATGCCATTAAACCTGTCGTTAGTACAAAATGCTCTCCTCCACAGTTTTCCAGAAAAGAGGACGTAGTAATAACACGACTGCGCATCGGCCATACTAGAGTTACTCCTTCTTATATTTTTAATGGTGATGATTAGCCTTCTTGTGTAGGTTGTGATCAGCCATTCACTGTGAAACATATCTTAATTGACTGTGTTGACTTTTCACCCTCACGTATTTTATATTTCAAAGCTGACACTTTGCAACAACTGTTTCGAGATGTACCTGTTGATAACATTATTTTATTTTTAAAAGAAATTGGTCTTTTTCATAAGATTTAACTGTTTCAGATTTTTATACATTATCATTCTGACTTGTTACTTGTAATATCATCATAATTATTCATGCCGTTTAACCATTAACCGACTGACGCTTATGACCCACCAAGAGGGTTGACGCGTCGTTAAACACGAAATCATCATCATCATAGATCATCTAACCGGATTACCAGTACTCGTGTGCGGGTCGGTTTCAGCTCTGCGTGGAAGCATCATGCAGCCAATTTATTTATTCAAGCCCCGGTGGGCGGGGGCCGCTAAAATAAATCAATTCCTTAATGGGATAGAGTGCAGACAAGCCATTTTTTTGGCCCCAAAATGACTGTTTTGGGGCCGATGTGACCTTGAAAATGAGGTCAATGTCATCCTGACCTTATGACTGTTTTCCCCTATCCTAGTGATGGGTCTATGCAAGTTTGGTCAAAATCCACCCATATGTTCAGGATATATAGTGCTTCGAACAGGCTACGCCCACGCAAACGGGATCCGCATAAAAAAACAATAGGTTCCCCTCCCCTCCGGTGTGTGTGTGTGGGTGGGGGCACAGAAATAAAAATAAAAATACTTTGAAAGACTACTGCTCCTTAACCATAAGCCAATTTAAATTAAACTTCACATGATTGTTGCCTGGGTGACCTCCTACCCAACTTGCTAATACGGCTCCGCTCCAATGAACACTATAAAAATATAAAACAATATGAAAATAGTAAAATCATTAAAAACTGCAATTCCTTCTATACCATTTTAACAACAACTCCTCTCCAATCAACAATATGGCCAGCAGAACTGAAAATAGAAAACTCATTGAAAATGACAACTGTTCTTATACCATTTTAACAATTCTATTCATACAGAAATGGTGATTTAGTATCCCTCTACCGGGGTTTACAGGGGTATACATTAGTTTTCTAATTTCTGCTCTGTGACATAGGTTGTGAGTACTCGTTTGAACACGGCCTATGCCCATCGGGGCTTGAAGAAATATATGGGCTGCATGATGTTTCCACGCAGAGCTGAAACCGACCCACACACGAGACCTGGTAAACCGCTTAGAGGATCTAAGCCTGCCCAGGCAAAGCGGTGCGAGTCGGCCCGTCCATGCTTATAAACTGTATTGGTTTCATTGGGCGGCAGGGCTTGAAGTTCCATTTCATCTCAATGTCGGGTAAAAGTCCCACAGTGTTGACGGGGACGTTAAACCTCAAATAGGCGGTTGTAACACGCACACACAGCTTATGTTAGGAGAATATCACAAATTTGCATCAGAAAATTCAGCATATTGGAGATATGAATAAATGCACTTTTTCGCACGGGTGTGTTATCGTAATCAAAATAGCTAAGATGGTTCCTCTCTTATGAACAAAACCAGCTAAAACGTTTAACTCAAATTAACGAAATGACCGCCAGAGCTTCACAGGGCATTGCATGGGTGACTCTTTTCAAACGGTTCCACTCAAATGAGCAAGATGGCCGCAAGAGCTAAACATGAAATAAAATAAAAAGTTTTAAAATGTTAATTCTTCGTATACCGGTGCTCAATTTCATCCAATTTCACAGAAATATCACTCAGTTGGATGCATGTCTGACTTGTGATCAGGAGATCGCAGGTTCAATACCAGTGGATCAGCAACTTTCTCTAGTGAAGATTCATCACGTTAACTAGTCTGTGAAATGAACATCCCCTAAAGTAGAAGTAAAACAAAGATCAGGAATTGATACAATTAACTTACTCCACCCATAAAAGACACCAAAGGGAAAGAAATACAAACATTAAGCGACCAGACCATAATGGAAACCTAAACAAAGGAAGGCCATAAGGACAGTTACTTTCCCACAAAATGGCCATATGGCCATCCAAAACCAAAAGACACAAGTGATACACACAGTAAGTAACAAACAACAACATAAATAAATCGCCACAGAAGAGCCGCCTTGGAACGGTCAGTGGAAGATTTCCACTGGGGGGCTTAAATCGATTTTACGTGGCCACAATCCTCGCCCTTACTTCCGTCGCGATTTAGACAAATAATTTGTTCAGTCCGCATGAAGGCCTCCTAACTAAACCCCACTTTACATAGATAAAGTTGGGTTTACAGGGGTATACATTATTGGCAGATCAGACGTTTTGGTGTTGGTTTCTGATATGTAACGTTTTGATAAAGCTATTTTATTATAGTACAACATTGGAACTAAAGATCACCTTACAGTACCAAACCGGGGGTCTCGTTTTCATAGGCAGTACACCACGTTAACAAGTCCATGTAATAACCACCGCCGTAACTTCCACTTTATATAGAGAAAACTTGGCTTTATGGGTATATACAATAGAATTCCTATATTAAGACCACCTTTGGGGCTGTTCAAAATGGTCTTTGAGCAACCCCAAAGGTGGTCTCAGACCAGAGGGCGCTGTATGCAGAAAACACAAAGAAAACAATAAATGAAACTTACTAAATAAGGTTTCCAAAGCAGAATTAGTCATAATTTTTTGGGGTCTTAATAGAGGAATTTTTTGCCCGCCCATGCTAATAAAGCATATTGGTTTCTTTGGGCGGCAGGGCTTGAGTTGTTATTTCATCTCAAGGTCGGGTAAAAGTCCCACAAAATTGGAAGCAACGTCTCCAAAATGACCTTTAGAGTGTTGACGGACCTTTAGAGTGTTAAACCCAAATCAAACAAACAAATAGCGGAATTTCACTGTACATTATTTCACTTATTTCTGCTCCAAGACATAGGTTGTTTGTGCTCATTAGAACCGCCCCAATGATGCGGTTCTAATGAGCACACACAACCTATGTTGGGAGAAGGAATAAGTGAGGTATGACAAAATTTGAGCAGATAATCAAAGGAAAGGATGTTCTGTGTCGGACGGATGTGTTATCGTAATGATATAGTACTATAGTTGTCAAGTCTGATAAATCACTGGCCCCCGCCCATCGGGGCTTGAAGAAATATATAGACTGCATGTTGTTTCCACGCAGAGCTGAAACCGACCCGCACACGAGTACTGGTAAACCGCTTAGAGGATCTAAGCCTGCCCAGGCACGGACCGTCCATGCTTATAAACCCTATTGGTTTCATTTGGATACAGGGCTTGAGATGTCATTCTATCTCAATGTCGGGTAAAAGTCCCACAAAACTGGAAGCAACGTCTTCAAAATGACCTATACAGTGTTGACGGGGACGTTAAGCTCAAATCAAACAAACAAACACTGATAAATCCCCTAAACGTGCACTTTTTTAAATGCTCAATGGTTTTAAAGAAGCTCAAAACAGAGCTCATTTGTCCAAGCATATTACCCTGAAATTGCATTCCAGTTTAAATCATGTCATTTCAATGGAATAAATGTGTCATTGGACAATACTATCGCACATGTATTCATGTACATGTAGATACTGATTTCAAGAGTTCATAGGGTACAGCGCGTAATGTTTTCCAACATGCCATACTGTCTACTGGCCCGATATATTCGTCTAACATTGCGTTAACAAATCAACGTATTGATTTCTCCAAATTATACACTGCCGGTAACTTTAAGCCGCCTTTATGCGACTGTTCTAACGGTCATCCCAAGTCAACATTTTGAACAGAAGTAAGAGAGACATGTCGCACATTTTCATGAGCCAATCGACAGTTTTGAAGCCATGATAGAATGCACCATAACAATGACGTGTTTATCCTATTGCCTTTGATATTTTGAGTTCCAGTAATGCGTTTTGAAATGATTCATATTTCTTTAAGCCAGGCACACAGACGATCGCTTTCTTATTATTGGATTACTGGGTTCTCATCATATTGCTTTAATATCAATCTAAACGTCTCGTATCTTGTTATATTTAATAAAGTATTTCGTCCTCTAAATTATGCTTTGAATGCATCGCAGAATATTGCATTTAAATTAACTTCATCACAGCCATGGTTTGTAACAAATCAGTGTAATTTGAAGGTTTGTCGCAGATATGCACCGTATATGCATCATCTAAGATGTTTGGGTAGCAAACCACTATTCCAAGCTGTCGGCGAGACTCGGACACGCAGCGGACGAAGTTTTTTTAGCCGTAATAAATAGTACACATTGCAACCTTTCTCTTTTGTATTATCTCTGCATTGTGACTTGCCACAGAATAATTTGAAACTAGTTCCAATAGCTTGTACACTTTACAGCCAATATAGCGGCTATGTAAACAAAAACTGCCCCACCAACTTCTGCTGCTATTATTTTTTTTTTATTTTCTGCTGTTTTCAACGAAGCCCTGGCAGCACACTGCGTTTGCAAGGACAATTGTTAGCATTCAGCTCTATTGTACACCTTCCAAAAATGAAAGGGGGCTAGAAATTGACACCTGCCAGCCGTTTACTTTTTTAGCAATAACCAAATGGAGTAAACACACTTTATGAAACAGGAAGTATAACGATAAATACCCCATAACAGTTGTTTCGTATTTTAAGTTACATCCCTTGATATTCAGGTCAAGTGACCATGAATTAATTCATATTTCTCCACAATGACACAAAAACAATACACTGAATTCAAGATATTGTTTTCATAATTGCCAAACAGTATTAAGACACTGAATTTGATCCCTACCCTTACTTATGAAAAATTTTCCTCATGTGCACAGGTCGGAAACTGTGTTCTGCTGCCTTAGATGTAAACGATATCTTGCACATGTGCATAGCTAACATTCAGAACTTATACGGATCTTCAACCTGATGGCTTGAGACTGGCCCTTTTCCAATTATAACATTTATTTTATAAAAGTCTTCCGATTATGCATACTTAACCCTTTTTGTCCCAAATGGACTCTTCCTCCTGTCCATTTCAAAATTTAGGGGTGCTAGTTTGTGTTTTCTTCAAAATGGATTTGGAAAATGGCTGAGCTTTTAGCAAATAGTAGAGGCCCTGATCAGACGCCGCATTCTGCGGCGTCTGATCTGGGCCTCCGCTGTTCGCAAGGGTACACGTTTTGGGGTTTCTGGTACGAAATGGGTTAACACTTAACCAGATTTGCTCATTTTTAACGAAACACAATAAATTTGAAAAAAAAAATGTCCACTTCCACTTTTACCATCTGCTGGCAATGAACTTCAAACTAAAGACCAGAATCCGCAAAGTGGGGGTAGGGCGTGCGGTGTCTGATCAGTGGCTACACTGAAAGTATAAAATACGGGCAATTTTTGTAATTCGGATGTCCTCGGATAACATTAACAAGTAGCGGATTGGGACAAATGCATATTTGTAGAACAGTACAAGACTCATAGTAATATAAAAGGAGTTTCTCTGAAGGAGGTCTGGTTCCTTGCAACGCACAGAAAATAAATAAACAGTAACCATTGAGAGTCAGGAAATAGAAAGCAAAAAGAGTGTCTTTAAATTTGTCCTAAGTCTGCTTCAAACGTAGGCTGTGGGTGCCCGTTTGGACCGCATCATTGCGGCGGTTCTTAGACTAACGAGTACCATTCAAACATAATTTGCATTTCCCCATATTATGGTTTGAAGGAAAATAGACATCAGACAAAAACACCTTAACAAGTTTGTACCCCTTAAATCCCACATTTATACTGTACTACTGGGGTTTACAGGGGTACACGGTATTGTATTTCTGCTGATTTTTATCTTTAAAACTTCATTTTTGTGGTAAAATTTTACCAATATATTTGAAAAGGCATGTTTTCGTAATGAGAAAGTAATGTATACACGTGTAAAACACAATTTTCTCCATACGTGATGGTCAGAGTGAGAGCTAAAAGGTAGCCTTTGTATCAGGATAATACTAAGATATTGATATCCTAAATGTCTCTAGACATGACATTGTCTGGTAGCAAATGTGGTAAAAGGTCAGTTTATGGATAAGAAATACAGCGGTATCTCGCAAGAGTCTGTTCTCCTAATGATCTGACAGCCTTTCCACTTTGCAATTCATCAAGGATGCCTCTAACATACACATTATTCTCAGTCGATTAAACATAACTGATACAATAACAACTGCTGGTAGATGTATCTGTTGGCAACAGCTGCAGCGCTTCTCCTAGAGTTTAAACCCTTCCACTCCTGAATTTCCTAAGTTGACTGTTCCAACATTGAATTTAGACACGCCCATTCTTGTAACTAAGGGGATTAAGTAAACATCGTCAGCATAATGACAAATGGTGTAGAACCTTATGAACCGTCACATCTGGTTCTATACTGTTTGCGTATTATGTATCTGAACCGGACTACATGGTTGAAAGGTTTAAAGGGTTAATAAAGACACTTTGTCTTGAGAATATCTATAATTCATAGAGATCTTTTCCAGCAATGCGATACTCTGCCGATTTTAAAAGTATAGCTCTTATTTATTTATTTATTTATTTATTTCCGTTTGTGTCCTTATGATTTAGCTCATTTATATGTGTCATGATGGTTTAGCTCATTTATTCTGCGACAGTCTTATCAAGTAAATATAACTTTAATATGAACCAAGCACTGACGGCACTGGAAGTTCGATTGTTCGAGCTCGCAAAATGTTCTTGAACGAAAAACGAAAACTAACTGAAAAACGAAACGATCAGGATCTGATACAATCGGTCACAATATCACAAGGAAACGAAATATGGAGTTACGACAGTTAACAAAATAGACAGCAGGTAAAGCCGGCCTCGGTAGCTCAGTCGGATGCGCGTCTGACTGGTGATCAGGAGACATAGAATCGATACCTGCCTGGATATGCAACATTCTTTCGAGGAGATTGATCACGAAATCTTTTCTGCGGCCATTCTCTCCCTTCCGCGGATTCAAGAAGGGCAGTTGTAAGTTTTTGGTGAAAGAATTTACACTGCACTGGTTAACCGCTTACGTATAATAGAAGTGGAGGCAATGATCAGGAATCGATACCATTAACCCACAGCTCCCATCAGAGACACCAAAGGGAAAGAAACACAAACATGAAACAACAGACCTTAATGGAAACATCAGTAGCGGAAAGCCAAAAGGACAGTTAATTTCCTACCAAATGGCCAATAGGCTATCCAAAATAAAATAATGTAAGCGACACATACACCCAAAGACACACCATAACAAAAATAAACAGCGACAGAAGAACCGCCTTGGAACGGTCAGCGGAAACGAATTCCACTGGGGGGGGGGGGGGGGGGGGGGGCAAGCCTGTCCATGAAAAGTGTGGATAGGTAAACTGACCGGCTCAGAAATAACATAAATAGTGTTGACTGGGCCGTTAAACTCCAATACAAACAAATAAGATAGCCCTGAACTCTGAAGCAACATCGACACGCTTCACGTTAACAAGTCTCTGAAATGAACACCCTCTAATCCCCACTTTATATAGAGAAAACATGGGTTTACATGGGTATACATTATTTTACTTATTTCTGCTCCATGGCATAGGTTGTGGGTACTCGTTAGAACCGCCTCAATGAGGCGGTTCTAACGAGTACCAACAACCTATGTTTACAGTACAAATAAGAAATCATCAGAAAAGTAGCCATTTTGGAGATGTGTAAAATGCAGTATGTCGCACGGGTGTATTTTCACAACGAATGTCGCGACTAAAAAACCGTGACACGTACACGGAATGTGTACAAATTAGTGATAGTTACGTGGACATCAAGCACGAATATCTGCTGTGTAGTAACGTTGGGTCGATTCGATTGACAAACAAACGACCCAGAGAAAGTATTGTAATCATATATTGCCAAACTAATTTGTTTTATGTAAGATTTTATGTAAAATTAAGAACTTTGTACGGCAGGTTTGAAAGACCTTCGTATTATCCCATCCTCCAAATGGATATCTTAATACAAGAACCTTATTGACATAATTATGCTACTAAATTTATATTTAAATCTCAGCTCAGCAGTATACCACATGTCCACATATGAGTGATTTCTTCAGTTAACGCCACCAGTACATATACCAAACTCCTATGTAGGGATAAAATCAACTGGTATCATCCAAATGTCCAAGCATATTATAACAAAATATTGCATTTGTGAGCGCCATTGAGATTTCTCATCAGCACTCAACAAAAAAGCAACAAAAAAAAAAAAAAAAAACAACTGAAATTGCCTATTCATGTAAAGGTGTAAGAAAGGAGAATACTGACGATAACAAAAGATGGTTCCATTCGTTTCCCGGTAGTGTGCATGTAGCAAGTACATTAATTTGAATGGTATAAGCGCCACAATTGTTGTTCGGTATAGTGACAGGACAGCATGTATCTCCTTTAATACAGTCGTTCTGTATTGACTCGAACCCGATTGGAACTATGGAAATGCGCTCTACACTATTCAAGTCTGTGTTTGTTTGCTTTGAGGTTTAAAGTCCCCGTCAACAATGTTTATGGTATTTTGGAGACGTTGCTTCCCATTTTGTGGGACTTTTATCCGGCATTGTTATGAAATCACATTCCAAGCTCTGTCGCGCAATGAAACCGATAGGGCTTATAAGCATGGATCGTCCGACTCGCACCGCTTTGCCTGGGCAGGCTTAGATCCTCTAAGCGGTTTACCAATACTCATGTGCGGTGGGTTTCAACTCAAGAGTTGAAGCATCATGCAGCCCATCTATTTCTTCAAGCCCCGACGGGCCGGGGCCGCAATCCAAGTCTTAGGGTGTGTTATCTGTTAGGAATATATCTTCGACATTCTATAAAATGTGATATGCTGTAAAGTTGTGTTTCGAAACAAGTCAATGTAGAGTCACATTCCTTTATTATAACCACCTTCGGAACTGTTCAATTTTGAAAAGTCTCAAAGGTAGTCTCCTCCTTAAGGATACTGGGTGTTGACAACACAAAGATAGAATAACTGAAATCTTCTTATCGTGATTTTAAATAAAAATCAAAAATGAGTTCCTTTAAGAGCAATGAAAATACTCATAAGAAAAAAGATGGGTCATACTACGTAGTTTCGGCTAATAAAGCCTCATCAGTGACCCTGTAATGATCCGGCAACGAAAGCCAGAGGAAGCATACTGCAATTTGGCGAATTTCGAATAGGCAGTCGATTCAAAGACTGATATAAATCAAAATGAGGTCCAAATAATTACAAAACCTGTCTAGAATTTGAGTCTAAACTAATAATTTATTTCTGATTTCTCAGAATATTCACGCTGATCTCAAAGGACCAAAAGTAAAATATAAACTGCACTATGGTTGATGTACGGGGAGATGTTTTACGGCCGCCACACGGCACAACACCAGCTGCAGTGAAGGCAAATAAAAATCAAAAATGAGTTCCTTTAAGAGCAATGAAAATATTCATAAGAAAAAAGATGGGTCATACTACGTAGTTTCGGCTAATAAAGCCTCATCAGTGACCCTGTAATGATCCGGCAACGAAAGCCAGAGGAAGCATACTGCAATTTGGCGAATTTCGAATAGGCAGTCGATTCAAAGACTGATATAAATCAAAATGAGGTCCAAATAATTACAAAAGCTGTCTAGAATTTGAGTCTAAACTAATAATTTTATTTCTGATTTCTCAGAATATTCACGCTGATCTCAAAGGACCAAAAGTAAAATATAAACTGCACTATGGTTGATGTACGGGGAGACGTTAAAGCAGAATAAGTCCTAATTTTAGCTGGTCTTAATTTCGGAATTTTACTGTGTTTTGGGTAAGAGTAGCTAGTAACTGCGTCTCGTATTTATGTACAAGGCCCGGTATGGGCTCGACAATCATCATTGGAGTGAAATGGGCCTGTGCTCCAATGATGAAGCACAATCATTTCCTTTGTAGTTTGGTTACAATAATGATAAATATACAATGTATATGATGTAAAACCGAGGGTATTAATTTTAAAGGAAACTGTCTCATTTAGATAATTTGCAAATTTCAAAATGAAAGCTGATTTCTTTAAAGCTGATTGAAACGTGCCGTCTAATTTGCACGAATGCCTTCTAAAAATGCAGATCGGAGGCTTAGGCGTCATTATGATTTGTTTGATCATTTACTAGAAAAGCTTTTGATGAAGAAAGGATTATGCAATTTTACTGCATTCAATATGAATCACAGACTGGGTAAATCATTTCTGTCTTTATAAGTTACAAATTTCGTGTCCTGTTAGAAATATTTTTAAACTGAACATTATCATTATAACGTCGATGATGTTGAAAATTAAAAAGTGAAACGACAATCAGATCCCAAATTCCTCCCACGATATCGCTAGAGAAAGAAATCGAAATATGGACGACAGTAAATAAAACGGACAACATGTAAACCAAAGTAGAAGTAAAACAAAGATCAGGAATCGATACAATTAACTTACTCCACCCACCAAAGACACCAAAGAGAAAGAAACACAAACATTAAGCGACCAGACCATAATGGAAACCGAAAAAAAGGAAGGCCATAAGGACAGTTACTTTCCCACAAAATGGCCATATGACCATCCAAAATAAAACGACACAAGTGATACACAAAGTAAGTAACAAACAACAACATAAATAAACCGCCACAGAAGAACCGCCTTGGATCGGTCAGTGGAAAGATTTTCACTGGGGGGGGGGGGCTTAAATCGATTTAAAGTGGCCACAATCCTCGCCCTTACTTCCGTCGCGATTTAGACAAATACTTTGTTCAGTACGCATGAAGGCCTCCTTACTCATCAGTGCAACATCTCCGTGAACACAAATAATCAAAGAACCACAGAGGTGAGACAACGGTGAGGACTCGAGAGCAAGAAACCACAGAAATGCTGGAGCAAAAGAAAACCAACAGTTAGACTCCAAGTCAGCAGCTCTTTTCCCAAACAGGTGGTGACTCAGTATATCCAAACCTTACTAAAACGTAGAAATATACATAATGGGGATAAGAATGAAAATCACCAACATGACAAAAATTAAACTGGACGGACAAACGTAATTAAAAATGAACAATACAAAAGGGAGAAGAATCAGAATAACCAAAGTAAAAACATGTATGATTAGGGAAAGAATCAGAACCACCAACACAAATGATGAAGGAATCGCAGCAAAACGCATCGACTTGGAACGGTGAAAACTGCCAGCCCTATACAAATACATTGTACACATTACCACCGAAAAAAAAACCCGAAAATTTTCAGATGAAAAATTGTGATATCTTTTTTTCTTATTTCTACTCAAAATTCAGATTGTGGGTACTCATTAGAACCGCCTCATCGAGGGGGTTCTAACGAGTACCCACAATCTATATTTTTTGAGCAGAAATAAAAAAGATGGTATACCCCTGTAAACCCCAGTTTTACTATATAAAAGTGGGGTTCAAGGGGGGGATTATATAGGCGTGTTTTCGTGATGATGAACAATATATGATCTAGCGCGTATTGTCATGACGTCGTCCCTTAAGGACTATCAGAATTTCCTCCTGGCACGTGGGCTAAAATTTATGGGTGTTCAGCATGTTAAAAATATATTTTTGTTGTTGAAAGAAAACAAAAAAATCACTTTGTAAGAAAATAACCTTTCAAAATGGTCCATTTTTGAACATTTTTTCCTCCATTGCCCTTCAATAGAAGCATACCATCTTTACACCAAAATATACTTTTGTCTGTGTACTAGCAACGACGAGACGTGATTTTTCAAAAAAAGAAAAGAAAAAAAAACAATAAAAAAGAAAACTGGCACCATAACATTATATCCATGCCGACAAAACCCCTACCAACGTGTACACTTCACTATATATTGTCATCCATGTACACAGTATTACCCACGGATTAATATAACACCAGGGTAATCAGCTTAGCGATAATAAAACTGTCAGATCGTTATTATGTCTTTTGTACAAAACACACAAATTGTATGCATGATAATATTTACCAAATTATCGGAAGAATGAACAAAGTCATGATCTGGGCATAAAAAACATTTGGAATAAAAAGTAGAATACAAAGATCAGGAATTGATACAATTAACTTACTCCACCCATAAAAGACACCAAAGGGAAAGAAATACAAACATTAAGCGACCAGACCGTAATGGAAACCTAAACAAAGGAAGGCCATAAGGACAGTTACTTTCCCACAAAATGGCCATATGGCCATCCAAAACCAAAAGACACAAGTGATACACTCAGCAAGTAACAAACAACAACATAAATAAATCGCCACAGAAGAGCCGCATTGGAACGGTCAGTGGAAGATTTCCACTGGGGGGGGGGGGGGGGGCTTAAATCGATTTTACGTGGTAAAATCCGTTTTGCAGGATAGTTTTATCAACGATTGGCATTTTTTGCATCTGATTTTCCTGGAGAATTTACCAAACATGTATACAGTAATGGCTGTCAATATGGCCGTTCGGTGGGGTTTCAATAGGATGGATATAATGCTATTATGACAGTTTGAAAAAAAACACCTTCTCGTTGTTTCTAGGACACCTAATATACTTTAGGTTGATGTGAAAACTCAATGTTTCCGAAGAAGGACAATGGAGAAACCGATGTTCAAAAATTGACTATTTTGAAAGGCAAATTTCTAATAAAGCGATTTTTTTTGCCTTCACTACAACACAAATACACTTTTTAATAAGCTGGTTTTATGAATATTCATATAATTTGGAACATCGTGGGTTGCTTTTCTAGAAACTTGTCAACATTCTGAACAACCGTAAGTTTTAGCCCACGTGTCAGGTTGACATTTGCATATACCTTAATAAAAAGCTATGGTTTCTATTGAAATATTTTAAACATCTTCGGAGATAAATTCCGATTTAAAGTCACTGGATGATAAAACATAATTTTACACTCGTTGTCATTTCATATGAAATTAATTAAACGAGCTGTGAAAGACAACTGCGTAAGATCCTTTACTCCTCACGTGAACAAGTCCGTGAATCTACACCCCGCTAAACCGCGCTTTATATAGAGGGGCTGAGGTTTACGATGGCTTTCGTATTTCTGCTTCAAATCATAGGTTGTGGATACTCTTTAGAACCGCCTCAATTCGGCGGTTCTAACGAGCACCAACAACCTATATAAATAAGAAAACTATCACGGATTTGTGTCAGAAAGTAGCCATTTTGAGATGTGAAAGAATGCTCTATGTCGCACGGATATGTTACATGTGATGTGTATGAAGTGAAGTAACCATCAGGCAAACCATCTTTTAAGTAACTAGAATTATTAAACAATTTGTTATGCACTATTGACGTATGATCAAAGTGGGGATCCAGTGCCTCTTTCTGGATCACAATTATCTTCCGTGTTGACTCTGGGTTGTGATGGAAACGTGTCAAAAGTCGTCTTGAAATATTTAGCTTTGCCACGGTTTGGTCAGGTGGTCACATTATGGTAACCAATAATGCCGACCGTTTGTTTTTTATGAAGGACATCAGACAAGATGGATTGGACTGACCCGCATCTAATCACTACGTAAATCATCCATTACCATATTATGTACAACACCAACTTGAAGATCAGTAAAACACCTTCAGGTCGACCTGTCTGTGAATCATCGTCGGTGCAGGGTCTCCCTTGTTTTAACCCTGCAGCCAAGGCAGGTTCGTAATACTGCAATGTGTAGGCTGTAATTTGCAAGGGTGTTCTACATTTTATCCGGAACATGTCGTCTTATCAACGCTCTCTTGTCTGACTTTTCCAATTTCGCAAATAGTCCACCACCTGTCAACAACTACTCACTTGTAATTTTCACAGCGCTTGTCTGTAACTGATCAAGATTGTAGTTCAGATTAACCTGCCTTGAGATCAGAAAAACGGACCGAAGCCAGAAACTTGGTGTACCTTCGAAATAACTGATTATATTTTTAGAAAATCTGTATTTGTCTGTTTGAAAAAAAAATAAGTATCATAATTTTGTTCTATGTGCTACGGTGATCCTTTAGAACCAAGGATTACAGAACAGAACTGAAAACGGCAATGTTTTCAAGTTGTTCCTGGGCCAGACAAGCTAGTTTCAGCCAATTAGGAATCATCGCTGACCCTCAAATATTTTCGAAATTCCGCAGTGGAATCAAAGACCCCAAAGGACGAGAAAGTATAACCCACACTATGATGAACGACAGGGAGACGTATTAATGCCACCAAATATTCCCTTATCACCACCTGTGGTGAACTTAAATATGATTTTCAAAATTCCACAGTAGAATCAACGCTCCCAATGGACTAGAAAATATAACCCACACTGTGATGAAGGGCATACTTTGTCACAGATTTCCTCGTTATTGGGCTTCGATAACACCACAGTGTAGCTTATACTTGCTTGTCCTTTTGGATCATTGATTTCATTGCTGAATTATGAAAATATTTTAGGGTTTCTGATGAGGCATAATTGGCCGAAACTAGCTAGCCTGCCCCAGAAAACATGTACACTCCATATTTTCCAGTTCTGTGGCGTATTCCTTGCTTCCAGAGCCCTTTCTAGAACATATTTACAGTAGGACTTCGATGGCTCGAACACCGATGGCCCGTTTACCATGGCTGAATCGAACCCGTTTTCGAGTCCCCAGGGAATCCCTCTGCATAAGACGAAGTGTGGGACAATATCGGTGATTTTCGACTTTTATCTTGCAAATGTATGTTGTGTGTACTCATTAGAATCGCCTCTATGAGGCGATTCTAATGAGTATACACAGCATACATTTTTATTATAGAACACCGAAACGATGTCCCAAAATTAACCCTGTTAGGCCACTTGGCAGTAACCCTCAGTGGTTCGAACTACCCCTGTCTCGAACAGATTTTCGTGGTCCCTAAGGTGTTCGAGCCATTGAAGTTCGACTGTATCTAAATTTCTCCAGGAACTTGCAAATGCTAATTGTTCTTGCTAGAAATGGGTGAACAACATGTATAGCATATATAATGACCTTGCGTTGCATTGATTTTTGTAATTCAAATAAAACGGTGCATGTCTATGCGGATGGAATAGTGCATATTTTATATGCAAAAAATGAGGTTTTTTGTTTGGTTGTTGTTTAGTTTGCACTGATAAATGACTATTCCAAGGCGGTGCTTTTCTTGTGTTGTGTATTGTTGTCATTGTAAGTCTTTGCATGTCCTGGTAGACCATTTTTATTTCGAGAGCCGTTCAGATATGTTTGGAAAGAAACTAATTTTGGCTTCTACTTGTGGTGTTTTATTTGTGATTCCGTTGTTTGAAGCGCGTTAATATTTTTGCTTTGATGTTTCACCAGGCGTTAGGTTATTGTATCGATTAGGGGATAACTGTTTTGGGGGAGGTAAGCCGTTGGATTTACGGTCGGAAATAACGTTTCACGGCGACGCGCAGGCGTCGCCGTGAAACGAAATTTGCGACAGTAAAGCCGACGGTTTATCTACCCGAATGATAATATTCAATACAGTTATTCCCTCTCTAATGCATTTTTTCACTTGTTTCTGTGTCTACATCTGTTTTATTTGCCCTAGACGACAAGTGCAGTACGCTGCGTAAAACCAAATTCTTACCAATGAAGCGCGACGTTACATGATGACTTCGGGTTTCCGAAAGAATATAGCAGATTATACGGTCGCAAATTGTTGACGTTATCAAATCAGGCGTCGCGTTACACGCGCAGGTGCATAAGAGCTTCATTTCTTTTTGAACATGTGTGTCCTGAGGATAATCGAGGCAGCCTACACGTTCTTTCAGAACAGATCCATTTTGCCTGAATGCAGAAATCGATGAAAATATTTTGGAAACTGTATTCAGAAAGCCACGGACGTATATGCATATAAGTTTAGGGACATACTATACATGTAGCACTAGAAAATAGAACCAACATACAGGAAATTGTAAACAAATATTCCAAGATATGGCGATTAATATACATCTATTATTCATAGGAAATAAGACGTAACAGTGACGGCTGCTACAGCTGTTGAGCATTTTACTGGTCTCCTTTTAAACTGATATCATCATTGTTATCCGAGATCATACAAGTGAAGAACTCTTGAAATATATTGATTTACTTAAAATTTGAAACATTATATTTTCAATTTAACTTCATGATGTGTTGCTTATCAAGCGACAGCCGTTCGTACGTTATTGTTCATATTTAATAAAATGAGACACATTATAAGAAAAAAAATAATCCGCCAACAGTATATTCACCTTTGCATCACGTGAACATGTCCGTGAAATAAACACCTCTTAAACCCCACTTTATATAGAGAAAACTGGGTTTAAGTGGGTATGCATTATTGTTTCTTATTTCTGCTCCAAGACATAGGTTGTGCATACTCGTTAGACTCGCCTCAATGAGGCGGTTCTAATGAGCATCCTCAACCTATGTTTGCAGTACAAATAAGAAAAATATCACGGAATTTCAACAGAAATTTAGCAATTCTGGAGGTGTGAAAAAATGCACTAGGTCGCTAGGGTGTGTAATCGAAATGGTTATCGTTGCTTGGACAGAAAAACAACTCTTGTTGAAATACCTACATTGTTTTTAGAAATTTACTAGTCCGAATAGCTGAGCAGGCCGGTTTTTAAATCAAACATGATCACAAATCCCGAACACTGCATTACGCAAACACGCCTATACAAAATACATTGCCACCTTTATCGCAGAAAAATGAAAATTTTATGATGAAAAATTCTGATATTTTTCTCATTTCTCCTCAAACTATAGATTGTGGGCGCTCGATAGAACCGCCTCATCGAGGCGGTTCTAACGAGTACCCACAATCTATACTATAGAGCAGAAATAAGAAAAAAAAGGTATACCCCCGGGAACCCAAGTTTTACTATATAAAATGGGAATGTGTGGCGGCGGTAAAACGTGTCCCTGCCCTAAATCATAGTGTAGATTATATTTTCTTGTCCTTTGGGATCATTGATTCGATTGAGGAATTTTGAAAATATCTTAGGGTCACTGATGAGGCCTAATTGGCCGAAACTGGCTAGTCTGGCCCGGAAAACATGTACACTCCATAATTTTCAGTTCTGTGGTGTATTCCTTGCTTCCAAAGGATAACCCTTTTATAGTACATATTCAAGGGGGGTCAAAATTATATAGGCGTGTTTTCGTGACGGATTTTCACGTGATAATGTTCAAATAAACTCGATTTTGGCCCATGCACGACTAATGAATTGTCAACATTATAAACTTCTCGCCTTTCTGCTGTGAAAAAAATCATGTATTGCAGTATTGCTAACAGAAGTGAAGACAGTGATCAGGAATCGATGCAATTGCTCCCATACCACCAGTCAGGGACACCAAAGAGAAAGACTCGCGAATGAAAATAACTATACCATAATGAAACCATCACAAGCGGTAAGCCAAAAGGAAGTTACATTCCCACAAAATGGCCAAACGCGTATCCAAAATAACATTACGATAACACATCCGTGCGAAAAAGTGTATTCTTTCATATCTCCAAAATGGTGAAATTTCTCATGAAAAATTGTGATATTTTTTCTTATTTTTACTCCAAACATAGGTTGTGGGTGCTTGTTAGAACCGCCTCATTGAGGCGGTTCTAACGAGTACCAACAACCTATGTCTTGGAGCAGAAATAAGAAAATAGTGTATACCCACGTAAACCCCAGTTTTCTCTATATAAAGTGGGGTTAAGGGGGGGGGGTCTTCATTTCACGGACTTGTTCACGTGATGAAAAGAAATAAGCAATACATGACGAAAAGATACACATGAAAATACATTGTAAACTTTAACGCCGAAAATACTAAAATTTAAGCTGATTTTTTTACTTCAGCTCAAAACATAGATTGTGGGTACTCGTTGGAACCGAGGCGGTTCTAACGAGTACCCACAATCTATGCTTTTGAACTGAAATGAGAACAATAACGACTACCCCTGTAAACTCCAGTTTTACTTTATAAAAGTGGGGTTTAAGGGGGTCAAAATTATACAGGCGTGTTTGCGTGATGAACAGTACCTACAAACGATCTATAACAATTATTCTTGCACACCAGACAAGGAAATCTGTGATTTTACGCACGGATAGAAATTTATGTTCTGACCCTGGTGTTCCGACCCCATACCGAATATAATCGCGTGTTTGATAAATGCACAGGTTGATTACAACCTCATGCGCGGCGTCGTCATGCATGACGTCACTAAACATTCCTGCTGTGTCATCACAAGATGGCGGACGTTGGTAACCGAAGTGACTGCAGCATTGAAATTCCGCGCTAAGAAATGGAAGGTATGCAAGAAAAAGAATCCAATATGGATGTGAGGGGTGGATAGAAAAATCCGTCCCTCGGGATCACGGTCCGGCATCACTCGGCAAGCCTCATGATGCCGGACAGTGACCCTTGGTACGGATTTTCTATCCACACCTCACACCCATATAAGATTCTTATAATAAACCACCACAGGAACGGCCAATAAACAGTATTTCACTTGTCGGGGAGGCCTTAATCGATTCTACGTGTCCCTAATGCTCGCCCTTCGTTCTGTCGCGGTTTAGACAAACAATTTCTTCAGGCCACATGAAGGTTTTCAAACTCATCAGTTCTACATCTCAGAGAACATAAAAATCAAACGACTACAGATACGAAACAACGATAAAAGATCTGAAATGCGGGAGCAAAATAAAATTAACAGTTAGGCTCCGGTTGGCCCAGACCACAGACAGAACATCACGTACCATATTCCATTATGCACGACAACTGAATTGTCCAAATCATTAAGTTCAGAAAAAACATGTAATACGGTATTGCGAAAAGTATGTAAAAGAAATAGTAAAATAGAAGTGATGTCAATGGATAGGAATCGATGCAACTAACCCACAGCTCCCATCAGAGACACAAAAGAGAAAGAAACACGAACATGAAATAACTGGACCCTTTGTTTTGGTGAATGAAATATTCCGGTGGGGTTTTGAATAAAGTTAATTGCAAAGCTGTTCGAGATTCTAGTTTGTCTACATATGACTTCTCCACCCTGTATATCGTTATAACGTATAATGTGATAAAAGATAAAGTGACTGATTTAATTCAACGGACTATTACTTGCGAGGGATTACTATATTTAGCCTGTAATCAAACAACGCATTTTTGCCTTTGAATAACATAGAAATGAATCATAACTTATTGTCGTGTCTAAACGTTTGTGAAGGTTTTACATATCTTTTTGATTAGATCTTTATCCGATTTAGAAGTAGAATATATAGACAAAATGTTGGTATTCCGATAGGAACTAACTGTGCACGTATTGTTGCAGATCTGTTTCATGCTGTCTCTCGCTAATGAAAAACAGGTTGATGTTGTCGATGCTTCTAATTTAACTTCTAGATATCTGGATCATTTACTTCATATTAGCAATCTCTATTTTGTGCAAATGATTTACAAGATGTATCCCTCTGAGCCTACAATGAATAGGGCTAATTCCTCGGATACTGCAGCACCCTTATCAGATTTAGATCTGTCGGTCTCTAACAATATTCTCGTCGAATATATGCGACAAACGGGATAACTTTGACTTTGCTAGTGTACATTTCCCGTTCTTAGAAGGGGAAGTCTCCTGTTCATTTTCATATGGAGTATGTATTTCTCAACTTAATCGTTTCGCTAGAGTTTCATCTTATGTTGACGATGTTAATACTCGGAATAAACTTCTTACTGCTAATCTACTTAAACAGGACTATCGGTATCATAAACTTCGGAATGCAATTTCTCAATTTTATCGACGACACTCTGGACTGGTCGAAATATACAAAGTTAACTTATAGACACTTCTGCATCAGGGCATATCAAAAACGTTTTATGGAGACTTGGTTCATAACTTTCGAAAACAATTAAGAAGAAATCTGGTTGTCCGAATTCAATAACATCATTGAGATAAAATGTATGTTTATGCAGCAGGCAACCTGTCCAGTTTAACAAAGTCATCAGAACCAGAATCAGAATCAGAATTGTTACTGGTGACACGTCAATTGACATTCATACACAAGGACCTGTGCTGTGGGAAGTTAGTCCCTAGCTCTAACCAAAGAGGTACATTTAGCTACACAATCATCAGCAACTTCAGCTGTCGAACTAATCGAATCGGGAAGGGCATTCCAATCTCTAATGGTTCTGGGGAAGAACGACGCTTTATAAATGTCAGTTCTTGCAGTAAGTATCTGAAACGCCAACGAATGGTGATTTCTACAGTGTCTAGCTGGGGGAACAAGGTCATCTGTTGGAATGCTGGCAGCACCCTTTAGACCTTTGTATAAATGGATTATCGTACTGTCTTTTCTCCTTTTCTTGAGAGACTCCCATTTTAATTTTCCAAGTATTCCAGTCATGCTCCCAGTTTCAAAGCAATAATTGCCTGTTATAAATCTAGCAGCTCTATTCTGAACTTTCTCAATTTCATCATTAAGGACAACTCCACTGGGGACCCAGATACAACATCCATATTCCAAGATGCTGCCTCTTTTACATCCTGAGGGCACTGATGGGGATTTCGCCTCAGGAAACCAAGCGTTCTATTTGCCTTAGTACACATGTTGCTAATATGAGTATTCCATCTCAAGTTGTCTGAGATTGTCACTCCAAGGTATTTAATGGAGTCCACATTCTCGAGGACCGTTCCCTCTAAGGTGCAGGAAGCCTCAGCTTTATTAGATCTCTTCCTAGTTATCTGCATAATATTGCATTTAACTGGCTGAAATCTCATGACCCATTTTCGGGCCAAACATCCTAATCTATCTATGTCAGCCTGAAGTTTCAATGAGTCATCTGTATCTCTAATTTCCCGGTTACAAACACAGTCATCTGCGAACAATCTTATTTCTGAGTCAATGTCAGTGGAAATATCATTGATGTACAGGGAGAACAAAAATGGGCCAAGAACGGTCCCTTGCGGGACTCCAGACAAAACTGGAGCCCACTCTGAAGATTCAACATTAACAACAACCCGCTGTTTTCTGTAGCATAGAAAGGAATCTATCCATTTGAGGGTATTTCCCCCTATTCCATAACCAAATAACTGAGAGTTAAGTAGTTCATGAGGAGGGGTGTCAAAAGCCTTCTCGCAGTCAAGAATAAATGTGTCCACCTTTCCCCCTTTGTCCAAGATTTTTGACCAGTCATTAATAACTGTGCTTAGCTGAGTTTCACAACTGTGCCTTTTCCTAAATGCATGTTGTCTGTCTGACAAAAGGGACCGTTCTTGGCCCACTTTTGTTCTCCCTGTACATCAATGATATTTCCACTGACAAAAGTTTATGTTCGTCCAAGTGGGCCATGATGTTTGAGCAGACTATATGTTCCAGCAATTTACACAGAACACAAGTCAGAGACACAGGACCATAATTACGGGCAAGAGCCCTATCTCCTTTTTTGCAGAGTGGACAGATGTTTGCTAAGAGCCATTCTTTGGGGATTTCACCCGTATCAAGAGACTGTTGAAACAAGTGTGAAAAAAACTGGACCCAACTCATTTGCTAGTTCCTTCAGGACTCTAGGATGAAGCTCATTAGGTCCTAAGGCCTTACTGGGGTTTAAAACTTGAAGTAACTTGATCACTCCTGCAGCTGTCACAACAATATTATTCATGAATGGGGCCGATCTTCCAGTCAATGGAACCTCCGTGAACTCATTTCAATTAAACGCATCATTGAATTGACCAATTAGTTCCTCTGCCCTTTCAGAGTCTGATTCAGCAACCCCGTTCCCTCCTCTTTTATTAAGGGGCGGGATACCTTGCCTGTCTTTCTTCTGGCTATTGATATATCTGTAGAAGTATCTAGGATTTGCCTTTACATCACCTACCAAGTTATTCACATACAAATCATACTGATTTTTTTTTATATCAGTCTTGATTTCACGTCTCAAGTTTTCAAATTTTGTCCGGAGTTTACCACTTCCCGTCTTTTTTGCCTTTGCATGAATCTTATTCCTTCTGCGAATTTTTCTTCTTATCTCTGGAGTGATCCAGGGAATAGAAGGTATAGACCTACTAGTTTTTGAGCGGATATGATTTTCGGCCGAAGTATGAATGAAAGAAGTTATCAAATCAAAATTCTTCTGTACAGACCGAGCATCTGAATGAAGATTATTAGTATTTCTCCTTGCAAATCTGAGTGCATCCTTCCTCAAAGTTTCATAGTCACCTTTCTGATATAAGTACACCTTCTTCCGAGGTTTTTTTATTGGTGGGATGTGAATTTTTAAATATCCGGAGAAAATATCGTTGTCAGTACTGTGTCTACAGAAAAGATAGGAACTCTCATGGCGGTGGGGTGATGTTGCTCATTCATAGAGACATCCCTATTATCTAGGGAATGAATGTCTTCGAATTGTCCTGGCAAAGTCGTAAGGATCAGATCCAATGTGTTCTTATCACGAGTTGGGAAGTTAACAATTTGTTCAAGGCCATGATCGCTCATAATGTCAATTAATATTTGTCCTTCGGACTGACTCAGCATTGTGCCGTGTCTGCTGAGCCTGTCGGGCCAAGCAATGTCTCTGAAGTTGAGGTCACCAAGCACATGTCAGCCGGGAGTTTTTTACCCTTATGCTGCGATTTAATGCAATCCAGATGGTCTTTAAACAACTGGAAGTTTTCGACCGTTCCATTTGGTGGTCGATACCAACTTGCTACGAAGTGGGAAGTTTAATTTGCAAAAACCTTAGCCCAGACCGATTCGGTGTCATTTTCCAGTTCCATGAAAGGCATGTGAGGGATGTCTCTATGAATGAGCAACATCACCCCACCGCCATGAGAGTTCCTATCTTTTCTGTAGACACAGTACTGACAAGTTTCAGGGAAAAGCTCAGATGTCGTAATTGAACTGTCAATCTTTGTTTCCTGAACAGCAACAATATGAGGTTGGGATGTATCGAGGAAAGCTAAAAGTTCAAGAATTTTTCTTCTAATTCCATTTATGTTTATACTGCAAAGTTTCAGACCTTTCACAAAATTTGACTGAGTTTCATCAGCAGTCGAAGATTTACCTCTCTTATCCTCTGACAGAGGTTCAAACCTGTTTGGCTTACATATTCATCAAAGAAGGAGTCTGAAAAGTTACAGACCTCGCATTTTGGACATATCCAGTGGCAGCTTGAGTTTACCAAAGTGCCATATTCTGCATCTGAAATGAAGGAACATTCAGTGTATATCCAAATTTCACATTGATCACACTGAACAGCTTTGTGGCCATTATGGACATCGCCACTGCAAAGACCACAGTCAGCTTTGCAGTCTTTGCAATACCAAGTTCCAGCTCTAGATTCAATTTCTAACAATTGACTGTTATCCAAACCAGAACATGAGGATTGAAAGCGCTTGTTACAGTCCTCACATTCTATCCATTTTTCGGAACCTTTGCAATACTTTTTGCAGAGTCTGCAGCGAAACCTTGGGCCGGGGTTAGTTTCAATGTTTGTACCGCAAACCCGCAATCCCTCCGAACACCTTCTGTTCCCATTCTTCCTTGTAAATGCCAAGTACTGGGAAATTCTACTACTGCTCTCAATATGTGTAATCTTGCACTCTTCCATCATCTGGATGCATTCTATAAGTTGTTTTCCAAAGAGTGAACCCAAGAATTAAGACCATGGGAAACAGGGAGACCTTCATTTTAATATACCGGGTAGTGATTTGATGATTTCTTATGATTTATGATGGGTGTCAAGTAACAATCCTGATTCCGAGTTTGTCACAGCCAGCACACTGACAACTACAAAGGACTAATCAGTATACTGGTCCAATTGTATACAGCTCAGCACACTCAAATATCTGACAACACACAGGCTCTTCAGAACAATGAATGTGACAAGCGACCTAATTTGATTCTAAGAATTTCTGTTTGTATTACCCCACCCAATAGTGGGGTATTGGCGGGAAAGAATGTCAGCAATTTTGTCAATCTACAAGACAAAAAAATCACAATCTAGGGTAACCAGCAGTAATATGTTGCTAGTTTACGCTTGTCTGTTATGAATCAGACGAGAAACTAAACAGATATCCAAGAAAAAAACTTCTCTTTTAGTGAGCTTTTTTTCCAATTCCGTCCAGGTCGAACGGAACATGGTTGATAACTATTCTTCCCTCTTTCATTGCACGACGGGGGTCATGTTTCTGACTCGATTGAGACCCCAACTTACAACTTTAAAGTTTTTGTTGTATTAGTGGTCGGTGTCTGATGCTTTGTCTTTCGCTTGACGCTTCTTGCTTCGTGGTTTACTTACAGAGCGTGGAACAAGCTACGAGCCCTCATCTTCTTTCATCGCAGTTATATAATTAGATTTGTATTTCAATTTGTTCTAACTGTATGTTTGTCTGTGATGACCCGTTACTTGAGTTAGTCACCTTCAGATGGACCAACTGTTTTATGTATTGTAAATGATATTAGGAGCTGGAGTGAAGGTTTTGCCCATAGTGTCGATTTAATATCACGTGAACAAGTCCGTGAGATGAACACCCCACTAAACCGCACTTTATATAGAGAAAACTGGGGTTTACGGGGATAAACATTAGTCTTCTTATTTTCACTCCAAGACATGGGTTGTGGGTACTCGTTAGAACCGCCTCAAATCTTCAGATCTTTGATTGTAACTTTTCCTGGGCATCTATTTCAATATTTGTGAGCATTCTGATAACATGGATGCGAGATATAGAGAATCCCAGGTTCGTGTCTTTTGATATCAAATTTATCAGACAAGGCTTTGGGAACGCTTGTAGAATCGCTAGGCTTGCCGAGCGAATCTACATGCGTTCTCAAAGCCGAGCCTGATAAACTTGATATCAAATGACACGAATCTGGTATTCTATTTATCAGTTAATACCATTGTACACTCTTACATTTTTGCAAATTTTCCCCGCAGTCCAGTTCTTAGAAGTACAATGTCACGTTAACCTGATAAAGCTTTCTTGTCCTGAGATAGCATATGTTTATCAGGTCAGTGTGCTACAATGCAATTAATATAGGTTGACTGATAAAAGAGTGTATTCTTTGGCTGTAAAGTGACTTTTCTGATGAAGAAATTTAACGGTGTTCTTACTGCTGCTGCATACAAACATTGCGAGTGTTTGATAGAACCTCATTATTGATGCAGTTTGAACGGTACCAACAATCTGTGTATTGCATTAAATGTAAAAAAGTAATCTCTGCCCTCGGAAAATGCGGTTTTGTTTCGATGGCTGTGTATCCTGCCTTACATCACAGTATAGTTTATATTTCCTTTTCCTTTGGGATCATTGAATCCATTGTGGAATTTTGAAAATAGTTGAGGGTCACTGATAATGCCCTCCATGTACACTCCATGTTTTCCAGTTCTGTGGTGTATTCCTTGCTTCCCAAGGATAACCCTCTCTAGAACATATTTGCTCTACTTAAAGTCTTAAACAAGGACATTTCATTAAACAGGAATATTATGGATGATTCTTAGAATGAGGAGTGTTCTGGGCTGTCATTCAGAAGTGATTTTAGTAGTTTGTTTGAGTAATTCTTCCGATTGGACTGTGGCATATGTACCAATTATTCCACCTGCAATAGAAAGACTGTCAGACTCCGTATTCGATATTTCGGATGTCTGTGATACAGCTATCGTACATTCCCATTCTGCTTGGATATAAGTGTGGAATACCGTCATCCGCTTGTTGACTATTGCGCCTGATTACTTGGGGTGTTGGGCGGGAAGCTACAAAATCTGGAAGAATATCAGCTGGAGTATTTGTTTTCTTTTCATGCAGTTTTGCGGTGCGTTCTCCCAAATTGTCCCGTTTGTTTGGGTTTACGCTGTTTGCATAACAAATTTGGATTTAAAGGGTTTAACGAAACAGTTAATTACGCAAACACGCCTATACAAATACATTGCCACCTTTATCGCCGAAAAAATGAAAATTTAAGATTAAAAATTGTGATATTTTTCTTATTGCTCCTCCAAATATAGATTGTGGGCACTCGTTAGAACCGCCTCATCGAGGCGGTTCTAACGAGTACCCACAACCTATATTTTAGAGCAGAAATAAGAAAAATAAGGTATATCCCCGGAAACCCAAGTTTTACTATATAAAAGTGGGGTTCAAGGGGGGGGGGGGGCAAAATTATATAGGCGTGATTTCGTGATGGGAAGTCTCAGTTCAGGCTTATTGTTTTCCAAGTCGACACTCGAGACAATCGACCGACCAGTGCTGTCGTTGCTTTCATTTTTTTTTTGGCTGCCGTTTTCAGTTAAAGACTTATATAATTATACTTAGCTATACACATACTCGGATAGCTGATGCTGGCTTCAACCACCCAAACGAGGTGGTTTTAACGAGTAACGCATTTTTGGAGCAGAAATGGGAATTAAAATTTACACCTTATACTTGTACTTTAATTTCTTATGTCTCTCCTTTCCTGTCTTACTTCCTTTCAGTTTTATTTTGGATTGAAGTATTCCGATGCTATTAAAGATACTGCACATAATATGTTCTATAAAAGCGTTGTCCTTTGGACGCATGGAATACACCACAGAACTGGAAAATATGAAGTGTACATGTTTTCTGGGCCAAACTAGCTAGTTTCGGCCAATTAGGCCTAATCAGTGACCCCCAAGTATTTTCAAAATTCCACAATGGAATCAATGATCCCGAAGGATAAGAAAATAAAAACTACACTATGATGTAGGGCAGGGAGACTTTTTACGGCCGCCACAGATTCCCATACACCAGCTGTAGTGAAGTCAAATATGTTCTATAAACGGGTTATCCTTTTGGAAGCAAGGAATACTTATCAAGGAGCAAGAAGCAAGGAATCTTAATAAGTCTACGATTGCAGTGTAATATTGTTTAGCGGGGTGTTCATAACACGCCAGTTTGTTTGATGCGGTGTGGTGCAGCACTGTGGTAATCCTACTTTTCACTGTACAAGCTAATTCTGTGCTCCAACTATATATGGATCGCAGTCTAACATTAGAGTAAGAAGCATTTCATACAACGATGATGTTTTAGCTTTTTATGTCCCCCGTGGCGATAGCGGGGACATATTGATTTTGCCCTGTCTGTTTGTTTATTGGTTTGTTTGTTTGTTTGTTAGTTGGTTTGTACATGGACAACTTTAACGTTGGTCATAACTTTTGAACCGTTGGAGATAGAGTATTCATATTTCGCATGAACGTTCCTTGTGACAGGAGCTTCACATTCATGTAAAAATTTTACATGTGACCTTGACCTTGACCTACTTAAAAGAAAAAAATAACATTGATCTTAACCTTTGAACCGCTTGAGATACAGCCTTCATATTTGGCATGTATGTTCCTTGTGACAAAAGCTTTACATTCATGCAAAGAATTTGACCTGTGACCTTGACCTTTGACCTACTTGAAATAAAAATAACATTTTGGCCATAACTTTTGAACCATTTGAGATACAGCCTTTATATTTTGTATGTAGGTTCCTTGTGACACGAGCTTTACATCCACATAAATAGTGTTGACCTGCGACCATGGCCTTTGACCTAAATAAAAGAAAACGTTAACAGTGGTCATAACTTTTGAACCGTTTGAGATACAGCTTTCATATATGACATGTAGGTTCCTTGTAACAAGAGCTTTACATTCATGCAAAACATTTTTACCTGTGACCTTGACCTTAGACCTACTTGGAAGAAAAAATAACATTTTGGTCATAACTTTCTAATCGCTTGGAATAGAGCCTTCATATTTGGCATGTATGTTCTTTGTGATAAGAGCTTTACATTCATGCAATTTTTACCATGACCTTGACCTACTTAAAAGAACAAATAAAATTGATCATAACTTTTGAATCGTTTTAGATAGAGCCTTCATATTTGGCATGTACACATGTAGGTTCCTTGTGACCAGAGCTTTACATTTATGCACAATTTTTTTACCTCTGACCTTGACCTACTTTAAAGAAAAAATATTATTGCTCATAATTTTCTAACCGTTTAAGATAGAGCCTTCATATTTAGCATGTGAGTTCCTTGTGCCAAGGGCTTCCCACTCAAACCAAAAATCTTGACCTGTGACCTTGACTGTGAACTGTAACCAACTTTGAAAAAATGCCCGGGGACATGTTCGTGTTTCACAAACACATCTTGTCTTGAAAACATTGCACCATGTTGTTTCAACATTATCTTATCAGTTACAAATGCTTAATTTAACTGCCTGTTGGACTGTCGCTCTATAAATGCAAATGAGTGTCTTAAAACCCGAAATTCCCATTAAAGTAAATGATGCAGTCAGTGAAAATATGACGTAAATGATATATTGACTGTATAACTATCCCAATCGCAGAAACAACTGATTTCGTTTTCTGACGAAGCTAAATGCAGGCAAATAATTTTGTTAATCACGCGATAGTATGTGTGAAATTACAAAACCATTTCTTTGCAAAATAACAAGTGAGTGAGTGAGTTTTAGTTTTACGTCCCACCAACAGCTAAGGTCATACGGAGACGGGACCTCGGTTTAAAGACTCATCCGAAAGTCTGGAGAAGCCCGGGATCGATCCTGCGATCCCTGGTTTACAAGGCGAGTAGCGTAACCACTGCACCACGGAGGCTTCTTGCAAAATAACAAAAAAAGGTCGTTAAGAAAAACAACACGAATGATATTGTTTATGCTTTTATATCATGTGACGTCGCGTCTTAGAATGTAATAACGCCATGCATAAATTCGGTAATCCACTTGTGGATTAGATATGCAAAATATTTAGATACGTCCCGTAACGTTAGATGTACGACGTCCTTAATGATGTCGCGTTTACCCATGGCTGAATAGTGACAGTTTTGTTTAAAAAATGAGAACTAAATGCGTTTTAATTGGTCATATGATAAGTAGAATCTTGCCTTCGTGATAATTTATTATTGAATTTATTCAACTCGTTGAGGAAAAGGGTTGAGATGTTCGGCGAAGCCTCGCATTTTATCCCTTTTCTTCAATCAGTTTAATATCGGCTAAGTCTCTTCTTTAAAATGTTAAATAAATTGAATAATACAAAACACTCATGTAAGATCTTCTATACTTGTCCTAAACTATTTTTGGATGTCATTGTATGGCATTTGTCCCTTTTTCTGCTACAACCATAGACATGGTGCTTGACATTGGGCCGGCTAGAACGAGTACCTACAATTTAAGGTTTTGAGAATGGATTCTCATTAGCTAAGAACGGCCTCATTACTAAAACCAACAACCTATGCCGTAAAACAGAAAATGGGAAATAAAGTATACCCCTGTAAGCCATAGTTTGCATTATACGAAGTGGTTTTTATAGGGGTGTTCATTATTATTATTATTATTATTATTATTATTATTACCATTACTATTATTATTATTATTAAATTGATAATAATATTTACATGCATTTACTCATTTTTTTTTTCTTGTTTCGAAACTGTTAATCAAATCAACTCATTGATAGTTCAATCAAGACACAATACAATAACAGCTGTTTGTAGGTATGTCAGCTACAGCTGCTGGTATTTCCCAAGGTTTTCCCATGATAAACTTTAAAGCTATAATCCATCCTCAATGACCTGACCTGTGTGTGCAGCTCTAACACCCAGGTGAATGTGGGTGTGAAATAAAATGAAGCGAAAACCACAATAAGATTTTTCAGAAGTGTTCTCACTAACACGTGTTCATAACTAAGTGCAGTCCGTGGGAAAGTAACTGTCCTTTTGGCTTTCCGCTGTTGGTGTTTCCGTTAGGGTCTGTTGCCTCATGTTTGTGTTTCTTTCCCTTTGGTGTCTCTGATGGGAGCTTTCGATTAATTGCATCGATTCCTGATTATTGCCTCTACTTCTGTTTTACATTCTTTGACATAGAAAGGTTTAGTAAGGGCTTCGATTCTAGAACATGTACGAGGGCAAGTCAATAAATTTCCAGCCTATCCTATTTCCTATCGGCCGAAACAACAGGATGTTTATGCCTTCTTTCAATACACGTTTTAGCCAATTAGGGAAAAATGTATCCTTATCATGTCATTCACTCATACGATATTGAACGTCAAACGTGGCTAGCGATGCAAGCTTAATTCGGTACTTATATTTGGAAGTGAGAACAGGTGCGAGTTGACAAATGTATATTGGTTTTCTGCACCATCGTATGCACAATTAAATTCTGGGTTGGGGAATTCAAACTCGGTAGAACGTCTTAATAAGACGAAACCAGGTCTGGACGCCTATCAGATCCCACCGACGAAGAGAACTGTGTAACATAGTACGGCATCTGGTGTACTCTGATAGGCTCAATAAGCTGGAAGAAATAGCGAATGCATTACACATGTCACAAGGTAGATTTTCAATAATTTTACATGTTCAGTTGGGGAGGCGCAAGCTAACAGCCTGTTGGGTCCCAAAATCCTTTAGCGACGAGCAAATGGCAACCGGAGCATACTATGCAGCGCATTAGTGAAACGGTTTAAGTCAAAGGAAGATGATTTTCGTCCACATCTGATGACTGTAGATGAAACCTTGGATCAATATTATGAGTGAAAGAATAAAACGCGAAGAGAATAAAACGCGAAGTCGCCAGTAGGTAGGGCCGGGGTCTCCGATGCCAAAGAATTCAAAGCGCAACCATCTGCTGGCAAGTTGATGGCAACTTATTTTGGGATCGCAAGGCGTTATTATGTTGGACATTCTAGCAAAGAAATTAGAAGCTTCCGTGGACCAGTGGTTACGCTACTCGCCTTGTAAACCAGGGATCGCAGGATCGATCCCGGGCTTCTCCAGACTTTCGGATGAGTCTTTAAACCGAGGTCCTGTCTCCGTATGACCTCAGCTGTTGGTGGGACGTAAACCTCAAACACTCACTCACTTTAGCAAAGAAAAGTACAATAACAGGTGCGTATTATGCAAATTTGCTGGATCAAATGAGAACTGTGATCCGTGAAAAACGCATGTGTAAACTCTCCATAGGGATACTGCTCCAACACGACAAAGCAAGAATCCACACTTGCAGAATGACAATGGATGTTGTTGAGCGGAATGGGTACGACCTAATACCACACACTGCCTATTCTCTGGCACCTGATAACTATTTCCTATTCCCAAACTTGAAAAAAGGATATCCGTGTACGTCATTTCCGGTCCAACGAAGAGGTCGTGGCGGCAGAAGGAATGGATCGAAGAAAAGGACCTGGCTTAAGAAGCTAGGCTGATGGCACTGGAACAGCGTTGGTCAAAGTGTATTATTCTCGAGGGCAATTACATCTAAAAAAGGAGAGATGGATCTCACCAGAAATAAGCTAGACTGTTTTTTATCGACGTAGTTTTTAGCCTTTCTTTTTGTTCTGTCTGTGTATGCGTCTATTTGTTTGTCTATCTGTATGTGGCTAACAACAAACAACAAACATTCACGATCATTGTCGCGCCTGCTATTAGCATGGCGCGATATAGGCGCCCGGTTTTTCCGTCCGTTCGTTCGTTCGTCCGTTCGTCCGTCCGTTCGTTCGTCCGTCCGTTCGTCAAGGCGTCAACATTTGCGACCACCCTAGCGTTCACCCTAATGGTCAAGTTTATTTCTCAAGAACTATAAGAGCTTCATTAATGATACTTGGTACAAACTTGTGTCTGGGGATGGAACTTACATGCAAGCATCCATATTTGACCTTGACCTACATTTCATGGTTCACTGACTTTGTAAAATATTGCGACCACCCTAGCGTTCACCCTAATGGTCAAGTTTATTTCTCAAGAACTATAAGAGCTTCATTAATGATACTTAGTATAAACTTGTGTCTGGGGATGACAACTTACATGCAAGCATCCATATTTGACCTTGACCTACATTTCATGGTTCACTGACTTTGTAAAATATTGCGACCACCCTAGCGTTCACCCTGATGGTCAAGTTTATTTCTCAAGAACTATAAGAGCTTCATTAATGATATTTGGTACAAACTTGAATCTGGGGATGGCAACTTCATGTCGAGCATCCATATTTGACCTTGACCTAAATTTCATGGTTCACTGACTTTGTAAAATGTTGCGACCACCCTAGCGTTCACCCTGTTGGTTAAGTTCATTTCTCAAGAATTATTAGAGCTTCATTAAATTGGTACTTAGTACAAGCTTGCATTTAAGAATGGAAACTTTTATGCAAGCATCTGTTTGACCTTGACTACCTACATATCATGGCTGGGTAACTTTGCGCCCCCACAGGCGCGACATAGCCTTCGGCGGAATTCTTGTTTTTAAACAGTTGCCATGCAACTTTTATATTTCGCATTCGCATTTCTTGGGACAAGAACGTGTTTTTTAGTTTCTGACACTGTGACCTGGAATGTGATATACATCATTGACATTTAACCAGCTGTCTTGCAACTTTCATTCTTTGGTAGTGTATTGTCAGTGTCAAGAACTTTCTGTCGATATCAATATTGTTTAAACTATGGCTTTCACTGTGATATTTGGCCTACTTTGTGAAACGTTTTAACAATGCCCTTACTTTTTACAACATTTGTCTTAAAGCTTTTAATTTCGCACGTGTACCCTTTTCTCTTGATACCAATGACCTTGCACCTAGCCTTTTTTAACCTTCACAATTGCCATAACTTTTCAAAAGTTGCCAGTTGCCATACAGCTTTCAGTTCTGACATGTACATAGATTGTGACAAGCTCTTTCTGTGCAGAACAGAAAAACAAGAACATCAGGAACGCAACGCTCAAAATTCCCTTGACATTTATCTAGGAACAAGTACTGAATCTGAGTTATGTTCTGTTTGAAGTTATTTTCTTTTTCATCCCAATCAATTTTTTAAAATTTTATTCTCATACCTTAAAGTGTTCATGTTTGACATCATAAGAGATATAGCATGATCTGTGCTGCCATGCGATTTCAAATATGGCCAGTTTAATAGGGAACTGTTCGCATGACATCAAACAGTATCCGGTCTACCTGTTATTTGCAAGTCTCAAATTTTATGTGTAGAAAAAAGTAAAGGCAATGAATGATCAGGCATGGATACAATCAGCTCACTCGTCCCATCCAAGACCCCAAAGGAAAAGAAACACCAACATAAAACAACTTCACCATAATGAAAACTTCACAAGCGGAAAGCCAAAATGACAGTTACTTTCCCACAAAATGGCAAAATAGCTATCCAAAATTAAGCCCCCGCCCATCGGGCCTTGGAGAAATAGATTGGGCTGCACGGTGCTTCGACGCAGAGCTGATTCCAACCGAGCACATGAGTATTGGTAAACCGTTTAGAAGGTCTAAGCTTGCCAAGGCAAAGTGGTGCGAATCTGACCGTCCATGCATATAAACACTTTTGGTTTCATTGGGTGGCAGGGCTTGAGATGTCAATTCATCTCAGTGTCGGGTAAAAGTCCCATAAGTTTGGAAGCAAAGTATCCAAAATGGCCTGGATAGTGTTGACGGGGACGTTAAACCTCAAATTAAACACAGAACTATCCGACATAAAAAGATATTAGCAATACATACATGCAAACTATAACAATAATGAAACAAAACGGAAGAACCGCCGTGGGAGGGTGAATATATTTACGATTTACGTAGCCACAATCCTCGCCATTTGTTTTAAATACAATCACGAATGCGTGCAACATCTCCGAGAACATAAATATCAGAATTTGATTTGTATTTGACTGGAAAATAGTAGTAATACACAAATTTACTTACCACAGCGAAAAGAGGCAGATGTTGATTCAAACAGCGGTTTGTTTTGTTTGTATGGGAGTTTAACGGCCCAGTCAACACTTTTTAGGTCATTTTGGAGCCGAACAGTTTACCTATCGGGCAGGCTTATACGTACATTTACACTACGTAAGCGGTTACCCAGTACAGTACACATTCCTTAGCCAGAAACTGACAACTGTCCTTCTTGAATCAGCGGAAGGGAGAGATTCAAAAAGCGGTACATAGTGCAGAAATTGAATGATCAGCTCGCGATATTCTACACTGCCATTACGTAAACATGCCTATACAAATACATTGTAACCTTTATCGCCGAAAATGCGAAAATTTTAATATGAAAAATTGTGATATTTTTCTTATTTCTGCTCAAAATATAGATTTTGGGAACTCATTAGAACCGCCTCATCGAGTCGGTTCTAATGAGTACCCACAATCTATATTTTAGAGCAGATATAAGAAAAATAAGGTTTACCCCTGTAAACCCCAGTTTTACTATATAAAAGTGGGGTTCAAGGGGGTCAAAACTATATAGGCGTGTTTTCGTGATGGCCGGTGCGCACAGTACAAGTGCGTATTAATTCTGACGCAGTGTCATAAAATGCGCATTAGAATGCTGAGAGTGTTAGGAAATAAATAAAACATCTGATGCTTTCTTATCTCTGCGACATGATATAGGAAGGTTTAAGATGTTATAAATCGGATTGCACAATGTGATGCGGCAGAGAAAAGCATGTCATCGGTCATACATGTATGTGCCCAGCAGCGACTGTTCAAAGTGCGCATCTGCGCAGCCTGATCACTGTCTTTGTTGGGCGCAACAAACAGCTTCCACATGCAGGCAAAGAAGGCTAGCTGTTACTTCAGTGTATTGTTGCACAGGCTACTTTGAATTTTCTCCTAGTGCAATTAGCCGAAGACACCCGCTCGCTTGGTGCGACTGAAAATAATCCCTTCCAGGAGACAGGATAAATACGATTTGTTTGCTGCCATTCGTTTTTGGCTCATATTCGCGGCTTATGTTCAATTACATTAGGAACACGGATCCGTGTGATATAGTTTATTCTATATCTGCAACGGCAGGCCAGGTGTTTTTTCTCCGGGTACTTCGTTTCTGTCCACCTCTGATTGATGATCGGCTCGAAATAATTGAAATAATCTTGAAAAGGCCGTAAACCAACCCCCTCCCCCACCACCCAAGAAAAAAAGTATATTCTTTCATTGTATCCGACATGCAAATTACACTTTTCTGATTAAAACATTGTGCTCGTTATCGCGACGCTTTAATGAGACGGTGCTAATGAGTACCACACTCTATGTTAATGAGCAAAAATAAAGAATGTGTTTTATGTCCGTAATAGAAGTGAAGGCAGTCATCAGGTACCGATACAATTAACCCACAGCTCCCATCAGAGACACCAAAGGGAAAGAAACACAAACATGAAACAACAGGACCCTAATGGAAACATCAATAGCGGAAAGCCAAAATGCCAGTTACTTTCCCACAAAATGGCCAATTGGCTATCCAAAGCAGAAAATGCAAGCGACACACACACACTCAAAGACAAACCATAACAAAATAAACCGCGATAGAAGAACCCCACTTTTCTTCCGTATATGAACTGGAGATTACACGGGTACTCATCGCATGGATTAGATTAAGTGACGGAATGTAACCCACATCCGACCAAAATGTGTGCACAACGAACACACAAATAACCTTCCCTGTCTACACGGAGACCTTTTGGTCACATTACGAAAACATGCCTGTTCAAATACATTGTAAATTTACCGTCGAAATTATGAACATATTCAGATGAAAAGTCGTGATATTTTTCTTATTTCTGCTCTAAAATACATATTACTCGATGAGGCGGTTCTACCGAATACCGACAATCTGTATTTTATAGCAGAAGTCGCGGCCGTTCTAACGAATACCCACAATCTGTATTTAAGAGCAGAAATACATGTAAGAAAAATAATGATTACCACTGTAAACCCCTGTTTAACGTTCAAGGGGGTCAAACTTGTATAGGCGTGTTTTCGTGATGCATGGGTATGGACATTCATCTAGCGTACACGAAGGAAGGAAACAAAGAAGGAAGGAAGGATACACATTACGAAAACACGCCTATGTAAATACATTGAAAATTTTGCCTCCAAAAAATGAAAATTTTCTGATAAAAAATTGCGATATTTTTCTTTTTTCTGCTCGAGACATAGGCTGTTGGTGCTCGTTAGAACCGCCTCGCTGAGGCGGTTCTAACGAGTACCCACAACCTATGTCTTAGAGCAGGAATAAGGAAAATAATGTATACCCCTGCAAACCCCAGTTTTACTATATAAAAGTGGGGTTATAGGGGGTCAACATTATATAGGCGTGTTTTCGTGATGAAGCAAGCAAACAAGTAAGGAAGGAATGCAGGAAAAAGCGAGCGAGCAAAAAAAAAGTGCAAAGCAAGTAAGCTAAAATGTACGAATGGAAGGTAGTTTGGTCTCATGATTGCTCTTGTATTTGTAACTTACAATCTATTGTTGTTTTATTGTTGTTGTTGTTTAATCTATTAATTTATTTATTTATTTTGCTCATTGTAAAGACAATCTAACAACTGTATGACGACATTTCTTATGTGCATTGTTTCCGATGACAAACTTTGATTGATTGTGATGAGGTTTAACGACACCGACTTGCCAACCTTTGTGGGTCATTTTGTGTCGTTTCCCAGAGAAAGGAAGAAAAAAAAAATAGGAGAGACAGCACAAGAGATGAAAGTGGTGAACATGGGAGAAAGGGAAAATGAATGGACGTGTAGAAACTGAAGAAATAATAATAATCTCCCTACAAACTTACCTGCTGCAAGGACAGGAGGCCTTGTCCAGCTGTAAGCCAAGATCAGTTTGACGCCCAAGTGACGAATGATACATGAAACTTTCGCCACACCCAAACACCAATTACTACAAAACACTTTGAATGGTCTATTTCTTAAGGGGAATGGGAACACCTAGCATATTTCCCCGCCATTTTTCAAAGGGAGACAACTTTTGGGACTTCCTTTTCACTTTTCTATAGGCTCAGTCGCACCGAAAAGTCGCACCGAAAAGGGGGTCTACTCTTAAAGGAAAGAATTTGCTCCTCAGGAGACAACTTTTGGGACTTCCTTTTCACTTTTCTATAGGCTCAGTCGCACCGAAAAGTCGCACCGAAAAGGGGGTCTACTCTTAAAGGAAAGAATTTGCTCCTCAGGGGCAAACTCTTTCCTTTAAGAGTTGACCCCGATTGACATGTGAGACAAAACACTTTGCATGAGGTGCCTCCCCAGAAGGTGTACCCTTTCCCCTTAAGTAGGGATTTCAGCATTAAACTATACATAGTAAAACATTTTCAGACACGAATGAAAACGTTGATGTGATATTACATGTAGTGGACACTTTTTTATGGTCAGATAAAAAACAATAGTTTGCATAACTTAACGAAGTGTTTAGCCCGCGCGTGTGTGTGCGTGCGTATGCGTGTTTTGATTTTGTTTCGCTTCGTTTTGTTTTGCTGTAAGCTCACCTGTCACGTAGTGACAAGGTGAGCTTTTGTGATCACATTTTGTCCGTCCTCCGTCGTGCGTGCGTTCGTCCGTGCGTGCGTTCGTGCGTGCGTGCGTCCGTGCGTCCGTAAACAATTTCAAATAAGTATATCTCTAATACCCCTAGGACAATCTTGATCGAATTTCATGAGAAGCATTATCAGGTAGGGGGGAAAGGCTGCATAAGGTTTTTGGGCTGATCAGATTGGAATTCTGGTTGCCATGGCAACAGTTAGCTTCCATCGAATTATAATGGTGAAAATCGTTTCCGCTCAATAACTTGTTTATTTTTGATTGGATCTTCATGAAACTTGCAGATAATCAGCATATTCATAACATCTTGGAAGAGTTCGAATTTGGGCTAGAGCGGAATTTTTACTTCAGAGTTACTTGTCCTTGAATGCAAAAAATTATGGTTTCCGCTCAATAACATGTTAAATTTTGATCCAGTTTTGATCCAGTCTTCATCAAACTCTAAGATAATCAGCACATCCATTAAATCTAGGACGAGTTCGAATTTGAACCAGAATGGATGATTTACCTCAGAGTTACTTGCCCTTGGAACGCACAAAATGATGGTTTCCGCTTGTTAACTTGTTTATTTTTGACTGGATCTTCATGAAACTTGCAGGTTATCAGCATATCCATAAAATCGCGGATGAGTTCGAATTTGGGCCAGGTCGGAAGTTCACTTCAGAGTTACTTGCCCTTGAACGCAAAAATATGGTTTCCGCTCAATAGCTTGTTTAGTTTTGATCCAGACTTCATCAAACTCACAGGTATTCAGCAGATCCATTAAATCTCGGATGAGTATGAATTTGGGCCAGATCAGATTTTTCTCTTAAGAGTCCATTGCCCTTGAACGTAAAAAATGATGGTTTCCGCTCAATAACTTGCTTATTTTTATTGGATCTTCATGAAACTTGTAGGTAATCAGCATATCCATAAAATCTCAGATGAGTTCGAATTTTGGCCAGATCGGAATTTTCACTTCAGAGTAACTCTCCCTTGAATGCCAAAAAAAAAAACAAAAAAAAAAACCATATGGTTTCCGATCAATAACGTGTTTAATTTTGATCCAGTCTTCATCAAACTTGCAGATAATCAGCACAACCATTAAATCTTGGATGAGTTCGAATTCAGGCCAGATCATATTTTTCACTTCAGAGTTACCTGCCCTTGAACACACCAAAAAAAAAAAAAAAAAAAAAAAAAAAAAAACATTTTCCGCCAAATGACTAGTTTATTTTTTATTCATTCTTCATCAGATTTACAGATGATCAGCACATACATAAAATCTCAGATGAGTTCGAATTATTGGCAAGATCGACTTTTGCACTTCAGAGTTTGTTGCTCTTGAACACAAAAAAAATATAAATTTTGGCTCAATAACTTGTTAGCTCACCTGAGCTGAAGGCTCAAAAGGTGAACATATAGTAGAGCAAGGCTCCGTCGTCCGTCGTCGTCTACGTTATCCGTCGCCGTCCACACTTTCAAACAGTTAGCTTCCATTGAATTATAATGGTGAAAATCGATTCCGCTCAATAACTTGTTTAGTTTTTATTGGCTCTTCATGAAACTTGCGGGTAATCAGCATATCCATAAAATCTCAGACGATTTCGAATTTGGGCCAGAACTGATCTTTTGATTCAGGATTACTTGCCCTTGAACGCAAAAAAAAATATGGTTTCCGCTCAATAACTTGTTTATTTTTGATCCAGTTTTCATCATACTTACAGATAATCAGCACATCCATTAAATCTCGGAGGGTTCGAATTTTGGCCATATAAAAATTTTCACTTCAGAGTCAGGTGAGCGATACAGGACCATCATGGTCCTCTTGTTATTGTTATTTTGGCAGGACGATCGAAACTAGGTGAAATGTATCACAATGTACGGAAACTAAATATATTGCTAACTTTTTTCATAATTCTGACAAAAAAAAAAAACATTGCTTTCATTCTTTCTTTCTTTTCTTTCTGTCTTTGATTGCGCCAGGATAAGTCTAATCATTACCATACGTATATTGTATACGCCGGATACGATGATATTAATTACTTTTAACCTTAACACGTTTTTATCAAGGCTAAACGTCATTCTTAGAAGCACGGAAAAATCTCTATACCCTATAGGTATGTTATCTTAATGATCAAACCAGAATCACTGAAATCATAGGCATAGTCCTTATTGCGCACATTTCACTCGTGCGTAATACAAATGTTACAAAGCAAATTGAACTAAAACTTTTTACTTTACACTATCGTAGGGCTACTCTTAAAGGACAGAATCTGCTCCAGTAAGGTACACAATCTCTCCGTTAAGGGGAGCCCCTGTGCCATAGAAAGAGTTATGTATATATAGAGTAAAAGTCCACTATAAAGTCCACTATACAGACCACGTAAAATTGCTCGAACTAAACATCACGAAAACACGCCTATATAATTTTGACCCCCTTGAACCCCACTTTTATATAGTAAAACTGGGGTTTCGGGGGTATACCTTATTTTTTTCTTATTTCTGCTCTGAAATATAGATTGTGGGTACTCGTTAGAACCGCCTCGATGAGGCGGTTCTAACGAGTGACCACAATGTATATTTGGAGCAGAATTAAGAAACTATCACAATTTTTCATCATAAAATTTTCATTTTTTCGCCGATAAAGGTGGCAATGTATTTGTATAGGCGTGTTTGCGTAATGAAGTAAAAAACTGCTTTTAAATGATTATTGTGAGGTTTCAGTTATTCTTGTTTTTTTTTTTTTTTTTTTTTCTATTCCCGGTGTCTCCTAAAACGGACGACCATCTTTTGGACTGTTCAAAAGTGGTTTTACAGACCACTTTTGAACAGTCCAAAAGGTGGTGATAGTAAAGAAATTTCACTGTATATGTATTGTCTATTTTCTTGTGAAGCAAGTTCATTGTGTTTCCCTTGTGCCTGCATTTTATTGGTGGAGGCGGGGCTGGGCTGATGGACTGCTTCCTCGCCTGATGGTGGCTCTCCGGTCTAAAGAATTGTAGAAATGAGAAGTTAGTGTTCTTTTCTGAACCTCCATATATAAGATACATTGTATCAGTAAAACAGAAGTGAAGGCAATGATCAGGAATCGATTCAATTAACCCGCAGCTCCCATAAGAGATACCAAAGGGATAGAAACACAAACATGAAACAACAGACCTTAATGGACACATCAATAGCGGAAAGCCAAAAGGGCATTACTTTCCCACAAAATGACCAAGTCTTGTTCGTACATTTTTCATGTTGTATTCCATATGATTCTGAGTGTCGTTTTCATTTAGTCGTCTTTTATCTAGTCGACTTTGAAGCTTTTTTCAAAGTGTTTACTATTATGTTGTTACATGTTTAATGTTGCGGGTGGAGCTTTACCTCGATTAGGGGTCCCTGTCCTCAATAAAATGTTCTTAAAATGGGGTAATCCTTTGGAAGCATGGAGTGTACAAGATTGTTCTTGGCCAGACTGGCTAGTTTCGGCCAATTAGGCCTCATCAGTGACCCTCAAACATTTTCGAAATTCCGCAATGAAATCACTGATCCCAAAGGACAAGAAAATAATACCAACACTATGATGAAGGGCAGGGAGACTTTTTACGGCCGCCACACAAAGTCTTGAAATCTTGAATGATGAAATCTTGCCGATTGTATCAATAATTTTCTTCTGTCATCGCCATCGGTGACAGTAAAATCGTGATGTTATAAGCAAACCTGTTTTTGCTATTTTGCGAACATCAAAGATGCTGATCAGCCTGCGCATGCGCGTAGGCTGATTAGCATCTTTGTGTTCACTGCATGGTTAGTACAGACCTGTAGTTCCTGCATCTATAATTTTACGGCGCATGCTAGTCTTTTGTAACTGCGCCGGCTAGTTTATGTCTTATCGTGTCACAAAACTAAGAGGACAGGTTTTATCGTGACGTGGCTCAAATGCTGATGGTAATATATGACTCCCTTGTGTCAGCATGTTTTCAAGTCGATGGCATTCTTCAAATAAGCCACATCAACAGAAGTGGGTCTTCTGACATCTGTGTTCAGGGAAGACGCCAGTCAGACTGTCTACCTACTCATTTGGCATGTAGCTTCGCTATCTGCATGTAAAAGTCACGTGTCATTGAGCATCCATGAAGCGCTCAGATCAGACTGTGAGGAAGCACAGACTCGTTCGACGCCTCGCTGGGTTGACATGTCCCAATGCAAATTTCGCTGATGTTGGCTGAAATATTCATCGCGCCAATCAGTCTCTGGGGAATTGCATGTGTTTTATCTCTAAATCTCGAGAGTTCTCGTCACATCTCATTCCCTCTCTCAACGCATTGTTTACGAGTGAAAACTATATAATGCCTACGTTCATTAATTGTAAAAGCCTTTGACAAACTGAGTATGGCAAACGGCCTTGAAACGTGCTGACGATCGTTATACTGTACACCAAGAGATCATAAGCTCTTTGTGTAGACCCTTTCTACAGTACCGGTTATGTAGGAGCCGGCTCTTTTAGGGGAGAGTGAATGGCCTTTTCACGATGTTAAGTAACGGATATTGCGGTTAGTATCTGGATGGGTGATCGCGTTTCTTGGCATCGTGGACGACCCGGCTTACGCTACAGTGGTGGCAGCATGGGTTGGAAACAGTGGCACTGGTTTGTTACATACACTCCGCCCTCGACTTTGTCTAGTGAGGTGTGTGCGACTTCGGTCAACATGTTCAAGAGATCAGGGGGAGAAATGTACTGTTAATGGATATATACCACTTCTACAGCCTTCCTGTACGAGTCGGCTGTTTCAGCGACGCAGGTAGAGTGGTTGGTGCTTCCACGAAATTGAGCAACTTGGATGGGTCATCGCGTTGCTTGACGTGTGGACGACTCGGTTTACGCTACACTGCTTCGAGGTTGTTTGTTTTCTGAAGTTGTCATTTCTCGGTGCAATGTTTTTGGTCGAAAAAAAAATCATCGTAACAAGTCCATATCAAAGTACTGGTGGGATCGATTGTCTCTGGGTGAAGGCTGTAAACATGCTCAGTCTGTTTCATTTAACTGTCAAATATCTGTATTATAAGCTTGACCAGACGTCACAGAAAGCGGCGTCTGATCTGGGTATTCACAGGTTGCCAATGTCTTGGTACACGAGCCCATTATACAGATGTCACAGATACATTAAAAATCCTATATTAAGACCACCTTTGGGACTGTTCAAAAGTGGTCTTTAAGACCACTTTTGAACAGTTCCAAAGGTGGTCCCTGACCAGAGGACATTGTGTGCAGAGAACACGAAGAAAGAATAACTGCACTGTTTTAAATTAAGCTTTCAAAGAAGAATTAGTGTTAATTTTAGGTGGTCTTAACAGAATTTCACTGAAAATGTAACCGACGCTTCTGACGTCACATGGATAAATTTCCGTTTTCTTGATTGTGTACATGCCCATCGACAGTCACATGGACAATAACAGGCGGGAAGGGAAGCTTATGTAGTAAGCGCATGTAACTTTGTGTCATTTGGTAAACAATCTGCCAAATAATGTATGCCCTTATGAACCACATGTTATGTAGAAAAAGCGGGGTTTACAATTGTCTGTACTTGTACTACTCTTTTTTTATGTTTGCGCAACACAATCATGAACTTAGATACAGTCCAACTTCGATAACTCGAATATTTATGTGACAATAAATATGTTTGAGCTAGGGGGAGCTCGGGCTATTGGGGATTAATCATACCCACAAGTCAAACGACTTAACGGGGCTGAATTAAGGGGGAATAGATACACCTTCAGGGGGAGAAACTCCTGCAGAAAATATTTTTGTCTCCCATGTCAATAGGGGTCAATTCTTAAGGAAAACAATTTGCTCCTGTGGAGCAAATTCTTTCCTTTAAGAGTAGAATCCTTTTTCCGTGGGACAGAGGTATTGGAAAACGAACGGGAAATCCCGATAGTTGTCTCCCTTTGAACAATGTCGGAACAAAATGTTTTATGTGCCCAGGCCCCTTAAGGATGGCCTTAAGACTTTTTATATAAAATAAAATAATGTTGATGTACACATTAGAATCGCCTCAGTGGGGATAAGAATCGCCTAACACCTCAACGTGGCAATTTTAATGAGTTCATTCAACACTCCAGTTCAAAACAGAATAAACAAGAAATATCTTTAAAAAAGATATGCGGCGTAGATTTAATTGGAAGGTTGTTTAGAAACCAATGCTTCAGCTGAAGTGCACGACCCGCCGGATGCTTTTAGCTTTATGAGTGTTACCATATATGGGTATGGCGGCCATTTTGGTCATGTGACCTGGACCTCAAACGGTTCCCCCAATAAAAGCGCCTTATCGTAAGGAGCAAAAATATATCTAATACTTTAGTACTGTATTCTGAATCGTTTGCAGGATAAAATGAATTCTCACTTTTCCAATACAAAAGCATATGTGTCAAAGTTTGACCTAGGCACAAAGAAGGTCGAGGTCAACCCAGGGTCACAATTTTAGCAATTTATGATGGGCCTACGTCCCAGATGCTATTTATCAAGTTTCGTGGAAATCTGCCAAGTTGTTCTGGAGAAGACTATTTTGAAGGGTTTTTACCATATATGGCTTGGCGGCCATTCTGGTCATGTGACCTGGACCCCATGAGCAAATTTTGGTTTCCTCCATCCCATAGAGGCTCCATATGAAATTTGACCTTAATCGGCCCAACGGTTTCCGAGGAGAAGCAGTTCGAAAATTTTCACATTTTTCGCCTCGGCGAGGCTATACTAAATGGAATGTAATATTTCGCAAGTTCATTGGTTAGACCTCATTGATACTATCAGTATGCCAAAAATTGTTTAAATATTCCAAGCGGTTAAGTCACTATCACCAATTTTCACAAACGGGTTACGGACGGACAGACAGACAGACCATATATGGCTTGGCGGCCATTTTGGTCATGTGACCTGGACCCCATGAGCAAATTTTGGTTTCCCCCATCCCATAGAGGCTCCATATGAAATTTGACTTCAATCGGCCCAACGGTTTCCGAGGAGAAGCAGTTCGAAAATTTTCACATTTTTCGCCTCGGCGAGGCTATACTAAATGGAATGTAATATTTCGTAAGTTCATTGGTTAGATCTCATTGATATCTATCAGTATGCCAAAAATTGTTTAAATATTCCATGCGGTTAAGTCACTATCACCAATTTTCACAAACGGGTTACGGACTGACAGAATGACACGGTGATTTTAGGGCACTCTTAGAAAATCAACCGACTTCAGTCGGTCGCTTTTTCTGCGGGTCGTGCAATATGAGCTACAATAGTGACAGCAACAATTGTCTAGCTATGAACTGGTTTACTGTATTCAAACAATTCAGATGTCACGCGAGAAAAATAGCTTTGCAGAGGGCGGTGTCCCGCCTGTTTGAGCTAAGGTCAATGTAAAAGGTCAAGGTTAAAAACATGACCTCATTTCAAGAGCATATGATCTCAAGTATATGCACAACAAATAAGAAAACGTTATCATTTACTGTTTTTGAACACAAATTCTAGGGTTAACATTTAGGGTTGTCGCTATGGTGAACGTAAACGCATAGGCGGACGAACAAACGGACGAGCAGACAAACGGACGGAAACTTGATCTTATGTGCACCTAATTAAAAGTCAAATTACACTTATTCCTTTTCAGAATTTATATAACATTAATGATATTCGAAAATGTCTATTTTGTGTTAAAATGGAGAACATAAAGTATGCTGAAGACAAATGATACACTGCAACTTTTATTTAGCATATATTGTAAATTAAACATCTGTCAATTTGTAATGCGACTATTACATGTTTTTGTCATGCTATATCTCTTTATTGGTTTCACTGGGCAACATGGCTTGAGGTGTCATTTCATCTCAATGTCGGGTAAAAGTCCTACAAACTTGGAAGCAACGTCTCCAAAATGACCTAAACAGTGTTGATGGGGACGTTAAACCTCAAATCAAACAAACAATTCCTTTCGCAGAAAATTCTTCCTTTCGCGAAAGGAACCTTCCTTTCGCGAAATGGTTCCTTTCGCTTAATAGACCAACCACGTGAAATAAAGTCAAAATAGCTATTCACCGCAGCAGTTACAGAATTCACTAGAAACACAATTATACATATGACATGGTCATCAAAGGACAAGACGGTGAGCAAGCCGAAACTGTATATATTTTTCATTAAAGTCTCACATAAAAAACGAAACATTTCCTAGGTTAAAACTAGTAAGTTAATTGTATCAATTCCTGATCTTTGTTTTTCTTCTACTTTTCAGTAAACTGTCGTATTTTTGAGTAGATTTATTTATGCAAATCATTGACCAATGAAATGGTCATCTCCTTGGACATGTGGTTTTATTGACCAATGGAATAGACACATCCAAAGTCTACGTCACACAAGGTCAAAGGTCATTAGCCTCGTTTTACCTGGTGGGCAAAAATACTCCCGATCCATTATCTACCGTTGATGTAGCACAAGTTATTTTCTGTAATTACTATTGTTAAATCGTCCTGTCAAATGTGTTTGCCACAGATCATTTAGGACATTAAACTGCATCGTTTACGTATAAGTTTGGATGGAAAGTATGCACGCTTTAATCTAATTTCCGTCTGTTAAATAAAGCGCATCGACTACGTTTTGGCGTGATGGTGGGTACTTTCATAACCCTTTTAAGGCAACAAAAAGTGCGATAAAATTTCAGAAGAGACTGGTTCTATATCATTTAATACTTATAAAACACAAAATGACAATGAACAGTTAATATTTTGGAGAAAGAATGAGTTTAATTACATGATAAATATACGAAATTCGCATTGACACTATACGGCAACAGTAATGTTTTGCCAACCAGATAAAAGCGCCCCCATATATGGGAGATAATTGGCGCATGCGCAATGGAATGTAAACAATGTCACGTGTCAAAACATTGGATCCGTCTATAACGAGAAATGTAGGACAAAAGCAAAACCATAACGGCTACGCCGTAAAAACTCACTGATTTATCCGCGATCCTTCAAACTAGTCATAGTAAACGAGCCATCCGTATTCGGGTTATCGAAATTTCACTGTAGTTGGTAAATTGTTTTTTTTTTTTACTTTGTTTGCTTGTTTTTGTATGTATATTTGTTTGTTTGAACTGAGGTTTAACGTTCCCTTTAACACTAGCTTCCAAATGTGTTGGCCTTTTACGGTTTTTAATAGATACTGAGGTGAAATGACATCTCAAGCCAGGTCGCCCAATGAAACCAAAAGGCTTATATACATTGGACTGTCTGACTCACACTACTTTGTCTGGGTAGGCTTAGTCCTTCTAAGTGGTTTACAAATACTCATGTGTGGTCAGTTTCAGCTCTTAGTGGAAGCACCACGCAGCCCAATCTACTTTTCCAAGCCCCGATGGGCGGGGATGATGTTGGTACCGCTTAAATGGGGCGGTTCTAACGTACACGCGCAGTCAACACGACTTTGGAGTTGGCTGTTTAAACTTTAAGGTCATTTCGATCTAACGACCTTTTTGTCAAAAGACCAGTCACATGCAACCAGTACAGTGCTCATTCTTTCTACTGTAACTGGCAATTGCCACGGCGGAAGAAAGAGACTATTCACCTTATTTGCATTGTCTGCTGGTTCCTAGTCTGAAGGTTATCAGTGTTGAAAAAAAAAAGTAACCAGACCCCCCTGACCTTGAAAGATCAGGGGGTCTGGTAACCTTTTTTTTCCAATATTGACAATGGGCAAGCTGGTAGCCAGCAAATAATGCAAATATGGTGAATAAACCATATGACCAATCTCCACGAAAGAGTGTTGCCTTCTTGGCGGGATCGAACCCACGATTTCCTGAAAAAAAAAAATAGCCAGCCATTTTTAGAGCATTATTTAGACACGTATACCAATCTCTTAACCTAAAACATTTATTCCATTTCGATACACTAAAGTGTTTTATGAGAGAATCACTTAACTTTATTGCATACATGTACCATTTCAGATAAATTGGTATACGAGTACATGTGAGTTATGAAAACGTGATTAAAACACTTTAGTCCTTTTCAGATACATGTACACAAACCAACGACGGTCTTGAAATGTAAGATATAGAAACTATAAGTATTTTACTATCAAGGATGAGGATCAGACTGCGCTGGATGCGCAGGCTGGTTTTCTCCTTTGCTGTTCGCAAACGGTAAAAACTGATATTTTCATCATTACGGAAAACACGCCTATTCAAATACATTGTCAGTTTTACGCCCGATAATAAGAAATTTTTCAGATGAAAAGTTTCGATATTTTGTTTCATTTCTATTCAAAATATAGATTGTGTGTGCACGTTAGAACCACCTCGTCGAGGCGCTTCTAACGTGTCCCCACAATTTATATTTTAGAGCAGAAATAAGAAAAATAAGGTTTACCTCTGTAAATCCCAGTTTTACTATATAAAAGGGGTTCAAGGGGGTCAAAATTATATACGTAGGCGTGTTTTCATGATGTTGATGAGGCCCATGTGGCAATGAAAATGTCTCTTCCTGAAATTATGATTTCCTACAGGTGTGCACATTGCCTACACATCTATCTCTTCATAAGCACGAAGTAAAGAAAGAAAGAAATAGTAACGCGAGTCACTCTTGTTCGAGTAATTGAAGTTACACTGTATATCACTAACATCGCGATATCACTGACATCGCGATATCAATTATATCGAGATATCGTTTAGCTCGGTGCATGAGTGACAACTTTACCAAAGGTAAGTTCGGTCCCGCCCATCGGGGCTTGAATAAATAGATGGGCTGCATGATGCTTCCACGCAGAGCTGAATTAGACTCCACACGAGTACTGGTACAATGTAACCGCTTAGAGGATCTAAGCCTGCCCAGGCAAAGCGGTGCGAGTCGGACCACCCATGCTTATAAACCCTATTGGTTTCATTGGGCGACAGGGCTTGAGACGTCATTTCATCTCAATGTCGGGTAAAAGTCCCACAAAATAGGATGCAACGTTTCCAAAATGACCTATATAGTGTTTGACGGGGACGTTAAACCTCAATCAAACAAACAATACACTGTACATCACTTACATCACGATATCACTTACATCGCGATATCACTTATACCGCGATATCACTTATATCGCGATGTCGCTTAGATCGAGGCATGAATAAAAAATTTACCAAAGGTAAGTTGTACTATGAACCGGGATTTTTGTGCTTCCCCAGTTCATTGATCAAATCTTTATATAATACAGCAACAGCTTTTCTTCAGATACCGCTAGTCAGTCTAAATGGAGAATCATTATTGTGTCTGTCTTGGACGATTATATAAAACGCAGTGAAGTATTGGAATTCATTCCCAGCAGAACAAAGCTTGGAGCAGCATGTGTCTGCAATATTACACTAATATCTGCCATAGGCTTTAAGACACAGTGAAATATTTATATTTTCATTTCCAGGGAATTCAGGTAAATGTAAACACGTTGCACATTGTTGCGCTATTTTTTACAAGGGAGATAATTCTGGTGACCGTTTTGACTCTCCTTTACACCAAGCCCCTCTTAAATGGGGTCATTTTTATAGGAAATAAATTGCTCAGGAACAATTTCGAACCTTTATGAGAAGGTCTTTGTAAATAAGTGCGTTAAGATTTTGAAAAGATTTGTCTCCCCTTAAAGTATATTCATGCACTTAATGAAACAGTGAAATATTCATATTTCATTTCCAGGGATTTAACACTTTATAAGGATTGTGCCATTTATATCTTCCCAGCTTATGTTGAAAAGGTAAGATATTTTGCATCACGAAAACACGCCTATATACTTTTGACCTTTTATATAGTAAAACTGGGGTTGCCAGGGGTATATATTATTTTTCTTATTTCTGCTCTAAAATATAGATTGTGGGTACTCGTTAGAACTGCCTCGATGAGGCGGTTCTAACGTGTACCTACAATCTTTATTTTGAGCAGAAATAAGAAAAAATATCACAATGATTCATCATAAAACTTTCGTTTTTTCGGCAGTAAAGTTTACAGTGTTATTGTATAGGAGTGTTTTCTTAATGTTTTGGTAGTTGTCACAGCAACTACAGGTTGCCTTGTAGTTGTTATTATTTTATTTTTATTTTTTTTTTTTTTTTGCTGTTTATACTATCATGTGGTACAGATTGTATTGTTGTATACTGTATTGGTAACATTACGATAACACACCCGTGCAACATTGTGCGTTTTTCACATCTCCAAAATGGCTACTTTTCTGATGAAAATCTGTAATATGTTTCTTATTTATATTGCAAACATAGGTTGTGGGTGTTCGTTAGAACCCCCTCATTGAGGCGGTTCTAACGAGTACCCACAACCTATGGCGGTTCTAACGAGTACCCACAACCTATGTTTTGGAGCAGAAATAAAGAAAATAATGTTTACCCCCGTAAACCCCAGTTTCCTCTATATAAAGTGGGGGTTATGACGGTTCTTTATTTCACGGACTTGGTTACTTAATGAGACGAATATATACGTGCGATATTATTTTGCATTTCATGTTGATTTATTGATTTATTTATTTATTTATTTATTTTAGAATATTGATTATATTTTTCTTTTAATTGCCGCAAACATAGATGGTGAGTGCCTGGCAGAATTAATCGCCTTATTGAGGCGGTTCTAACGAGTACCTGCCGGTCTCGGTAGCTCAGTCGCATGCGCTCTGACTGGTGATCAGGAGGACTCGGGTTCGATTCCTGCCGGGGTCGGCAACATTCTTTAGTGGAGGTTGATCATGAAAATTCTACGGTCATTCTCTCCCTTCCGCTGATTCAAGAAGGACAGTTGTCAGTTTCTGGGGAAAGAATGTGCACTGCACTGGTTAACTGCTTATGTATAAACCTGCCCAGGAAAAGTGTGAATTAGTAAATTGACCTCTTCAAAAATGACCTAAATAGTGTTTATCGGGTCGTTAAAGCCCAATACAACCCACAAACTATCGAGTGTCCGCATTTTTTTTTGTTTTGTTTTGAGCAAAAATAAGAAAAAATAGTATATGCCCTTTTAAAAACTGCTTTATACAATATATACATGTATAGTATACAGTCATTACACGGACTTGTTAATGCATCGTATTCAACGACAAACGTCCCGAATCCGCTTTTCAAAAGTTGAATCGTAAAGCATCGGATGTTGGATTGAGAAGAAGCCGATTCGATCCCCGCGAGCGCCAAGTAAAGGGACTTTATCCACATTGCTTAGTACTGGTTTCTACCCAGGAAGAGGAAGAAAAGAGGGCTATACGGAGGATTAGCACTAGTTTGCAAAATGTGTTGCCATCTACATTATGAAAGCACGCCTGTACAAATATATTGTAAACTTTACCGCCGAAAAAAAAAAAAAAACGAGAATTATGATGAAAAATTGTGATATTTTTCTTCTATCTGCTCAAAATATAGACTGTTGGTACTCGTTAGAACCGCCTCATGGACGATTACCCACAATCTATATTTTAGAGCAGAAAGAAGAAAAATAAGGTTTACCCCTATTAACCCAAGTTTTACTATATAAAAATGGGGTTCAAGGGGGTCAAAATTATATAGGTGTGTTTTCGTGGCGGGCAAATAGATCGCTTGGTTTCCTGAGGCGGCATCTTCATCACTGTCCCCAGGACGTAAAAGAGGCGGCATATAAAGGACTCGTTCGCGGAATCATGGAATATGGTAGTTGTGCCTGGGACCCTAGTGGAGGAATTGAAAAAAAAGTTCAGAATATAGCTGCTAGATTTGTGACAAGCAATTACTACTTTGAAACTGAAGGCATGACTCGAATACTAGGAAAACTAAAATGGGAGTCTCTCATAACAATGAGAAGGGACAGTAGGCTCATGCTGTTATACAAAGGTCTAAATGGTGCTGCCAGCATTCCAACAGATGGCATTGTTCCCCCAGCTAGGCACTGTTGAAATCAACATTCATTCGCATTCCAGACCTGGCATTTATAAAAAATCGTTCTTCCCACGAACCATTAGAGATCGGAATGCCCTTACTGATTCGATTATTACGACAGCTGAAGGTGCCGAGGATTGTGTAGCTAAGTTTACCTTTGGGGACTAACTTTCCGGTGTATGAATGTTATTTGACGTGTCACCATTTACAAGTTTGATTCTGATTCTGATTCCGTGGCCTTTTATTCCAATATTTACAATGTATATAGACCAAAGCTGTCTTTATACAAAAATATCAATTGTGAGTACGCATTCTGTATTTGAAGAAGAAATAAAGCTATGGTATATATGGTAATTAATTCCGCTTCCAAAAAGCATGCGAAAGGCACTCTACCGAATCTACCCCGGAATCTACATACAATGTATCACAACCTTAACTGTCCTGCCCTGTTAATGATTCATGTATTTAGCAATACCAATGACTGACGTGACCATTTTAACGCACGCGGGATAAAGCATGAAAAAACTGGCGTTACTCGGAAGCCGGTCCACGTTTGAATCTCCTCAGAAACATGATTTCAGTCGGCGTTTTATTTCTGCGGAACCGAAATACAGCACTTAAACATCTGTGCGCCGTGCGTGGTTCTAAGCAAAACATAGAACTGTACATCACAGCAGATCAAGGGGTCCCTTAGACTTCAGTAAATCTCGTAGACCTTTAGTTCCCACAGTAAATCTTCACCCTTGGCTCCATTAAATATATGTCTAGAATATTTGGACCTTGACACTCCAATAGATCTAGAGATATCACATCAATAGATCTAGAGCTCTTAATGAAACCAAAATAGAAGTGAAGGCAATGATCAGGAATCGATACAATTAGCCCACAGCTCCCACCAGAGACAACACGGGAAAGAAACACAAGTACGAAACAACCAGACCCCAATCGAAACATCACTAGCGGAAAGCCAAAAGGACAGTTACTTTCCCACACAATGGGGATTGGCTACCCAAAGCAAAATAATATAAGCGATACACACACTCAAAGACAAGTCATAACAAAAATAAACCACGACAGAAGAACCGTCTTGGAACAGTCAGCAGTCAGTGAAACGAATTCCACTGTGTGTGTGGGGGGGGGGGGGGGGGGGGGGGCTTTAGTCGATTTTACGTGGCCACAATCCTCGCCCTTACTTCCGTCGCGATTTAGACAATAAATTTGTTCAGTCCGCTTGAAGGCCTCATAAGCACACAATATGATCTCATTGTAATTGAGACCTAATGAATCTAGAGCTCCCATAGATGTCGGGTACCATTATACAAGTACATGTAGCTTGAGACCCAAGTTACCTAAGCGTCCATCCCTTCTAAATCTAGATACAGTACATTGTACCGTATTAGGACCTGACTACATGCAGTTCTAGTGCTCTCATAGACACTAAAATCCTCTTAAAGTAAAAAAAACAACTTTTAACCCCTCTTAAACTAATCCTATATGTCTAAGCGCTACCATAAACATCTGTATCTAACCCACCAAGAGGTCTAGAGCTACAATAAACTGATCATGAAACCTAAATAGATCCAGAGCCCCCTTTGATCAATATGAAAGGCCTTGGGTTTCTATAGACATTCAACTTAAACAGGTCTATAATTCCCTAGACACTGAGCCCCAGTAACGTCGTTAATATCTTTTTTTGTTTTATTTTGGATAGCCGCATGGCTATTTTGTGACAAAAAACACTGTCCTTTTGGCTTTTCACTTGTTCAGTTTTCATGATGGTGAAGCTATTTTTTTTGTGTTTCTTTTCCTTTTGGTGCCTTAGACTGGATGTGTAAGGTATTTATTGTACGGATCATGGGTTTCACTTCTATTCTACTATACTAATGTGCCTGTAATATGCGATGTTGGAAGGAAATCATTTCGGCATAAATAAACAGTAAGCATATGTTTAAATGCCATAAGTTAATCAAGATTTTCAGTTCGATATTTCTCGGCCAACCCTCAATCTTCACAGTACACACACCGGTGAAAATAGTATGTACGCTTATCACATCCAATTCGAAAACACGCCTATACAAATATATTGTCAATTTTTTTTTTTTAAAAATTAGAACTTTTTAGATGAAAAACTGTGATATTTTTATTATTTCTGCTCAAAACATAGATTGCGGGGACTCGATAGAACCGCCTCGACGAGGCGGTTCTATCGAGTACCCACAATCTATGTTTTTGAGCAGAAATAAGAAAAATAATATATACCCACTTAAACTCCAGTTTTACTATATAAAAGTGGGGTATGAAGGGGTCAAAATTATTTAGGCGTGTTCTCATAATGGAAGAAAAGAAAGTTTTCGTCAAACATGCGCATACGAACATTTGCCAGCTGTCATTTCACATCATGAACAGTTTCTTCACATCACATGGCGAAACACCATTGTAAATCCCAGATAAAATATAACCTTGCATCATACTCTCCTTATTTTTTCTAATAAGCATCGATTGTGGTTGCGCGTTGGAACCACCTCTATAAGCATAGCAACAGATAAGGTACCGGGGTCGGCAACATTCTTTCGTGGAGATTGATCATGAAATATTTTCTACGGCCATTCTCTCACTTCCGCTGATTCAAGAAGGGCCGTTGTCAGTTGCTGGCGAAAGAATGTGCACTGTACTGGTTAACCGCTTGCGTATAAACCTGCACAGGAAAAAGTATGGATAGGTAAACTGACCCGCTCAAAACTTACCTAAAATAGTGTTAAATTGGCGAATAAGCTCCACTACAAACAAAAAAACAGATAATCTGCGTATTTTGTGATACATGTAAATGAAGGATTGTTTTCCTTATTTCTACATATAAACCCATGCTGTGGTTTTTCATTAGAACCGCTGTCCGATCCATACCACTTTGCCTATGCAGGCTTAAGTGGGAAATCATCACGAAAACACACCTATATACTTTTAACCCCCTTGAGCCCCACTATTATATAGTAAAACTTGGGTTTGTGGGGGTAAATCTTAATTGTCTTAATTCTTTTGAGCAAAAATAAGAAAACTATCGCATTTTTTTTTTCATCTAAATAGTATCGTTTTTTTTTTTATTTTTTTTTTTCGGCGGTAACGTTTACACTGTATTTGTATAGATGTTGTTTCGTAATGTGTTGCAACAGTTTACTGCTGCAGGACTTGGATGTCTTTTTATGTTATGGTGGATAAATTCTCACAAGTTCAGAGGCGACCATTACGATAAAACACCCGTGCGAATTGGTGCATTTTTACACATCTCCAGAATTGACAATTTGTGCTATTATCCTTATTTTTACTCAAAACATAGATTGTGGGTTCTCGTTAGAACCGCCTCATTGAGTACCCACAACCTGTCTAGGAGCAGAAATAAAGAAAATAATGTATACCCCCCGAAAACCCATGTTTTCTCTATACAAAGTGGGGCATAAGGTGGTCTTCATTTCACGGACTTGTTCACTTGATGGTCTTCGAAACAATTTATTGGCAGAGACGCAAATCCTCAATACTTCATAACACCCTAACATCGTTCTGTTTATCAGCTAGGGGGCATATTGTGTAGGCATCAAGCTTAAAATACACAAAATGCTTCCAATCGGATGGTAGCATATTGTTTAGTAATACGCAGGGTACTACTTCTTGGTGCATATTGTGTAGGGAATGCATAGTGGCTCCTCAGTGCTCGTTAACACCGCCTCAATGGATCAGTTCTGACAAGTACAGGTATCCGTAATCTACGACTATGTTATGGAGCAGAAAACAACAACAACATATATCCATGTATATACTATAGTCTTTCAAAACGCAGTGAGACGTGACTGCACTTTTAATTTTGGACTCGTCCGTGTTTTAGGTAAGTCGCCAATACTGGATATTTTTTAACACTGGGCGAAAGTAACCGTCATATCATTAATCTGGCGCATCGTGTATCCTGATTGACGACCAGTCGAGACACTTTAGTAACACGTCTTCCAGCTTGGAGATCTGGGGTTCGAATCTTGGTCAGATATTTTTTTTTTTATTATTATTATTTATTTTTACATTTCTTTAGCATTTTTTTCGAACCTATAAAATTGGAGCACATGAGATGTTTGTTTGTTTGTTTGATTGATTTGAGGTTTTTTGTCCCCGTCAAGTTTGGAGAAGTTGCTTCCAGTTTTGTGGGTTTTTTACCCGACACTGAGATGAAACGACATCTCAAGCTCTGCCACCCAATAAAATTTAACGGGGTTTAATAAGTATGGACGGTCCAACCCGCACCACTTAGCCTGGGCAGGTTCGGACTTACTAAGCGGTTTACCATTGCTCATGTGTCGTCAGTTTCAGATCCGCTTGGAAGCATCGTGCAGCTCGATCTATTTCTCCAAGCCCCGATGGGCGGGGCCATCTCATTAGATGTATATTCATTTTATTGAAATGATGGAACGAGCACAAGCGAATCGTTGCAGCTCGGATTCAAGAAGTAATATCAAAATGTTACTATGATTGAACGTACGTTCATAGCCGTCAGTGAAGGCAAATGCGCTGTTGAAATGAATCTGAAATTTGAATTGGGCTTTTACGGCCCAGCTAATACTATTTAGGTCATTTATGAGCCGGTCAGTTTACTAACCCACACTTATCCTTTGCAAGCTTATACGTAAGCGGTTACAATGCACATTCTTTCCCCAGAAACTAACAACTGCCCTTCTTGAATTAGCAGAAAGGAGGGAATGGACATGGAAAAGATTTCATGATCAATCTCCATGGGATATAATGTTGCTGGACCCGGCAGGTATCGAGCCCGCGTCCTATTGACCACCAGTCACACGCGCATCCGACTGAACTAGGCCGAGGCCGGCATCCAACATAAAATATAATTGTTGAAAATAAAACAAAAGAAACAAAATATAAATGATGTAAATGTAAAAAATAAAGTAAATAATTTTAAACTTAAAAAAGATAAAATAAAAATGAAAAATCAAATATAAAAAAAAATGTGCCACTGGGATTCGAACCCCTCGTCTAAAATACTTTTTTTAATGTGACTCGTAGCACATCGAATTAACCACTCGGCCATGAGTTATAGGTAGATAATGTCAAAACATGGATTTATATCTTTAAAATCACGAGAAAAAAAGTATCCGAAACCTGCTTCCCCTAAAAAATGGAATCGACTAGTTTGAACTCTCAAAGGTCGTTGATAAACTATATACAAGTAAACCACTGATTTAGCGTGATGTCACATGTATATATCATAGACCTTTCGAGCTAGTGCAGTTTTTGTTTGTTTGATTTGAGGTTTAACGTCCCCGTCAACACTGTATATGTCATTTTGGAGACGTCGCTTCCAATTTTGTGGGACTTTTACCCGACATTGAGATGAAATGACATCTCAAGCCCTGTCGCCCATAACGAATAGGGTTTATAAGCATGGACGGTCCGACCCACTCGCACCGCTTTGCCCGGGCAGGCTTAGATCCTCTAAGCGGTTTACCAGTACTCATGTGCGGCCGGATTTAGCTCTGCGTGGAAGCATCATCCAGCTCATCTATTTCTTCAAGCCCCAAATGGGCGGGGGCCGTCGGGCTAGTGCAGTTAGATAAATATCAAATAACACCAATTTTCCTGCGATAACTGCAAGAGTACCTTGGAAAATTATAGTCTATACTGTATAATACATGGTACTGCGTTTTGGAAACACACTTGTAAAAGATTAATTATCACTTGTTATCCGTGGGATCTTAAAACCAGTGGGATATAAAAGCCACTTTGATCTACCCATAAAATTAAGGTTTTCCAGTTCTCAGTTTTATAGTTACACGAATAATAAAAGAAAAAGAAATACCTCACCAGAAATTATAAAAGATGATCGTTGTGAAGAAAAAAAAAAAAAAAAAAAACTTAGTAAATATGTTTAACCCGGCAACCACGTCATCGAGTTCGCAAGACAAAAAACCTTAAAAGTGTATTAATTTTTTGTTTCTTAACTTAGCTCAGTATAACTATAACTTGTTGACGGGGACGTTAAACATCAAATCAAACAAACATAACGAGAACACAATCTGTGTGACATAGCGCATTCCTTTATGTCTCGAAATCGGACATTTTCTGGTGAAAATTAGTGATATTTTTTTCTTATTTATACTCCAAACTTACGAAGTTGGCGCTCGTTAGAACCGCCTCATAATAATAATAAATACTAATAATAATAATCGACCTTATTTATAGAGGGTAACACATTTAGTACTAGTACTAATCTTCCATGTGACCCTCTTTACCTGGGTAGGAACCAGTACTTAGCAATGTGGATAAAGCCTCTTGCACAAGGAAACAACACTTGGCGCTTGCGGGGATCGAACCGGCTACCTCTCGATCTCACATCCGATGCTTTACCACTGCATCACAGCTCCACCGGCTCATTGAGGACGTTCTAACGAGTACCCAGAACCTATGAAAGTATCTTAATTCGGAGCAGAAATAAGAAAAGAATAATGTAAAAACCTGTTAATCTCAGTTTCTCAGTTTCAAAAGGATTGGCAGGGATTTGCTAGAATAAGCCCGATATTGTATAAGTGAAATGCACTTTTTCTTAGCCAGTTTTTTTCTAGCACATATATAGAAGATCGGTACATATACTTGTTGGAACACTGTGTTCGGGACTAAAGCCAAGTTGAAAGTTGGGATTATTCTCCGACATTTACTAGCATTTCAATCGGCGAAAAATGCCGGACCAACGTTGAGCCGAAGTTTATGTCGGACAGACGTTGGCCTTGACTTAGTTCTTCGAAACCAACACTGTCGTTAACTAATGTATCGCTAAAACTTTGAGTCTTTATATGCCAGTATGTTTGCTGAAAACAGACGTGAGCATCTTTAGCATTTGCAAAAGCTGCTTACATTTTTTGAGCAAAAACTACCAGAATATGCTAGAACGGTTACCAATTTCATTAAGAAAACGCTTCCGTTGGGTAGTCTTTCATACCTCACAAACGGTCAATTATCTTAAAAAAAAACACACATATAATTCCATATTTTCCATATTTTTACTCAAAATATAGGCTGTTGGTGCATGTTTGAACCACCTCATTGAGGCGATTCTTACAAGTACTCACAACTTATGTCTTCAGTTGAAACAGCTGTTACCCCTGTAAAGACCAGCTTTTACTGGATATTGTATTGTTTAGAGTGTTGTTCAACGAACTTGTTAACGTTATGGCCTAGAGGCTCGTTTGCTAACCATGAGTGAGTGTTTGAGTTTTACGTCTCATCAACAGCAAATGTCATACGGAGACGGGACCTCGGTTTAAAGTCTCATCCGAAAGTCTGGAGAAGCCCGGGATCGATCCTGCGATCCCTGGTTTACAAGGCGAGTAACATAACCACTACACCACGGAGGTTTCTCGTTCTTAGGAAAAGGTATGGCGTTTAACATCGTGTAAGAAATGCTAAATTCTGAATAAAAATGATAACATCTATATATAAAATTTCTGATTTAAACACAGACTGTGGATGGTCGTTGGAACCGCCTCAATGAGGCGGATCTAACGAGTACCCACAATCTACATTTTTGGGCAAAAATAAGGCAGATAATGTATACCCCTGTAAATTCCACTTTTCTCCATATAAAGTGGGGTTTAGAAGTGGATTATCGTTTCACGGACTTGCTGTCGTGATGCGATGCTTTGATACAGGCCTACATGGCCCAGTTGGTACGAGTGCCGACTCTTAATCATTAGGCCTCTTACCAATGTAGTTCGAGCCTCGCTCGGGTCACATGCGGGACGCAAAGTTCTACAACGGAAGGTCAGATGGTTTTTCTCCGGGAACTTTCGGCCTCAACCACCTCTGATAAACGAATGGCTCGAAATGAGTAAAATAAATAATGGAAATAGTTTTGAAAGCGCACTAAAACCATAACCGACCAGATCCAAAAAAAAAAAAAAAGAGTAACAGAGTAATATGAAACGATAATCAAGGTTCATCAAGAGCTATTTTGCACAAATGAATTAGCATTAATCATATATAACGAAGCTTAACATAAAGGTCAGCAGTGGAAAACACATTATTTGCCATTAAGAATGTCTATTAGCGCTAAGGAGATGATATAAATTCAAATCATTATGTATGAAAACATCCATCAGGTTCGCAAATTCGTAGAATAAACACCTCTGTACATCCAAATTTATACAGGCAAAAACTGGGGTTAAGAGGGGTATACATTATTATTTTATTTCTGCTCCAAACCTTACGAAAACACGCCTATACACATGGTAAACTGTACCGCCGAAAAAACTAAAATTTGAAGATGAAAAATTGTGATATTTTTCTTATTTATGCTCAATATATAGATTGTGGGTACCTGTATCCGACGGAAGTTTTGAGTACTGGTAAACCGCTTAGAAGATCTAAGCCAGGAAAAAAATGGTGCGGGTCGGACCGGCCCTTCAACACTAGAGGTTTCTTTTGATGGTAGGGCTTGAGATGTCATTTCATCTCAATGTTGGATAAAAATCCCACAAAATTAGAAGCAACGTCTCCAAAATTACCTAAATAGTCTTGATGGGGACGTAAAACACCAGCAAAAACAAAAAACGAAAATAGGTAATTTCATACGTTTTATGGAGGCGTACAGTTTGCCAGGTGTATCTTCTCTTCTTTACACAATCCCCAACCTTCCCAATGAGATTACGGAGTGCTAATTTAATGAAAATTAATGATATTTTTTTATTTTTTTTATACTCTAAACAGATGCTGTGGTGCTCGTTAGAACCGCCTCATTTCAACCTTTGTCTTTGAGCAGAATATAAGAATCTAATATGGGTGTGAGGGGTGGATAGAAAAATCCGTCCCAAGGGTCACTGTCCGGCATCACGAGGCTTGCCGAGTGATGCCGGACAGTGATCCCGAGGGACGGATTATTCTATCCACCCCTCACATCCATATTGGATTCTTTTTCTTGCATACCTTCCATTTCTTAAAGCGGATTTTTAATGCTGCAGTCACTTCGGTTACCGACGTCCGCCATTTTGTGATGACACAACATGAATGTTTAGTGACATCACGCATGGCGACGCCGCGCATGAGGTTGTAATCAACCAGTGCATTTATCAAACACGCGATTATATTCGATTTGGGGTCGGAACACCAGGGTCAGAACATAAATTTCTATCCCAGGGTAAAATCACGGATTTCCTTGTCTGGTGTGCAAGAAATACCAATAATTAATGTGCTAAATGTAAATCTCAGATTTCTCTATATAAGATGGGATGGGGTTTGTCGAAGTGTACATTTTACGGAAGTGTTTTGTTTGTTTGAATGATTTCAGGTTTAACGTCCCCGTCGACAGTGTATACGTTGCTTCCAATTTTGTGGGAAATTTACCAGACATCGAGAGTAAATGACATCTCTCAAGCCCTGTCGCCGAATAAAACCAATAGGGTTTATAAGCACGGACAGTCCGACTCACACGGCTTTGCCTGGGCAGGACCAGTGCTCATGTGCGGTCGGCTTCGGCTCTGCCTGGAAGCATCATCTATTTCTTCAAGCCCCGATGGGTGGGGGCCGTACAGGAGTGTTAACGCGATGCCGAACTATGATCATGGTATTGGTCGCGACGAGTATAAAAAGGTTCTTCAAACACATGGGCATCAGCAAAGATTCAAATCAGCCTGTAGAATGCGAACTTTTCCTGCCTTATGACATTTACTATATATACAGCGCACAGTGAGACTCTCATCAGACTGCGATAATGTGCAGGCTGATCTGAGTCTTCGCTGGACGCACATGCTTGAAGAGTTATATTTGCCTGGCACGGCCCATATATTCTACGACGTTTTCACCGGGTTGAGCGGCCTCCGCCCATCGGAGCTTTAAGAAATAGATGGGCTGCATGATGCTTCCACGCAGAGCTGAAAACTCAAATCAAAACCAAACTACCGGGTTGATAGGTCCGTGTAATTAACGCCCCTCTTAACCAAAGTTTATAAAGAGAAAATTAGGGTTTACAGGGATAGTCTTTATTTTTCTAATTTTTTGCACAAAAATCATGGATTGTGGATACTCGTTAGAACCTCAACATTTAGTCGGTTCTAACGGGTACTGCACCCTATAATTAAATTAGAATTAAGAAAACATTCAAACATTTTCATCTGAAAAAATCATGCTAGTTTAAGTGATTAGAGAGACGTCATTTTTACACATGTGTTTGTTACATATGTATCTTAATGACTTATGATGCTGATGATGAGGTATGTCAGCAGCAAAATGCATTTTGAAATATGCAAGCTGCAACAAGTCTGCTTAAGTGACACACTGTGCAATGCATATTAACGAATACCCATCACGTGAACTCGTCCGTGAAATGAAGACCCCCTTACACCCCACTATATATAGAGAAAACTGGGGTTTACGGGGGTAATCATTATTTTTCTTATTTTTACTCCAAGACATAGGTTGTGGGTACTCGTTAGAACCGCCTCAATGAGGCGGTTCTAACGAGCACCCGAAACCTATGTTTGCAGTATAAATAAGAAAAGTATCATCGATTTTCATCAGAAAAGTAGTCATTTTGGAGATGTGCAAAAATTCACTATGTGCACGGGTGTGTTATCGTAATGCCAGGTAAACACCGCTGTTAATAAGGAGAAGTGTGATATATATGTACATTGTACTTGTGCAAGGGTTAACTTACGCTTAACCCATATATGACAATGGAATCTTCCACCTAGTTACTTTGGAGTGGTCCATTTCCAATTATAGGGGTGTCATGTTTGGTTTTCTTTGTGGCAAATTTTACAAAAAACGAATGTTCCTTAAGCAAACAGTGTAGATCCAGATCAGACGCCGCGTTCTGCGGCGTCTGATCTGGATCTACACTGTTTGCCAATGTCCCAGAAAAGGGCCGCTAGGCATATATGGGTTAAACATTGGTCGTGATAACTCGGTAGAACCGCCTCAATCAAATGGTTCTTATGAGCAGGAGCAAACTTATAAGGAAAACCCAAAACTATTTTTATACCCGTTTTTTGCAGAAAAAAAAACAAACAAAAAAAAAACGGGTATATTATTTTCGACACGGGTGTCCGTCCGTCCAGACGTCCGTCCGTCCTTCCGTCTGTCACGTTTCTTGTGAATGCAACATCTTTTTTATTTCTTTACCTACAGTGCCCAAACTTGGTACATACATTGCTTGGGGACTGCCGATGTGCATGAAGGTGTCGAAATTTTCATCTGACCCCCCGGGGCCATGGGGTGAGGTCAAAGGTCAACTTTCTAAGAAAAGGCTTGTTCATAGGAAAAGCGGGTATTTGCGATGGTATACCATCGACTGCTGCTCTAGTTATATTTATTTATTTATTTATTCATTTATTTATTTTTATTTATTTATTTATATTTGTTTATTTATATATTTTATTTTTGTTTTTACAGCCCTTTCAATATTATTCTACTTATTTTGAGCCGATCGTCAAGCAAATGTGGGCGAAAACCGGAGTACCCGGAGAAAAGCCAACTGACCTTCCATTGCAGAATTTGTCCTCTCATATGTTACTCGAGCAAGACTGGAACCACAGCAGTTGGAGACCTAATAATTAAGACTCAGCACTCTTACCCACGTGGCCACGAAGCCCCTTTCCATCTAAAACCGATAGCACTATAGATATGCAGACGTCATCACAGCAAACGGCTGCGTTATAGAAATGGCTTTCAAAATTGTAAATTTTCTCCGGTTGCATCTGCACCCAAGTGCACGGCATTTAGGATGCTTTCTGTACTGCACGATGATGTACTCCTATTCGATTGATGCAACACATGTTCGTCAATACATGTATTAATAATATTAACACCTACTATCGAAATTGAAAATACAGGTAGCTGTACTAATTAACACGTCACAGTATTCTAGTACATTTTGAGAGCATCTTGTTTTCAATTAGAAAAGCTTGCAAATGACTGAGTTGAAAAAGGAAAGTTTTATTGATTTCAAACATCTATCTTGGTTCTAATCAGATATAATTACGCCATATGAACTTATTTATCTCTGTTATTTATTTAGATGCTGATGACATCCGATGTTGAACTTCTGTCGGTAGGTTAACGTACAAAAATCAATTATCAGAGCTTCGCAATACAATAAGTAAATGTCTTTGATAGCGACGCTCACTATATTTATTTACCGGCCCCGATAGCTCAGTTGGTAGAGTGTCCGCTCCGGGGAACGGGAGGTATCGGGTTCGATCCCGGGCCGCGACATACCAAAGTCGTTAAAAATGGTACTAGCTGCTCCTCGCTTGGCACTCAGATTTACGGGGTAGAGCTAGGACTGGTCGATCCAGTGTCAGTATAATGTGACTGGGTGTGGTATCATGTAATGTGTCTGGGACATGATACTTCAGTGAGACAGCACTATAAACGTGAGCATTGAGCTCCCTGTCGCAACCAGACACCGTCGTGATATGACTGAAAAATTGTTGAAAGCGACGTTAAACCCGAATTCACACACACACACACACACACACACACACACACACACACACACAGACACACACACACACAATATTTACTGACAAGCCCTACAGTTTTTCTGGGCCACACATCATAACATTTACGGAAGGCGTATATGGCAATGCACGTACAACCGTCATGATTTCATGCTCCATCCTTTGCACGCAGTTGACAGATGTTCACAGACTTAAATGTTGTCAAAGGATGTGCTGTGGGAACAGTAACTCTTTTTTAACCTTTCGTAAAACACACCTTCTTTATCTGTACTTCTTGAGATTGGTCGTTAATTTGCACTTTCTGTTACTTTAACCCATATATGACAATGGAAACTTCCACCTTGTATGTTTGGAGTGGTCCATTTCCAACTAAATGGGTGTCAGGTTGCTTTTTGTTTATGGCAGAGTTTACAAAAATGAATGTTGTTAAAGCAACCAGTGTAGACCCAGATCAGCGGCCGCGTACTGCGGCGTCTGATCTGGGTCTAGAAAGTTTGGCAATGTTCCACAAAAGAGCTGCTAGGCATATATGGGTTAATTACTTGAACTTACTTAAGTGTGGTTGTAACACGTATTTCGTTTTTAATGGCGATTTTAAATTCACCCCAAACAAATATGGTTTAACTATTCAACTAGCAGTTTATGTAAATTATTTGTTTCTTCGTCTATTAGTGTCGCCATAATTGTATTCATACATGATCTTTGTGACCTTTCGTAGCGGCCCATTAGGATAGGATACTATCTCCAATTAAAATTGTTTACTCTGACAGCTACGTAGGTTATTTACTTTCATATGACGTTCCGGTCTCGGTAGCTCAGTCGGATGCGCGTCTGACTGGTGATCAGGAGGACGCGATACCTGCCGGGTTCGGCACATTCTTTCGAGGAGATTGCTCATGAAATCGTTTCTACGGCCATTCTCTCCCTTCCGCTGATTCAAGAAGGGCGGTTGTCAGTTTCTGGCGAAATAATGTGCAATGTACTGGTAAAGTAGAAGTAAAACAAAGATCAGGAATCAGAAAGCCTGCCGAGGAAAAGAGGGGATATGTACACTGACCGGCTCAAACATGACCTAAAATAGTGTTGACTGGGTCTATAAACTCCAATACAAACACACAAAACTTTCATATGACGGTCTTGCTGTATACTTTGTATACTAGAGAATAATAAAAACTTTGACTTTGACTTTTGTGAAAATACACATGGTTTGAGAACATTTTGATGTAATGTTTAACTGTATTAACAATTGTTTTACAAGTGTAATACTATGTGTTTATGTGAAAAATCTATGTGATGTGCTACACTTTTTCACAAGTTGTTGAAGAAGTTGACGATAGAAGGAGACATTGTTTCTGTTTGTGCCGCTAAGTTGGAATATATTTACCCTACTTTGGGCCTCACTGAATTTGTGCTTTCGAACTGCATGGAAAGAATTGATTGTTTTGGTAAAGTTTAATGTCATCTGTGCATATTTACTTTAAGAAGTCGTTAACGCAAAGAGATTACACACAACGTTTGAAATCCGGGAAATCCGATTTTCCATCGTTACTTTGCTTATTAACTCCCCTTGAAACTTTAAAATATAATTTTGTATTGCCTCCCTTGGCAAGTATATTTCATTTCAATTATTTTGTTTTTATTTAACAGTCAATAGTATGTATATCAAAATGTTGCATCTCGCATATTTTACAACTGTAAACAAAGAAATTAACAACCCCGACAAAGGCACTTTTTATTATCGAAATGCATACACAAGTGAACACATATTAATTATCAAAAGACCCCTGTATTACGTGACCTTTGATAAATTAATATATGTCGAGATATTCAAAATTGGAAATCAGGTATAATATTCGCGATTCTACAAAGCTGGGACTGGCAAATGAAACAGGTAGATTAAGATCAGAAAAGAAAATCAAGACACCGTGATATTCCATATTTTACAAACATTTATTAATTAGAATGTATTTCTTTTGTGTGTTTTTCAAAACATATACATCAGCGTCCGTATTTCTTTCATTCACGATATCGCCCATTATAACATGTTATAAAACATGTTATACTTTTTTGTTCAAAATTTTATTTCTTTTGTGAGTGTGTTTGTGTGGGTCACGGAGTCATTCTGTTTCTATCGCTGGGGTTCATCCCTTTTTTTTTTTTTTTGCTTTTACTGAGTAACCGTTCCGTTCCTTTAATTACGGTTAGCATTTGGGTAGCAGATCCATGAAATATAGTGTATTTGTCATATCCCCCAAAAACCACTGGTGATATATTCTATTCGGCATGTGTGTTTCCAAAATTTTTTTCCAGGAAATGTAAAATGAGTTTTAAAGCATGATATAAAGGGCGGTGTGACTGAATGAAAGAAATACGAACGCTGATGTATATGTTTTGATACAGATAAGCTCGAGAAGAACCTAACCATTTTCGCGTTTTGTCCGAGGGACATACGCGCATTGCGTGCGTGTAAAATTTTCGAGTTTCAATACGCGGTTTATCGCGTTCATACGCGATTGCAACGCGTTTAATATCAGCCAATGAAAGTGATTATTCGTAACGCGTTAGGTTAACTCAATACGCGTTTCTTTGCGAGAGAATTCCAACCAATAAGAATAAGACAGGTAAGCGAAGATAAACCGCGTGAATGCGAAAGAGCACGGACCAATCAAAATCCTCTTAGCTCGTATGTTTGACCAATATTCTTTATTTTATTTTTTTATTCATTCACAAATTAATGGCGGCATTGGCCTCTCTTATCAGTAGTGATTTCTTCGGATAAACACACACAATAATATTTACATTTAAAGAAATATTTTGGATTGCATAACACCCTAATGTCTGGCAGTTTAGAGATAATAAACACTCGGGGTATTCTGATGCATATGGTGTAGGGAACCAAGAGGGTAATCGTTTATCCTGGGATATTTGTTTGAAAAGGCACGTCTATTTACTTGTTTGTGGGCGCTCATCAGAACCGCCATTTAATGGGTGTTTATGGTGTTTCTAACACATCTTGAAACACACCTATACATATTTGACCCCGTTAATCCCCAATTTTGAATAGTAAAATTGGAATTTAAGGGAGTATATATTCTTCTTATTTCTGCACAAAATATAGATTGTTGGTACTCGTCAGAACTGCCTCGCCGAGTCGGTTCTAACGAGTACAATAACCTATGTATTGTGCAGTAATATTAAAATAACGGAAAATGTTCAAGTTTGGTGGTAAAAAAAATCAATAGATTTGTATAGGCGTATTTTCGCATTGAAGTTCAAACAATCTCTGTTTGGATTAAAGACAAATAAATGAATATATAAGCACATAAATAAAAAATAAGGAAAAGGTAAAGGCTGAAATACGCACATTTCTTAAAGTTCATAAAGTTTAGCGCCAAATGGCAAACAGTGCAGGCCCAGTTCAGATGCAGACAAACTAGGCGTCTGATCAGGGCCTACATTGCTTCCAAAAGCTTCAGACATTTTCATAATATTTTTGAAAACAACATAACCTTACTCTTTTAAATTTTGAACTTGTCTTGTGCTATTTACAAGGTGGAAGATTCCATTTGGCGCCAATTGGCAAAAAAGTGCAAACCCAGATCAAACGCAACAGAATTATCGTCTGATCAGGAACTACACTGTTTGGAAAAAGTTCAGGATTTTTTTTTTTCAAATTTATTAAATTTTGAAGGAAATGGAAAAAATGGTAATAGAAAAAATGCCCAAGGTTGGGCGTCGCAGAAGTAGGCGTCTGATCAGGGCCTAGATTATAGAAGATAACGAAATGTTCAGTTATTTCCCAAATAAATTTCGGAAAAAAATGTATGTTAGGTGGAAAATTCCATTTGGTAAAACAAATGTGTTAATGAAAACAAAATAAATGAAAATTACAGCAATAAGTAATTAAATAAATGAGCTGCTTCTGTGAGTGACGGAACATCCATTATTTCGGAAATTTTGAAGAAAAGACAACCTCACACTCTTATATTTCGAAATGGTTTTGTGCTATTTACAAAGTGGAAGATGCAATTTGGCGCCAATTAGCAAACTGTGCAGACCAAGATCATTGGCAACAGAAATAGGCACCTGATTGGGGCCTACATTGTTTCAAAAAGCTTCAAATATTTTCAAAATAAATTTTGAAGAAAACACACCCTCACACTCTTAAATTTTGAAACGATCTTGTGCTTTTTACACGGTGAAAGATCCAAATGGCAAAATAAAGTGCAGATCCAGATCAGACCTAGTAGGAGTAGGCGTCTGATCAGGATCTACTCTGCATGCCAAAATAAACAAAGAAAACAAAACTTCAACTTTAATTTTAAAATGGACTTGCTCTATTAATAAGGTGGAAGATTCCATTTGTTGCCAAATGGCAAAAACAATGCAGACCCAGATCAGACGCAACAGACGTAGGCCTCTGATCAGGGCCTACATTTAATGCAAAAGGTTCAGGCATTTCCAAATTAATATCTGAGAAAATGCAACTTGATTCTCCGAGTTAATTAAACAAAATAAATGAAAATTACAAAAATAATTAATTAAAATTGGGCCGCTTCTGTGAGTGAAAGAACATTGATTATTTCGGACATCTAGAATAAATGACGATAATGAGATGTTGTTTTAAACTGATAACTTTATAGCCCCCCAGTTGCTAGTGGGTGTCATAAAACTTTTGGTCAATAAACATCCTGCATTTTGACAGTCACTTTCAATCACAACTCGGTACCTGTATTTTACCCTTTACCCCCAGGCTAATGTTAATGGATAATTGACTAGTCCGCCAGATTTGTTATGTTCAAACTGAAAAAATATCTGGAATAAGGAAAATTTGAAGAAATAGAAAAAAGAAACAAAAAGAAGGATAAGTGTGAAATAGTACTGATTGGTTGCTTTTGAAACGCGAAGCAGTCTGTGAATGTGCACTATCTGCGTTTTCGACACTCATGTTTGATTGGCTGTTCAATAATCGCGATCTACACGCAATATCGCGTTATTCATAAAAGCAATTGATTGGCTAAAATGTCATTCGCAAGTGAAACGCGTGAATCACGAGTGCGAATCTCGCGCGTTACAAATGCGAAACAAATGCGTGTGCGCTGTTAAGTTCTTCTCAATCTTAACTGTACACATGCGGTATGAAATACATTCTAATTAATAAATGTTAATAAAATGTGAAATGTAATGGTGTCGTGATCCTTTTTTTTCCTGCTCTTAATCTGTCTGTGTCATTCTGCAGTTCCAGCGTTATAGAAATGCAGGTTTTATACCTGTTTTCGCACGTTTGATCATCTCGATATATATTAATTTACGAAAAGTCATGCAATTCAGATGCCTTTTGATATCTATTTGAGTTCACTTGTGTATGCATTTCGATAATAAGACGTGTTGTTTTTCAGGGGTACCAAATATAAACTATTAAGAAACAAATAAGTGAAAAAAACTTGCCAGGGGCGGCAATACTAATTTATATTTCAACGTCACAAGTAGATGTAAGAAACAAAGTAAAAATGGAGTTCCAGAATTTCCTGATATCAAACGTTGCTCATCATCTGTTTGCGTTCAAATTGTTTAAAACGACTTCTATAGACTTTTATAGACGCCATTCTGATTTAATTTCAAAATTCAATATTGGACTTAAATCTCTTCTGCAACAAGGTCTATCGGAACCCGAATTTTATGGTGACTTAGTATATAAATTCAGAAAAATAAATAACCGCAATGACTTCAGCACCCAATTTCGTAAAATCATTCTTCGATATAAAAAGATTGGGTACAACATGGATATTATACGACAGACTGCATGCATGGTAGTTAACCCAATCACGGTTGGCAACTTTGCTTCCCTCTTTAATTGCACGCCGGTGGGTCAGGCCTCAGATTCTATGACGGCTCCAACGTAAAGGCTTATTGAAAATTAAAGAGATAATGTTGGTTGGTGCCTGATGCTCTGTCTCTGGTCGGGCTCATCGGAGTCTAACTGTTGGTTTTCTTTTGCTCCAGCATTTCAGTGGTTTCTTGCTGTCGAGTCCTCACCGTTGTCTCACCTCTGTGGTTCTTTGATTTCTGTGTTCACGGAGATGTTGCACTGATGAGTTAGGAGGCCTTCATGCGGACTGAACAAATTATTTGTCTAAATCGCGACGGAAGTAAGGGCGAGGATTGTGGCCACGTAAAATCGATTTAAGCCCCCCCCCCCCTGTGGAAATCTTCCACTGACCGTTCCAAGGCGGCTCTTCTGGGGCGATTTATTTATGTTGTTGTTTGTTACTTACTGTGTGTATCACTTGTGTCTTTTAATTTTGGATGACCATATGGCCATTTTGTGGGAAAGTAACTGTCCATATGGCCTTCCTTTGTTCAGGTTTCCATTATGGTCTGGTCGCTTAATGTTTGTATTTCTTTCCCTTTGGTGTCTTTTATGGATGGAGTAAGTTTATTGTATCAATTCCTGATCTTTGTTTTACTTCTACTTCTAAAAACAATATGCACATATTACATATAAAACTTCATCACAGCAATCAATTCTTACCACGTATTTCTAATAAACTCCTCCGAATCGGCAGTGCCATCAGCATAAATACATTGGGGTACAAAATAGGATAAATCTATTCAAACTTTGCGGCAAAGACAGAACCAATTTTTCCTTCCATCGTCAATTTCTTCAATAACGTATGAAAAAGTGTTACACATCACATTCAATTTTCACATAAACACATACACTTATAAAACAATTGTTAATACAGTTACACGTTGCACCAAAAATGTTTTCAAACAGTGTGTATCTTCACACAAAAGGCCTCAACGGTCATTCATGAATGGCGATTAAGGACACATTTTCCCTATATAAAAGGGGTGGTCTGTCTAATAGTCTCCAATAAACATGTCCTTCAGACCATATTGCACATCAAAGGCTTATCTTATCTAAGTGATTACAAGGTGATTATGAGCAAAGTGATATGTTTAATATGGGGCTCAATAAGGGGAACTTGTGTGATTGTATATTTTATTGAAATTGTTTCCAACAAAATGTTGTTTAAACGACTTCTTTTTAGTTTAAAAGAAAGCAACGAAAAACCTGACATTCATTGTTTCCTTAACTTAAAAGTGAAAGGAGAACAAGAAGTGTAAACAAACAAGGTAGATAAACTGATTAAACTGAAAATTTGATAAGTCAATTAACATTTATGTATTTATGTTATTTTCATTTTTTATTTATTTATTTTTTATTTATTTTATTTTATTTTTTTTTTTTGAAAGTATGTGACACACAGATCATATCACCAGAAAGGTTTTTGTTTCTGACGTGTAACATTTTTCTAAGTTATAGTTCCCAATACATAGATTATTAAATCAGTCTCAATGATGAGTACCCACAAATTGTGTGTCGGAGAAGATGTGTGATATATAGTTTATACCTCTGCGAACCCCAGTTTTCTCTATACGATGGGGTTTACGGTAATGTTCTCATTTTATACATCACATAAACACGCCTATAAAATTTTGTCTATGAATTAAAAATCACTCTTTTTCAAATTTTCGGCCCTTGGCCTTCTTCAGGAATCTATTAATTCATCGAACAACTAAGTGACATCCATCTTGTGATGCTGACAGGAAGAAAGTAATGATGATCTGCCGTAGCCAGGGACGACGTCGTGTCACTTCCTTAAAGATGCAGACAATTTGGCGTAACGTCAGAAGACACGACGTCATCTCCTGCCAAAACTCGGGAAAGCACCATCACCAGCAGCCCACAGCATCACAAGAGGACCAGGCAAACTCACAACCATGTTATGAACTTACATTATAGAAAACACTCAGATAAATAAATAAATAAATAAATAAACAAATAACAGAATAAATAAATAAATAAACAAATAAATGTGTTTGTTTTGTTTGAGGTTTAACGTCCCCGTCAACACTAAAAAGGTCATTTTGGAGACGTTGCTTCCGATTTTGTGGAACTTATACCCGACATTGAGATGAAATGACATCTCAAGCCCTGTCGCCCAATGAAACCAATAGGATTTAGTAGCATGAGCGGTCCCGCCTCGCACCGCGGTTCCTGGGCAGGCTTAGATCCTCTAAGCGGTTTACCGGTACTAGTGTGCGGCCGGATTCAGCTCTGCGTGGAAGCATCCTGCAGCATAAACAAATAAATAAATAAATGAACATAAGTAATAAAAAATATATATATAAATAAAAAAAAAAATAATAAAAATATATTTTTTTATAGAAAATAATAATTATTAAATTGCCAACAAAAGAGGATAGATAAATAAATAAATAAATAAATAAATAAACAATAATGATAAAAATGAGAATAGAATAATAATTATGCATTAACTATGTGTTATGGTTTATTATGGTTCTTTTAGCTGTACAGATTTATTTATTCATACTTTTTTTCCTATTTATCTGCTACACCTTTTAGCTTTAGTTAATGCATGATTATTATTCTATTCTCATTTTTATCATTATTGTTTATTTATTTATTTATTTATTTATTTATTTATCTATTTATTTATTTATTTATCTATCCTCTTTTGTTGGCAATTTAATAATTATTATTTTCTATAAAAAAAAAAAATATATATATATATATATTTTTTTTATTTATATATATATATTTTTTATTACTTTTGTTCATTTATTTATTTATTTGTTTATGCTGCAGGATGCTTCCACGCAGAGCTGAATCCGGCCCGCACACTAGTACCGGTAAACCGCTTAGAGGATCTAAGCCTGCCCAGGAACCGCGGTGCGAGACGGGACCGCTCATGCTAATAAATCCTATTGGTTTCATTGGGCGACAGGGCTTGAGATGTCATTTCATCTCAATGTCGGGTAAAAGTTCCACAAAATCGGAAGCAACGTCTCCAAAATGACCTTTTTAGTGTTGACGGGGACGTTAAACCTCAAACAAAACAAACAAATTTATTTGTTTATTTATTTATTTATTCTGTTATTTGTTTATTTATTTATTTATTTATTTATCTGAGTGTTTTCTATAATGTAAGTTCATAACATGGTTGTGAGTTTGCCTGGTCCTCTTGTGATGCTATGGGCTGCTGGTGATGGTGCTTTCCCGAGTTTTGGCAGGAGATGACGTCGTGTCTTCTGACGTTAGGCCAAATTGGCTGCATCTTTAAGGAAGTGACACGACGTCGTCCCTGGCTACGGCAGATCATCATTACTTTCTTCCTGTCAGCATCACAAGATGGATGTCACTTAGTTGTTCGATGAATTAATAGATTCCTGAAGAAGGCCAAGGGCCGAAAATTTGAAAAAGAGTGATTTTTAATTCATAGACTATTTGTTATTTTCCCTGCGGAAATATAATTTAGAAGAATTTATAAAATTTTGTACAGCAAAACTGGGGTTTTAGAGGGGTATACATTATTTTTCTAATTTCTGCTCAGAAATACATAATGTTGGTCCGCGTTGGAACATAGAACCGCCAAGTGGAGGCGGTTCTAACGAATACTCACAATCGAAAAACATTTGACGATGGTCGAACTCTAACATTACCCACAATATATGTTTTGAGTAGAAATATGACAAATATTATGATTTTTATATGAAAAATTGCATTTTTGGTGGCGAAAGTTTTACCAGTATAATGAATAGAAATTTGTTTTACTGGTGACTAAAATTAAATTCAGAAAAACAATATTATGTTGTTTCTTCCATTAAAATCAATACCGGGACATAGTAAATAAACTTGTACATGATTAAATGTGACTTGTCAAGCCCATATCCTTAGGTAATTGATTGCCCTCTCGTGCCCCCCTACCTGTATAGCAGCCAGAATACCCCAAGTTTGTCTTATCTCACAACTCCATTCTTTAATAAAAGGTAATGAGGGTGTTATGTACTCCAAAAATTGAAGAAACAAGTGATATACATTAACTGTTAGTTGAATAGTTGATAAAAATGCTTACGATGAATTTAAAATCGCTATGAAAAGTAGTGTGTGGCTCTAATAGCACTCACAACAATTAACTATTTCTATCTTCTATGTTCATTCCATGGAATTGAACACTTGATGGTTATTGGATTAGGATTGAAACTTACAACAATTGTTTATTGAAACTACACTTTGTACATACGCATGCACGTCTGTTGGCGCACGACCTTCCTGTTTTCTTTGTGAAATGTTTATATTATGCATGGCGCGTCCCATATAGCTAGCAACTGCATACAAACACCTGTTTACCAATGGGTTGAACTTTCTTAAGAAAAGGCAGTGTAAACAACAACTTTCCAATTACATCTTATGGTGACGAACAACAGATATCAGATCATGGTTTGATTAAATATCATAACAGTCTTTCAACTCGGCGTAATGTTTGATCAATAATATCTCACTTGTTCTGCACAGCTGTTGCCAACTTCGATAATTAACCCATTTTGTACCAAATGGAATCTTCCAGCTCATGAATAGCACAAGTCCATTTGTAAGTTTAGGGTTGTCAGGTCGTGCTTTGTTCAAAAGCCATTTGGAAAAATGGCAGGACGTTTTGCAAACAGTGTAGGCGCTGATCAGACGCCGTGTTCTGCGGTGTCTGATCTGGGCCCAACTGTTTGCCAGTTACCTGTTTTGGGGTATCTGGTTCAAAATAGGTTAAGCCGGGATATCCGCTATGACGAGAATAAAAGGGTCCCGAACTTGTGCGCTTTACTAAATCTCAGAACACTCTGTACACATAACACGATACATGCAACAAACGCATGTGCTACATGTACATGTAAAATGGGCTTTTCACATCTCCAGAACTAGCCTTTTTAAATGATTTTTTTATGGTTATTTTCCTGATTTCTAGTTTAAACATTATATAGATTGTGGGTGCTCGTTTGAACCACATTACTGAATATGTTCTTTCGAGTACCCCCTTATTGAAGCAATTCTATCGATTACCTGCTATCACAGTTTTTAACCTAAAATTAGAAAACGATAATACAGTGATCCATGTAAACCCATCTAATAATGTTTAATAATATTGATTGATTAGTTGTTTTGGGTTTAACGACACGTCGACCTTGTGAGTCATTTTGTGTCGTCTCCCAGAGAAAGGGAGAAAAGAAATAGAAGAGATAGTAGAGGAGATGAAAGTGAATGGGAAAACGAACGGAAGTGTAGAAACAGAAGACATAACAACACCCCCTCTACCTTTACCTGCTGCAAGGACAGCAGGCCTTGTCCAACTGAAAGGCAATATCCAAAGGACACCCTAGGGACGCAAGATACACGTCACCTTTGCCTCAATTAACCACCCCCAATATTTTATCATATAACGTAGCTGTTAATCAGTGGGTAACGTCATCTCATAAAAGAATCATATGACCCATACTTGTGATAATACATGACAACTGGCGCGTAACGTCATGACACCGTCCGTGACTACCTTTTAGGATAACTTTTGAACTTCTTCGGCGATGAAATCCTAATTAAAATCGTTATAATTATGATAAATAGAATCTTATATTCGTTGTCATTTCACATGAAATTTATGATACGAGCCCACGGCCTTAGGCTCGTTTCATAAATTTCACATGAAGTGACCAATCGCGTAAGATCCTCTACTACTGGGGTGATCATTTCACCAACTTATTAACCTGGAAAGCCTCGTTAGCTAAACGAGCTCGTTAGTGACCAAACGTTAGTTATTCTAGCACGTACATCATCTAATAGTCTAGTACATGTATTTCGCTGGAACAAAAATGTGGTTAGCGTTTGCAAATGCAAAAATTGTTCATTTTTTTTTCAGCATAAGAGCATAATATTAGCATTTTTTCCATATTTATTAATAAAAGTTTTAACGACATGTTAACTAGCGACATCGTTAGCTTTCAAAACTGAACACTGATGATGCGGACAAAGTCAGACAGAATACAAACTACCCTAGCAAGTCGGACAGCCTCTATGTCAGTGTCTATTCATAAAGTGCACACCAGTAACTCTGGTAAGACTGCATGGATGTGCAAGCTGATAGGTATTTTCGCTAGTCGAAATGCTATAAGACCCTTTTCTCTCGGCGCGGCCTGCACGCTACTATACATAAAAGAGCCTTTTAGCATCCTCCATTTTATTTTATCATATGACGTCGCGTCTGAGAGTGTAATAACGCCATGAATTATTTTCGATAATCCACTAGTGGATTAAATATGCAAATTAGCTAGATATGGTCCGTAACGTTACATGTACGACGTCCTTAACGACGTCGCGTTTACTAATAGCGGAATATCGACATTTTTGTAAACAATCGTGAATAAAATATGTTTAAAATGTCATATGATAAATAGAATCTTGCATTCGTGCTCATGTATTATTGAATTTATTAAACTCGTTGAGGAAAAGGGATAAAATGCTCGGCAAAGCCTCGCATTTTATCCATTTTCCTCAACTCGTTTAATAAATTCAATCTTACATGAGCACTCATGTAAGATCCTCTATTTCTTCAAATGTCAATTCGCATCCACTGAGCTACCACGATCAAGGCTCGCATGGAACTACCTCAAGGTCTCGCATGTCGACTAGTAGCTCAGCTTCTGGCAAGTTTGCTTTCAAGATCCCAGGGCGTACATTTAACTAGCAGAAGATAATTTGTACACAAACCAAAGAGAATACTATAAATAATTACCCTGCACATTAATATCGTTTACCAAATGGGGACCACTCTTTCTTGTAGGTGTGGTCTCCGCGGCAAAAGTTAGCTAATGATTAGTGTTGGCACATACAGATTTTGCTTCTTCTTCTTCTTCTTCTTCTTTCTTTCTTTCTTTCTTTCTGTGGCTCTTCTCCGTCGTCTATTGTTTACGTTTGTAATGTATACGCAAAAGCGCATCTGCGTAAAGGATGCTACGCCCCTGGGATCTTCATCAAGAAAACACGCCTATATATTTTGACCCCCTTGAACCCCACTTTTATACAGTAAAACTGGGGTTTACAGTGGTAAACCTTCTTTTTTTCTAATTTCCGCTCTAAAATATGGATTGTACCCACAATCAACGTTTTAGAACAGAAAGTTGAAAAAATATCACAATTTTTCATCTTACAGTTTTCGTGTTTTGTTTTCCGGCTGTAAAGTTTACAATGCATGGGCTATTTTCGTAATGTTAAGTCTTTGTTTGTCGCCTATTTCTCATTAGCTGGTTCAATCAACTAGAGGATGTTGCCCTTGAGTGAATACTCGTCTTATGGTTATATTTTTGTGCTTTCTCCTTGGGCTATTTATCAAAGACGTCTGCAAATGATTGTCTGTGCCAAAGAATAGTGAAAGTAATATCTTACAAAGCCAAAATAGGCTTCAAACCAGCCAGTCGTCTCTGGTGCTTTGTCGGATCCGCTTTGTTATCATGTTTGCCAACTAAATAGATAAATTAATCACTTAATAACAATTGCAATAAATTGATAGTGCATACATGTAGATAAATAAATAAAATGAAAATTTCAAATTCTAGTGTTGTTTTATAGAGCCAAACGAAAAAGTTATTGCTTATATTTGTAAATGCAGCGTTTTTCAGGATGTATATTGACTTGCAAGTCTTGCTACAGTGTTACCCGGACGTTTTGCTTGTATGAATCGAGGTTTTACGTCCCCGTCAATATTATTTAGGTTATTTTGGAGACATTGCTACCAATTTTGTGGGACTTATACCCGACATTTAGATGAAATGACATTTCAAGCCCTACTGTCAACATAAACCAATATGGTTTACATGTAGATGTATATGCAGGGACGGCCCCACTCGCACCACTTAATCCAGTTCTACACTTTGAAAATGTAAACACATGATGAGCCTTATTGAAATGAAATTTCTACATTGACCATTAAAATCACTGCAGCGAACGAAGCATCGTGTCACACATCATTAGAGTTTTCATTGGCAGTCTAGTGGTTGCAGAGAACAAACTCTTTTACAGACACTTGGACACTTCGCATTGGAAATAGAAGTGACGGCAATGGTGAGGAATCGATACAATTACTCCACACCTCCCACCAGAGACACCCAAAGGAAAGAAACACAAACATTAAATAACTAGCATCTAATGGAAACATCAATGGCGGAAAGCCAAAAGGACAGTTAACTTTCCAACACTAGAGCCGAGTTTCTATTCGAAGTGAATGTATTAATATTTGACCAGTTATAGATATTCGTGTTACACTCATGACTTTGCGTATTGTGAGTTTGTTGCTTTTTAATCGCCCGCACAATTATCCTTCAGTCACGCATAAAACAGACGACACATCGCTAAGTCACGCTTTCTAGACGCAACTTGGTCAAACAGAAATGTTTGGCACAACATGTAAATTATTGTAATCTGCGCCTGATTATGGTACATTTTTCTTGCTGAATATGTTATTTGACGCAGTTAAAATCGAAAAAAAAATAGTGCTAGACAAACAACGTGGCCAACAGATAGTAAATTGACTTTGAAATCGCACGGCCCCCGCTCATCGGGGCTTGGACAAACAGATTGGGCTGCATTATTCTTCCATGCAGAGTTGAAACTGATTGCACACGAGCACTGGTAAATCATTTAGAAAGTCTATATACAAAAGCTTACAAATGAAGTGCATGGTTATATCACTCTAGGTGTATAAGTCTTCCTATCAACGGGACACTTTCACGCTTGTAGTATGTGTCCCCTTTCTGGGCATTTTAATATATCTGAGGGAAAAAAAACGGCCCCCGCCCATCGGGGCTTGAAGAAATAGATGGGCTGCATGATGCTTCCACGCAGAGCTGAAACCGACCCGCACACGAGTACTGATAAACCGCTTAGAGGATATAAATATGTTCTATAAAAGGGTTATCCTTTGGAAGCAAGGAATACACCACTGAACTTAAAAATATGGAGTGTGCATATTTTCTGGCCCATACTAGCTAGTTTCGCCAATTAGGTCTCATCAGTGACCCTCAAATATTTTTAAAATTCAACAATGGAATGGATGATCCCAAAGTACAATAAAATATAAACTACACTATGATGTAGGGCAGGGAGACTTTTAACGGCCGCCACAAAGCGGTGCCAGTCGGTCCGTCCATGCTAACAAACCCTATTGATTCATTGGGCGGCAGGGCTTTAGGAGTCAATTCATCTCAAGGCCGGGTAAAAGTCCCACAAAATTGGAAGCAATGTCTCCAAAATGACATTTACAGTGTTTACGGGGACAGGCTACCGGCTCGATTCCAAAGGCGGTTCTAACGAGTTCCCATAATCTATGTTTTGAGTAGAAATATGAAATATATCAGGATTTCTATCTGAAAAAAAAAATCATTTTTTGGCTGTAAAATTTTACCAATATATTTGAATAGGAGTGTTTTCGTAATGACAAGTCAAAGGAATAAACACCCCTATAAACTCAAATTCATATAGAGAAACCTGGGCTTCACAGGGATGTACCATTATTTATCTTATTTGTGCTGCAATACATATGTTATGGGTACTCGTTTGGACCAACGTGGCGGTTCTAACGCGCACATACAACCTATGTTTGGAGTAAAAACGAGGAAAACTATCAAAGATTTTCATCCGAAAATTAACCGTTTTTGGAGATCTGAAAGAATAAAGACAAGAAATGCACTATGTTGCGCGGCCGATCTTTTTTTTGTGTGTGTGTGATTGTGTGTGTGTGTGTGTGTGTGTGTGTGTGTGTGTGTGTGTGTGTGTGTGTGTGTGTTTGTTTTATGGCCCTTTCGAGACTATTTCACCGGAGTTACCGGAAAAATACCCTATTAAACGGGAGTTACCGGAGTTATACCACCTGACCTTTCGTTGCAGGTCTTTGTGTCTGATTCTTGTTACCCACTTGGCCACGGTCATGTACCCAAGGATGGTTTATCCGGCTTATGTATCTGGAACTGGCACTCAACAGCGTTGAAATATATACGACGTCGTATAGTTAACAACATCACCGACTGCTCCCCGATTATCAATATAATGTTGGCAAATATTGCGTGATGAACTTCAATGAAACCGAAGAACTGTCACATCTAAAAGATTCGCATAGCACGTGTGTGTCTGAAACTGGAAGATTATATTCTGAGGAGTGGCATTTTAAGCGACTTAGCTCCTAGCATCAGACATGCTTACCAAATATGTATCAATTTTAAAGCCATGTTTCGACCTCATGATTTCCTTTGAAACTGTTTTTATTGCATTATGGATGATTTCCTCGACAATTACAGCAATATAAATGGCAAAAAGATGCAGCCGAAGTAGGTGTATGCTAGGAATAAGATCATATTACACGTACATGACAAGCACTAAGCGAAACAATTGTAGTCGAGCATTTGCGCAGGTGTCAGTCCAAAACCATCAGCCTGTCTGGCCATGAGTATGGTTCCTAGTTTGCTCTTTCTGTCATTATGTATGCATCTGGCGCCCAGCGAAAGCTCTGGTCAAACTGAGCGGATAAGCAGTCTGAACGCTGTGCGAGAGTGTACAGAGACACTGTTTCGCTTGCGTGTTGTTACATATATTGCATGCCACACAGAACGCAATCCTGTCAGTTATTACGACCAAATATCAAAAGAAATATGATGCCAACTTCAATGTGTGTAGGAAGGGCACTTTTTAGATGACATTTCATGACATTTTCCTGATTATTCTCAAAACATGGGTTCAACGCTAGCGCACATATAGTGTAACGTCGCTGGTTCGAGCACGGATGGCCCGTTTAGCATGATGGGCGTTTCGAAGTCGTTTTTAAGTTCTTAGAAAAATTGCCCATACATGCAGATATTACCAGATTACTACATGCATGCTTGGGAAAATTTTCTTATTTATTCTTAAAACAATGTATGTTGTGTGTGCTCATTATAATAGCCTCGATGGTAATTAGACCACAGGACATACGTACCTATGTTTTAAAGAAAATCGCATTACGAAAACACACCTATATAATTGTGACCCCCTTGAACCCCAATTTTATATAGTAAAGCTGGAGTTTACAGGGGTTAACCTTATTTTTCTTATTTCTGTTCCAAAATATAGATTATGGGTACTCGTTAGAACCGCCTCGATGAGGCGGTTCTAACGAGTGCCCACAATCTATATTTTGAGCGGAAATAAGAAAAAATATCATAGTTTTAATCTAAAAAATCGATTTAAAGTTAACAATGTATTTATGTAGGCGGTTTTTCGTAATGGAAGAAATATTCCTGTCATGCCTCCGATTAACAATCTGTAGCTCCAGCAACCCCTGTCTTACCTGTCTCAAACACATTTCACGGTCCAATAAGTGAACGTGTTTTTGAAGTTCGACTTTAGTTTGGAGAACGTCACAATGGCGTTGACACATTGTTGTTTTTCGAACATGTATTATGGGAGCACTGTTTCGAAAAAAAAAAAAAAATACGTACACGTACATGTAGGCACAGCTTCATAGACAAGCACCGCAGCTAATTGCTATGTAATTTCTGTTCAAAACTGTTTGAATGACCTCATTCCATTACATATTCAACTTTCGTTTGGACACTGGTGTTTCCGGATACGGCATTCAAAAAGCTGTTCATATTAACATCCGAGATATAATAGAAGACCAGAAGCTTCCAACAGTAGACCAAACGATCGCCTCCGAAATTAGTTGTGTGTGGCTGAGATCTAAATTCAACTCAATTCAACAAATTAGACGTAACCGGATTCCTGTTATGTCTAACGCAGAGCTCTGGATTCAGCCCAGCTCTGCCATAAATTCTGGATTCTCGATTTGAATCTAGAGCTCTGGATTCAACCCAGCTCTGCATGCATGTCTAAATTCGTCATTTGAATCTGGATTCAGCCCATATCTGCATTAAACTCTGAATTCGCCATTTGAATCTAGAGATTTGGATTCAACCCGGCTCTGTTTCCAAGTCTGAATTCGCGGCATGATTTGAATCCAAAGATCTGGATTCAACCCAACTCTGTATTCAAACTCTGATTCGCGATTCGGATCCAGAGATCTGGATTCACCTTAGCTCTGCATTCAACTGTGAATTTTCGATTTGAATTCAGAGCTCTGGATTTAACCAAGCTCTGCATTCACCACTGAATCCGCCATTTGAATCCATAGATCTGGATTCCGCTCAAGTCTGCATTCAACTCTGGATATGTAATTTCAACCTAGAGCCGTGGATTTAAACCAGTGTTGAATGCAGAGCTAGGTTGGTCTGGATTCGAATCGCAAATTCAGAGTTGACTGCAGACCTGGGCTGAATCCAGAGTTCTGGGCTAGACATAGCAGGAATCCAGTGACGTCTCATGCAGAGTTGACTTCAGATCTCAGATCGTAGAGCGAACTTCACACAACTAAACTGTATAACTTTATTTGAATACTCACTTCAAGCCCTTAACTGGTTACATATAGGAACATGCTTTTTGCTGACATCAAGGTGTCAGCTTTCTCTATGCGCTTCCATCACTGGCGAACACTGGTAACACACATATATTACTGCATCCTAAACTTAGGCACCATCATCCGTGTGCGTACGGGCCTAATGCTTCATGAGAGCTTTCGCCGAAATGCTCACGAGAAATGCATGTCGCCATCACGATAAAATGTCCGGATTTACGGGGTTATACAATATCTCCCTTATTTCTGTTCAAAAGCATAGACTGTGGGTACCCGTTAGAACCATTTCATTGACGCGGTTCTAACGAACTACTACAATCTATGATGAAAGTAGAAATAAGAAAAAGGTCTTCATTTTTGCCTAGCATTTGTCATTTCTGACACCATGATGGACGCTATTATTTCACACGGACATGTTTTCCTAATGACGAGATTACAACGATATCTTCTCAGTACATGTAAAACATAACGATAAAACACCCGTTTGCATAACTCGCATCTTTCTTATCTCTTCAGCTAAATGCAGCAATTTGCAGCTGAAAACTGATGACACTTTTTATGCCCCCGCCATTCGAAGAATGGTGGAAAGGGCATATAGCGTTGCCCCTGTCCGTCCGTCCGTCCGTCCGTGCGTCCGTGCGTCCTAAACTTCAACGCAGTCAATAACTTCCTTATTTCTCGATGGATTTTAAAATTACTCGGCAGAAATGTTAACCATCATGGGAAGACGTGTCACGTGCAAAACCCAGGTCCGTACCTCCAAGGTCAAGGTCATACTTAGAGGTCAAAGGTAAAAAAAAGGGTCCGAAACTTAAACGCAGTCAATAACTTTCTTATTTCTGGATGGATTTTGAAATTTCTTTGTAGAAATGTCAACCATCATGAGACGATGTGTCATGTGCAAAATCCAGGTTGGTACCGCCAAGGTCAAGGTCATACTTAGAGGTCAAAGGCCAAAAAAAGGTCCGAAACTTAAACGCAGTCAATAACTTACTTATTTCTGGATGGATTTTAAAATTACTTTGAAGAAGTGTTGACCATCATGAGACGATGTGTCACGTGCAAACCCAGATCCGTACCTCCAAGGTCAAGGTCATACTTAGAGGTCAAAGGTCAAAAAAGGGGTCCAAAACTTAAACGCAGTCAATAACTTACTTATTTCTGGATGGATTTTAAAATTACTTTGAAGAAATATTAACCATCATGAGACGATGTGTCACGTGCAAACGCAGATCCGTACCTCCAAGGTCAAGGTCATACTTAGAGGTCCAAGGTAAAAAACATGGTCGGTCAATAACTTTCTTATCTCTGGATGGATTTTGAAATTATTTGGCAGAAATGTTGGCCATCATGAGACAATCTGCCTCACACAAAACCAAGGTCCTTACCTACAAGGTCAAGGTCATAATTAGCGGTCAAACGGGAAAAAAGGGTCCAAAACTTAGACACGGTCAATAACTTTCTATTGATGAATACGAACAGACATATTTTCAGGCGGGGGCATCCGTGTCCTATGGACGCATTTCTAGTCTTATTTTAAATCCAAATATAGATTGTTTGGAGCTCGTTAGTACCGCTTAAATGAGGCGGTTGTTACATGTACCTTCTGAACGCCCCCGCCCATCGGGGCTTGAAGAAATACATGGGCTGCATGATGCTTCCACGCAGAGCTGACACCGACCCGCTCACGAGTACTGGTTAACCGCTTAGAGGATCTAAGCCTGCCCAAGCAAAGCGGTGCGAGTCAGACGGTCCATGCTAATAAACCCTATTGGGCTTGAGAAGTCATTTCATCTCAGTATCGGGTAAAAGTCCCACATAATTGGAAGCAACGTTTCCAATATGACCTTTACAGTGTTGACGGGGAGGTTAAACCTCAAATCAAACAAACATGTACCTTCTCACAAGTACCTTCAATCTACGTTTTTTTCTGTACATGTTGTAATGGAAAATACTATATACTTTTACGAACCCCGCTTTCCACAACAAAATGTGTGGACAAGAGCGGGTTTATTACATATACGAGTACATATATAGACTTATTAACCTGAGGGGTTTGCAACATTCTATCTCGGTTTATTTTGTTATGGTTTGTCTTTGAGTGTGTGTATTGTTTATATTATTTGGTTTCCGATAGCCCATTGGCCATTTTGGCGGAAAGTAGCTGTCATTTGGCTTTCCGCTATTGATGTTTTATTAGGGTCTAGTTGTTTCGTGTCTGTGCTTCTTTCCCTTTGGTGTCTCTATGGGAGTTGTGGGTTAATTGTATCGATTCCTGATCATTGCCTTCACTTCTTTCTTGACATGTACATTTGTGTACCATTACGAAACCTCGCCTATACAAATACATTGTAAACATTACCGCCGAAAAAACGAAAACTTTCAGATGAAAAATTTTGATATTTTTCTTATTTCTGCTCAAAATATAGATTGTGGTACACGTTAGAACCGCCTCATCGAGGCGGTTCTAACGAGTACCCATACTCTATATTTTAGAGTAGAAATCAGGAAAATAAGTCTTACCCCTGTAAGCAAGAGTTTTACTATATAAAAGTGGGGTTCAAGTGGGTGAAACTTATGTAGGCGTGTTTTCGTGATGCGTATCCGTACAGCATTGCGGAGTTGTCTTTCATCAACACATGTATGTTCGCTTCAAAACTGCCTATCGTATATGCTCGTGTTCGACTGGCATAAAGCTGTAATCAGGTCTTGTATAACAGGAAGGAAGGACTTCTCAGGTCAGGACAAAACAGTGATCAATCTCAATTTATCCTGATTTACTTAGTATCAGAGAATAAACCGAGCGAAAGTGCATCAAAACAAAGAACCGATAACAGTTTGCTTACGTTTATTGCATTATTCTTCGATCTCTTGCTGGAAAGGACCAGAATCAATAGGGGCACCACGTATGTCCACTAAAATTACGCGTAAAACGCGTATTCAAATACTGTAAAACTCCGCTTTTTAGACAACCTAAAATTAAGACTAAATTTGCTTTTAGAAGCTGATTTTGTAGGTTGCAGTTATTCTTTCTTTGTCCTTAATGTATCCACTGTCCTCTGGTCAGAGACCATCTTTGGGACTGTTCAAAAGTGGTCTTAAAGACCACTTTTGAACAGTCCCAAAGGTTGTCTTAATATAGGAAGTTTACTTTATAATGAACATTTTACCACCAAAAATGATTTATATATATGTTTTTGTTTCGGATAAAAATTCTGATATTTTTTCATATTTCTGCTCAAAACATAGACTGTGGGTACTCGTCAGAACCGCCTTGGAGAGTACCCACAATCTATGTTTTTGAGCAGAAATAAGACGAATAATGTTCACCACTGTAAAACCCGGGTTTTCTAGAAAAAAGTGGGGTTTAAGGGGGTCAAAATTATATAAGTAAGTCTGCGTGATGATGTGGTAAAAGGGGTCTTAATAAAATTCAACACCCACCACTTTGCTATATCCGTGTGACATAGATATTTTTCATAATTTCTAAAACTGGCAATGTGCATACATACACACAAGATGTGATAGTTTGTGATATGAGGCGGTTATAACGATTATAGATTCTATATTTATGTTTTGAGAAAAAAAATAGAGAAAATCTTCGTCAAATGTCGCCAATTGTTTCTAATCGCCGGGGCTTGTAAAATAGAATGGGCTACATGCATGGTGCAGATCTGGAACCGACCGAACTAAGTATTAGTAAACCGCTTAGAAGGTCTAAGCCTGCAGCGCGTCGGACCGCGTAGGGCTTGAGATGTCGTATCATTTCAATGCCAAATAGAAATCTCACAAAATCGGTAGCAATGTCTCCAAAATGATCTACATAGTGTTGACGAGGACGTAAACCTCAACACAATCAAATTTCCATCACGTGATTAAGTCCGCGAAATAAAGACCACCATCTAAACCCAATTTTATATAGAGAAAATTGGGATTTACGGGGGTATATCTTATTTTTCTTATTTCTGTCCCAAGACATAGATTGTGGGTACTCGTTAGAACCGCCTCAATAAGGCGGTTCTACCGAACACACACAACCTATGTTTGCAGTATAAATTAGAAGAATATCACCGATTTTCATTAGAAAGGTGGCCATTTTGGAGATGTTAAAAACACATGATCTATGTCCCATGGGTCTGTTACATGTACGAGTTCGACTCAACCATGGTTTTGTTTGTTTGTTTGATTCGATGTTTAACGTCCCCGTCAACACAATATAGGTCAGTTTTGAGACGTTGCTTCCAATTATATGGGACTTTTACCCGACATTGTGATGAAATGACATCTCAAGCCCTGTCGCCCAATGAAACCAATAGGGTTTATAAGCATGGACGGTCCGACACGCACCGCTTTCCCTGGGCAGGCTTAGATTCGCACCGCTTTCCCTGGGCAGGCTTAGATTCGCTAAGAGGGTAATCAGAACTCGTGTGCGGTCGGATTCAGCTCTGCGTGGATGTGTCATGCGGCCCATGACTCAACCATGGCACATGAAAACGAGCTATTGGTGTTCGGGCCATTGAAGTTTCCTTGTAAATGTACAGTTAAATGTCTGTATTAAGACCACCTTTGGGACTGTTCAAAAGTGGTCTTAAAGACCACTTTTGAACAGTCCCAAAGGTGGTCCCTGACCAGAGGACAATGTATGCAGAAAACTCGAAGACAAAGTAACTTCACCTTTATCAACAAGCTTTTTAAAGCAGAATTGGTCTTAAATTTAGGTGGTCATAATAGCGGAATTTCACTGTATTTGTTAGAAGCCTCCGTGGTGTAGTGGTTACGCTACTGGCCTTGTAAACCAGGGGTCGCAGGATCGATCCCGGGCTTCTCCAGACTTTCGGATCATCATCATCATCAACGGATTTTTGATTAACGTGCAGGTACAGGGGCAATGTCCACATAAGTGGGCCCCCTTCCAGGTAGCTGGCTTGCTGCACGCATGGCAGATCTTACACCAGATCTCCAGGCTTGTCTATCATGAGGATCGATAGCAGAGAGCTTCCATTCTCTGCAATCTCTTTCTGTTAGCTGCTTCCAGGTCATCTTGGGCCTTCCTGGCCCCCGCTTTCCACTTACCTGTATGCCACAGGCAGTCTTGACTGCACCGTTGGAGCGTTCCACATGTCCATACCAGCGAAGTCTTCTCTCTTTCAGGATGAGGTCCAGGTCCTCAATGCCAAGACGCTCAAGTAACTCACTGGACCTGATGGTGACAGTGTCCTGTGGCTTGACATTGCAGATCTGTCTGATCATTGCCCTGTCATTTCGCTGTAGACGTTGGAGGTTTGGCTTTGTCAATGGCCATGTCTCACTGGCATGGAGCATTGCGCTCCGCACACAAGAGCTATACACACGGCCACGTGTCTTGAACGAGAGGTGGCGGGAAGAGAGAACTGGTAGCAACTCCTTGAATTTCTTCCAGGCTGTTTTCACACGTGTTGAAGTTGAAAGGTCGCAACCACCCGCTGCTGAGAGCATATCACCTAGGTAGCAGAAGGAAGCTACAACCTCCAGCTTGTCGGATCCGACTTGGACTTCCCTCTGTGGTCTGCCATCTAAGGGGCGTGCAGTTCCTTGGCACCGTGTACACCTGTAATCAGGGTCCTCTATCAAGCGTTTGAGCCCACTGCATTTCTTGTGTGCCCAGAACTTGCAGCCATTACAAAAGATACTGTTGCTGCCCACTCCAGTGCGACATACAGCGCATGGGAACTGGCCTGTACTCTGCAAGAGGTCTAGACCTGTACCACAGATCATGATCTTCGTCTTTCCTGCATTCACTCTCAGCCCTTTCGCCTCCATTGCGTCTTTCCAAGTTAAGAGCCTCCTGACACATTCCTCAAGGGATTCAGCTATGATGACAAGGTCATCAGCATACAGATCCTCCCAGGGGACTCCAGAGCGGAACTCGCTTGACAAGGCTTCAAGCACAATGATGAAAAGCAGTGGGCTGAGAACAGAGCCTTGATGAACACCCACCTTCACCTCGAATTCTTCACTGTAACCATCACCAACGCGGACACGGCTCCGAGCATTAGCATACATCCCTTGGACCAGTTTCACAATCAACTCGTCCACTCCAAGTTTTCTTAGTGCCCACCAGATGACTTTCCGAGGCACTCGATCAAATGCCTTCTCCAGGTCTACAAAAGCCATGTAGAGTCTCCTGTTGGCCGCCAGATACTTCTCTTGCAGCTGTCGGACAACAAAAATTGCATCTGTTGTGCCTCTTCCTGGGACGAAGCCAAACTGGGAATCGTCGATGGACACCAACTGCCTAATGAGGCCATCCACAATCCTCTCCAGGACTTTCATGACCTGTTCTGTCAGCTTGAGACCACGGTAGTTGCCCCGTTCCAATGCATCGCCCTTGCCCTTGTAGAGACAGACAATGAAACTCTGTTACCAGTCAGAGGGTACCTTCCCATCACGGATGATTGCAGCTAAAAGGTCGCGGATCATCGAGGCACCCGCATCACCTGCAGCTCTTATCATCTCCACCACTACGCCAGAGGGACCCGGTGCTTTGCCAGTCTTCATCTGAGAGATAGCCTTCTTAACCATATCAATAGTGATTGGGATGGGTGGCCCTTCCACTGGTGGTTCATCAGACAGGTGGTCTGGGTCCCAGTCGAACTCAACATTGAGTAGCCTTTGGTAGTGTTCTAACCAGGCCCTCTGCTTTGAGTCGTCACTCATTGACATCTCCCCTGCATCATTCTTTACTGGTTTGTCATCTACAACATCGGCATTCTCTCTTCTCATCTGGTTAGCAAGGCGGTATACTTCTGAGGACTTAGGGTCAATATTCTTGTAGATCTCCTTCTCAGCTTCTTGGCGAGCATTGTGCACCTCACGTCTGGCTATGCGTTTGGCCGCAAGATATGATGAACGGGTGCCCTTACCAGTCTTCCAAGCTTTAAAGGCTTGTCGCTTGGCTGCAATGACCTTATTAACATCCTCATTCCACCACCAGGTTTCGCGACGCCAGCGGTGGGGCCGAGTTGTGCCACACACCTCTTCAGTTGTCTTGAGCAGACCGGTCTTGATGCTGTTCCATATATCCTCAGTGGTAGCATCTGCTACACCTGCCGAAGCACTCACATGCTGGCTGAAAACCTCCTGGAAATGATTTCTTGTCTGAGATTCTTTCAGCTTCCAAACTTTTAGTCTGGGGGTGAACTTGCGCTTGGGTTTTGGTGGCACATCAATCCTCATGTCGCATATGAGTAGCTGATGTTGCAGGGCTACTTCCTCTCCAGGGATCACTTTCACATCTGTGACAAGTTTGCGCATTGTCCTGCGGTAAAGGATGAAATCTATCTGCGTCGCTGCGCTTCCTGACTTGTATGTGATAAGATGACTGTCACGTTTGAGTCTTTAAATCGAGGTCCCGTCTCCGTATGAACCTAGCTGTTGGTGGGACGTAAAAGTCGAACACTCACTGTATATGTTTAAAGAAAACTTCGTCAACGAAATGTGTCAGATCACCCCGAGTATCCACGAAGGCTGACCGGAGACATTGCTGCGCGTATTATGGCTTTCCGTTCCACACCGCCCCCCCCCCACGCCCACATCGCCCCCAGCCCCCCCCCCCCTCCCACTTCTTGAGGGCAAGGAAGGCTGCATTCTGGTTGAGCTTGCACGAAGACTGCTACGGCCCTCGCCCATCGGGGATTGAAGAAATAGATTGGCTGCACGATGCTTCCACACAGAGCTGAAACCGACCCGCACACGAGCACTGGTTCCTAAGCCTCCCTAGGCAAGGCGGTGCGAGTCGGCCCGCCCATGCTTATAAACCCTATTGGTTTCATTGGGCGGCAGGGCTTGAGATGTAATTTCATCTCAATGTCGGGTAAAAGTCCCACAAAATTGGAAGCAACGTCTCCAAAATGACCTTTACAGTGTTGACGGGGACGTTAAACATCAAATCAGACAAACAGACAAACAAACAAACAAACGAATACTGCTGAGAATAGATGTCTACAAAGACAAACATTCGCTTGACATGGCTCGTTGTATAAGGAAAACGATCGTGATCAATTACTTTGTTTCGTGATAATATCAGCTCGCAGCCCATGTTTGCACAGCACTGTAAAAAGGCATATTCGTATAAAGTGTTGACCCAGATCAAACACCATAGAACGTGAAGTCTGATCTGGATCTAGACTGTTTGCACTCTTTGCACAAATTACAATCGTTATTTTGTAATTACATGTACATGCAAAATATGTTTGGGAATTCATACATACCACAAATAATGAGTACCCACAACCTATGTTTTTGAGCAGAAATAAAAAAATACCCCTGCAAACCCCAGTTTTACTATATAAAAGTGAGGATTAAGGGGATCAAAATTACATAGGCGTGTTCCGTGATTTAAACCGTATAACCGCCTCGAAAGATTGATACTCATATGTACCTGTAGTCTCCTCTTTGTTCACTCTTTAATAGCAGCGGAATATCCTACCTAAAGCCAAGGAAAACAGACAGAAGAACAACAAAATAAAAGTAGGAGACTCATCAGAATTGTTACTCTGTGATATGGGAAGTTAGTCCCTACCTCTAACCAAAGAGGTAAACTTATCTACACAATCCTCAGCATCCTCAACTGTCGAAATAATCGAATCGTGAAGGGCATTTCTTTATAAATGTCAGATCTTGCAGTAATGGTCTGAAACGCCATTAAATGGTGCTTTCTACAATGCCTAGTTGGGGATACAAGGTCGTCTGTTGGGTGCTGGCAGCACCCTTTAGACCTTTGAGTATGAGCCTTCTGTCTCTTCTTCTTTTCTTGAGAGACTCCCATCTTAATTTTCATGCTCCCAGTTTCAAAGCAGTAATCTAGCAGCACTATTCTGAACTTTTTCAATTTCCTCATTAAGGACCAATCCACTTGGGTCCCAGATGCAACTCTCATATTCCAAGACTTGGCGAACAAGTCCCTTAAATGCCGTCTATTTCACATCCTGAGGACGCCGATGATTTTGGAGACGTTGCTTCCAATTTTGTGGGACTTTTACCCAACATTGAGAGGAAATGACATCTCAAGCCCAGTCGCCCAATGAAACCAATACGGTTTATAAGCATGGACGGTCCGACTCATGCGCACCGCTTAGCCTTGGCAGGCTTAGATCCTCTAAGCGGTTTACCACTACTCGTGTGCGGGTCGGATTCATCTCTGTGTGGAAGCATCATACAGCCCATACATTTCTTCAAGCCCCGATGGGTAGGAGGCCATTCAGCTCCATGTAATCGCTTGAACAGCCCCAGTGATGTTGTTCTAACGAGCATCCACAGTCTATTTTATAGCGGACATAAGACCAGTATCACATTTTAGTCAGACAAAAAGGACCGAGCGTTAAGATATGAAAGCAATCTTAACCCATATATGCCTGGGAACATTGTCAAACAGTGCAGACCAAGATCAGACGCCTCGAAACGCGGCGTCTGATCTAGGTCTACACTGTTTGCTGAAAGTACATACATTTTTGCGAATACATTTTTGCGAAACTTACCGCTAACACGACAAATCTGGTACCCTTATAAGTGGAAATGGACCACTCCAAACTTATTAAATGGGAGAGTCCTTTGTCCTTTATGCATGGATTAATATTATTGATGGATCGAAAGGCCCATTGGGCGTAAACGGGTCAACAGAAACAGAATATGTCAGCGCTATTTCTCAGAGATTCTTAATTCCGAGAAGGATATTTATTACAGCTGGCATATCCTTTTAATTTTCCAAGTTTATTACCAGCATTTATCAGCCGTTTATTATCAAAATTATTAGATACGGTTTATTAATTTGATTCCTGATTATTGTCTGGGAAACTTGTTTTCTCCGTTTTCAACGGCAGTAGCTTTATGTCTAACATATCCAATTTGGTCTGTCGACAGTAGCTTATAGACTCGCAATTGATCAAATCCTAGAAAATATGGTTTTATTCAGAATCCATTAAGAGGCAGTGATACACGCCGTTTTTCAAGCACATTTTTTTTTTATAAGAGACCACATCCTTTTTATACATGTACAATGTATACAAGCTTCCTTGCGAGGCTAATAACATGGGGATAATTTGTGGTCCCCTGGGATATACATATGTAGTACATACTTTCAAATCTCCAAAATGGCTACTTTTCTGAGGAAAATCCGTGATATTTTTCTTATCCATACTGCATAGGTTGTGGGTGTTCGTCAGAACCGCCTCGTAAGATAACCACAACCTATGTCTGGGAGCGGAAATAAGAAAAATAATGTATACCCCATGAACCCAAGTTTTCTCTATATAAAGTGGGGTTTAGGGGTGTTCATTTCACGGACTTGTAAACTTGCGTTTGTTATATTTGTTCCAAACACAGTATGCATGTGTTCGTCATAAACAAAATAATTTATTCTTCGTGGCTGAACAAGTTCGTGCAATAAACATCCGTATAAACACCACTTATAAAGAGAGAACTGGGTTTGGCAGAAATGCATGTAACTGAAAGCTGACATTAATATTATTATCATTATTATTATTATTATTATTATTATTATTATTAAATGAACAAGTAATAATTTTCTTATTTTTGCTGCAAAGACACATGTACATGTAGATTGTGGGTGTTCGTGAGAATCGACTCAAGGATGCGGTTCTAACGAGTGTCCACAAATGTATGCATTTGAGCAAACATAAATAAGGAAGACATCATTTACTTTTGAAAATTCTATGTTTTCTATAAACAATGGGATTTCTGAGGGTATTCGTTAACACGCATATTAGATTAAAGGTGCATTATTCTGAAAAAAAAAAAAAAAAACGCTTCCAAAAATAAAATACATATAGCCGGTATTTTTCTTTAAAACAATACAAATGAATGCATTTTATGCAAAAATTCGAACAATTAGGTAAACGAGTTTGAGAGGGATTCCCTAACTCGGTTTCGCACACTAGTTAGATCTATTTTTAGTTCGTGACAAAAATAGAATCCCCATATATGACTTTATGTGACGTTTATTTTTGGCCTTATTTGCTTAGGCCATGCCTAAATCGGAAGAAATATGACGCTGAATACCATGCCATAAGTAACGACACTCAGAGACGATACTGTCGCTATGTATGTGTAAAGTTACATATTTATTTTTAGAACAGAAATTCCGAACACATGTTCAGAGCGAAGGGTAAACACGAATGAAAACGACCATTTTCACAAAGTTCGGAAGCTGTATTTGGCTCCAAAAGTGTACACATGACAAAGGAGTATGCATTGAAGATAAAAACCAGAAAAAAAATTTGAGACCCGGTTGCTCAATAATGCACCTTTAATCGGGGTTTGCTAGTTTTCTCATTTCGTGTGAGCTTGGACTTTGAGCATGTACAGTGCATCTTCGCGGGCTCGAATCCCGTTGGCTCGTTTACCATTGATGAGTCGAACCCTTCTCGAGTCCGCAGGGAAGTCTTCCAAATATGATATAGGGATAATGTGGGGAGATTTTCTACTTTTATCTTGCAAATGTGTGCTGTGTGTACTCATTAGAATCGCCTCATCGAGGCGATTCTAATGAGTACACACAACATACATTTGTAACAGAGGACACCGAAAGAATATCCACCAGTTACCTCCATTGTGCCTCCTGCTATGACACTAACAGTAACCCTCCGTGGGTCGAACTACTGCTGTCTCGAACAAATTTTCATGTTCCCAAAGGGGTTCGAGCCATCGCAGTTTATTTATTATCAACTTCTTGACAACATATATACATACAAAGAAATATATGGGCTGCATGATGCTTTCACGCAGAGCTGAATCTGACCCACACACGAGTACTGGTAAACCGCTTAGAGGATCTTAGCCTGCCAAGGCAAAGCGGTGTGAGTGTCAGACCGTCCATGCTTATAAACCTTATTGATTTCATTGGGCGGCAGGGCTTGGGATGTCATTTCAACTCAATGTCCGATAAAAGTCCCACAAAATTGGAAGCAACGTCTCAAAAATGACCTTTACAGTGTTGACGGGGACGTTAAACCTCAAATCAAACAAACATACATATATATGCATCAAAGGATTGGATGTCGGCTCAGCCATCGCAGTTCGACTGTATATATTTGCTGAATGCATTTGCATAGGCATGTGAACATAGCTGAAGACATCAGAATTTTTTTTTTTTTTTTTTTTTTTTTTTTTTTTGATTTGGGTTTAACGTCCCCGTTAACACTGCAAAGGGCATTTTGGAGACGTTGCTTCCAATTTTGTGGGATTTTTACCCGACATTGTGATGAAATGACATCTCAAGCCCTGCCGCTCAATGAAACCAATAGGGTTTATAAGCATGGACGCTCCGACTCTCGCACCGCTTTGCCTGGGCAGTCTTAGATTCTCTAAGCGGTTTACCAGTACTCGTGTGCGGGTCGGTTTTAGCTCTGCGTGGCAGCATCATGCAGCCCATCTATTTCTTCAAGCCCCGATGCGCGGGGGCGGAACATTCCGAATGACATCAGAATTGTAAGTGCATTAAGTCTTGGGGATGCAAAACTTCTTAACAGAGCTTTATGCTATCGGCGGCAGCAATTACAATTAAGTGGAATGGAAATAATGGAAGCTCTTCCAAAGATATATTTTAATCCCCCTTATCGAGGCATTCTTTCATCTAAGAGTTGACCGCCTATTGCGCAGTGTCTCTTAACCCTGACGGTTGTTTTTAAGGTAACCGGGCGCCATGGGCACATAGGGGCTACCCTTAACCTGCTGAATATTTAAATATGCCACACCCACTGCTGATTATCAACCAATCAGATTTATTGATGCAAATCATTGCAATAAATTCATAAACTGAATGACAAACAATGAAGATCCTGATCAGATGGCATCTAATCTGGATCTACATTGTTTGAGGGATTAGACATGTCCGGGCACAGCAGGACAAGGGTTAATAATTGGGTCTCTCATCGCTCTGGGACCGTGCTCGCTCGAGTGATTTGTGAGACGCCAATGTTTGCCGTTGTAGATCATGTGGCTCAGTTTCTCCGGATACTCCGGTGTTCTCCCAAATCCGATTTCGGCTCGAAATAAGTGAAATAATCTTGCATGGGCCCTAAAAACACATAATAAGCATAAACAGACCCTCTGTTATTCCGGGGGTTGATCATTAATCATTTTAACGGTCATCCTTGAGGAAGAGTAGCTGTCAGTTTCTGGCGAAATAATCAGGCCGGCTTGACCATCACGAAGACGCGCCTATGTAATTTTGACCCCCTTCAACCCCACTTTTATATAGTAAAACTGGGGTTTCTGGGGGGTATACCTTATTATAGCCCCGCTTTGAAAAAGTAGGGCTATATTGGATTTGCCATGTCCTTCTGTCATTCCGTGATTCCGTTAATTTGTGTTGGCTCCATAACTTTGTATCTGCTTAACATATTTTCATGAAACTTCACACAAATGTTAAACACCATAAGACAATGTGCAGAGCGAAGGAATTATAACTGTGGATTTCCTACTTTTGGAGTTATTGCCCTTTGAACATTTTCCGTAATTCCGTAATTCCGTGATTCCGTTAATTTGTGTTGGCTCCATAACTTTGTATCTGCTTAACATATTTTCATGAAACTTCACACAAATGTTAAACACCATAAGACAATGTGCAGAGCGAAGGAATTATAACTGTGGATTGCCTACTTTTGGAGTTATTGCCCTTTGAACATTGAAAAATGGCAATTTTAATTGTGTCCGCTTCATAGCTCGAAAACCGTTTGAGATATTTTTAGGAAACTTCACACAAATGTTAAGCACTATGAGACGATGTGCAGAGCGCAGGAACCATAACTCTGCATTGCTTATTTTTGGAGTTATTGCCCTTTGAACATTGAAAAATGGCAATTTTAACAGTGTCCGCTTCATAACTCGAAAACCGTTTGAGATAATTTCATGAAACTTCACACAAATGTTAAGTACTATGAGACAATGTGCAGAGCGCAAGAACCATAACTCTGGTTTTCGTATTTTCTGTGTGTCTGTCTGTGTGTCTGTCTGTGTCTGTTAACAATTTTCGTGTCCGCTCCATAACTTTAAAACCCATTCACATATTTTCATGAAACTTCACACAAACATTAAACACCATGAGATGGTGTGCAGAGTGCAGGAACCATAACTCTGGATTGCCTAATTTTTGAGTTATTTCCCTTTGAATATTGAAAAATATCAATTTTAGCCGTCTTTGCTCGATAACTCAAAAACCGTTTGAGATAATTTTATGAAACTTCACACAAATGTAAAGCACCATATTACGTGTGCAGAGCGCAGGAACCCAAACTCTGGATTGTCTACTTTTTCAGTTATAGGCTTTTGAATATTAAAAAATGGCAATTTTAACTATGTCCGCTCCATAACCGTTTCTGATATTTTCATGAAACTTCAAATAAATGAAAAGCACCTTGAGATGATGTGCAGAGTGCAGGAACCATAACTCTGGTTTGCCTACTTTAGGAGTTATTGCCCTTTGAACATTTAAAAAGGCAATTTTGACTGTGTCGGCTCCATAACTCACAAACCATTTGAGATATTTTCATGACACTTCACACAAGTGTAAAGCACCATGAGACAATGTGCAGAGCGCAGGAACCCTGACTCTGATTTGCCTACTTTAGGAGTTATTACCCTTTGAACATTGAAAAATGGAAGATGAAATTTAGTATAAACATGGACATTCTGGTAATGTATCATGCTCATTGAAATGAGGGACAAGGGCTCACAACTCTTAGAGTTTTTCCAGATAATGTAAAATTTTCAACAGTTATTTCTTGTTCATAACTGCTTTCTCTGCAGCTTTAATAACTTTCTTCTCTGACAGCGCTGAAGCGGGGCTATAGTCAGATCCTCTGACAGCTCTAGTTTTTTCTTATTTCTGCTCTAAAATATATATTGTGGGTACTCATTAGAACCGCCTCATCGAGCTAAAATATATATTGTGGGTACTCATTAGAACCGCCTCATCGAGGCGGTTCTAACGAGTACCCACAATATATATTTTAGAGCAGAAATAAGAAAAATATCACAATTTTTCATCATAAAATTTTCATTGTTTCGGCGATAAAGGTGGAAATGTATTTGTATAGGCGTGTTCGCGTAATGAATCTTATCGATATTTATCGATATTAGAAGTGCATGAAACTTGAACATTATGATAACACACCCGTGTGACATACGTAGTGCATTTTTTCACATCTCCAAAATGGCTACCATTCTCATGAAAATCCGTGAAATTTTGCTTGTGTCACTGCAAACATATATTGCGGCGTTTCTACATGTACATTGTAACAAGCACCCACAACCTATGTCTTGGAGCAGAGATATGAAATATAATGTATATCCCGTAAACCCCAGTTTTCTCTATACAATGGGTGCGTGGGGGTTTTAGGGGTTTTCATTTCACGGACTTGTTCACGTGATTTGCAAACCGTTAAACATCGCATTTTATTGATCAGTGATGGACAATATGAGCAATATCGGCGCTGCAGTTTTGTCAACTTTGGATCGATTGACAATGAATCGACCAAAAATCGACCAACACCTGTAAAGTTTCGAAAACTGATGTTTCCTTTTTATCATGTTCTTGAACATTCACAGGAAATACTTGACAAATTATCTAACATATAATGAAAATATCGTTTTTCATTTTTGATCCTATTTTTTATCGCCAACGTCCCTGGATAAAGTGCGTTCGACTACATGGTTGTATATCGTTGAAAAACCCACTCTTTCCCGACATAAAATGGGTTTTATCAGGGTAAATGTATTCATTACGCCGCGTTACCAACGTAATGCAACACGAAACGTAGGCCTATAAGAATCTTACATGGGTGTTTGGGGTGGATGGAAAAATCTGCCTCGCGGGTCACTGTTCGGCATCACACGGCAAGCCTCGTGATGCCGGACAGTGATCCCGAGGGACGGGTTTTTCTATCCACCCCTAACCCATGTAGGACTCCTTTTCTTGCCTACCTGCAGTCACTTCGGTTGCAGACATCGGTCATAATGTGATTACATAACAGTGATGTTGAGTGTCGTCGCGTAACGTGTTGTGACGTCAACCTTACCGACGGCGCATAACCAAAGCATTTAAATATGCGAGAATAATCAATTTTACCCTGTCCCTGAGTAAGACCACCAGGGTTAGAACAGAATTATTTAGCTTGGGATAGAAAGTATGTTCTAACCCTGGTGTTCTTACCCCCAAATCGAATATCCTCGCGCGTTTGATAAAATGCACTGGTTGAATACAACCTCATATGCGCCGTCGTTAAGGTTGACGTCACAGCACGTTACGTGACGTCACTAAACATTCTTGTTGTGTCATCACAATATGGCGGACGTCGGGAACCGAAGTGACTGCAGCATTAAATATTCGCGCTAAGAAATGGAACGTATGCAAGAAAAAGAATCCTATATGGGTGTGAGGGGTCGATAGAAAAATCCGTCCCTCGGGATCGCTGTCCGGCATCACTCGGCAAGCCTCGTGATGCCGCATAGTGACCCTCGGGACGGATTTTTCCATCCAACCCTCACACCCATATAAGATTCTTTTATTCTTAGGTGTATACGTTCACCTTAAAAATGTTCTCTCTCCTGCATGCTGGTGATATATTTGAAATTTAATGCCAGTATACCTGTTGAAAACGCCTTATCTCTTTTGATAAACAGTAGAACATAACTCTATGATACAATACAATTTAGTGTTTGAATAAGGTCTTTTTCATGTTATTTATTTGTTATATTCTTCCTTAATTCTTAATGAATGAGCCAGCGCACGACAAAGCCTGTAATGATGCTTGGATGAGCACTAAATCCTCGGATCAACCTCTTAAGAGTTTCCGGCCCCCGCCCATCGGGGCTTGAAGAAATAGATGGGTTGCATGAAGCTTCCACGCAGAGCTGAAACCGACCCGCACACGAGTACTGGAAAACCGCTAAGAGGATCTAAGCCTGCCCAGGCAAAGCGGTGTGAGTCGGTCCGTCCATGCTTATAAACCCTATTGGTTTCATTGGGCGGCAGGGCTTGAGATGTCATTTCATCCCAAAGTCGGGTAACAAAACCCACAAAATTGGAAGCAACGTCTCCAAAATGACATATACAGTGTTTACGGGGACTTTAAACCTCAAATCAAACAAACTTAAGAGTTTCGTTTGAACAGTTGTATATTTGACATTGTGGGACATACTGCACTCGTTCATATCTCCAAAATGGTGAGTTTTCTGATGGCATTGTGTGACATTTTTATTAATTGAGCGCCGCCAAGCGAATTTGGGTCTTCGAGCATTCCGTCATGACAAACTTTAACTGCGCATGCCCAGCCATTCAGAGGGGCCAGGGATATGGCTTTCTGTCTGAAGGTTCCTCTTGATTCACTGCTTGTATGAGCGAGCAGCGAAGGTTCTGGCGAGACTGCGCGGATGCGCAGGCTCGCCTGAACCTTCGCTGCTCGCATAGGCGATAAGTACCAAAATCGCTTGACGGGGCCCAATTGTACTCCAAACATAGGTTGTAGGTGCTCGATAGAACCGCCTCATTGAGCCGGTTCTAGCGAGTACCCACCCATAGCCTTTGTCTCAGATCAGAAATTAGAAAAAATAAGGAAAACCCCTGTATACCACAGGTTCGTCTATATATAAAGTAGTTTAGAGAAATTTTCATTGCACGGAATTGTTATCCCCTACGCTTTTAAAAAAAAAACTTAAGGGATATTGTGAACAGCTCCATCCGTCCCTCCGTCCGTCCGGCTGCCGTTCTTCCGTCCGTCCGTCCGTCCGCACATGCTCCACCCCCTCCATTTTATTAAAGGCCTTATATCTCAGAAACCGTTCAGATCCCAACCCCCTAAACCATACATATTCTTGTTCCTTATGATAATACACATTTAGAGACGCCAACTAGGGTGACCCCTGGGTTGAGTTTGGACCGTGCCCACCCCTCCAGTTCATAAAAGGACATATACGTATTTTAGAAACCATTCAGATCACCACCCCTAAACCGTATACTCATGCTCTTTATGACAATATGCTTTCATTGAGACAAACCTGGAGGTCCCAGGGGATGCGCCGGGTTCATGCCCCACCCTCTATTTCATTAAGGCCTTATATTTCAGATACCATTCAGATCCCTACCCCTTAACCATATATATTCTTGTTTCTTATGATAAGATGCATTTAGAGACGCCAACTAGGGTGGCCCCTGTGTTGCCCTGTGGCCATACTCCACCCCTCCAGTTCATAAATGGACATATATTTCAGACAATATTTAGATCCCAATTCCTGAAGCAGGTATTCTCTTCTTCCTTATGATAAGACGCGTTCAGTGACACCAACCTGGAGATCCCCTGGGGTGCGCCGGGGCCATGCCATGCCCCACCCCCCTGCATTTCATTAAAGGACTTATATCTCAGAAACCATTCAGATCCCCAGCCCTTAACAATATATATATTTTCTTGTTCCTTATAATAAGATACATTAAATGACACCAAACAGTGCGTGCGATAACAGCGTTATAGTTGGCTCTGCCAGACTTGAAGCGTGGGGATTTGCGATGGCATGCCAATCGACTGCGTGCTCTATTTAATATTATGAAACTTTTGGGTCATTAACGTCCATTGCTCTCTGTTTAATGAACAATTCGCAAAAACGTTTAATTTGCCCGCGGTTTTACTTTCTTGGTCAGTGGTGATCTCATGGACAAAAGCAATGATGGCCTGCAGCATAGTCTCTGGGTCGATTGTTCATTACAAAAACACGCCTATACAAATACATTGTAACCTTTATCGCAGAAATAAATGAAAGTTTTGAGATAAAAAATTGTGATATTTTTCTTACATAGACTGTGGGTACTCGTTAGAGCCGCCTCATCGGGGCGGTTCTAACGAGTACCCACAAGCTATATTTTAGAGCAGAAATAAGAAAAATAAGGTTTACCCCTGTAAACCTCAGTTTTACTATATAAAAGTGGGCTTCAAGGGGGTCAAAACTATATAGGCGTGTTTTCGTGATGCAACGAATGGCACAGACATGCTTCTGACTAGTTCGATATTCGGTCAGATCCGACTAAACAAACGCATTTGGTGAAACGTCAGAAAAGTGAACACCCCTCTAAATTTATTTTATTTACAGAAAAGTGGGCTTTACCTGTACTTGGTATTCATTAGTTTCCCTGTGTGTGCGCCTTAGAACCGCCTCACGAGCACGTACAATCTGTATTTAGACTAGAATAAAGAAAGTTATCAAACTTTTACATCTGAAAAAATACTAGCTCTGGAGATGCATGTACGAAAGATGGCATTTTAACATATGGACGCTTTACCGTAATGGTGTTTGTTATATGTAAGATACAATGTAACTCTTCTAAAATGTGGGAGCAATTTTATTTTATTATTATTTTTCATGATTATTAATATGAAAATCTATGGAGTTCACTTTCTCACCTCTACAAATACATGTACATGTATAAACTTTCGTTGATCGTCATTATCGCCAAAAGTGGGCGGTTCTAACGGGTTACGCTTAACCACGGCGGTTTTAACGGATTACGCGTAACTACAACCAAAATCTATGTATGTCTTGGACCTCAAGAAGAAAGAAAGAAAGAATGAAAGAAAAAGAAAGAAAGAAAGAAAGAAAGATAGAAAGAAAGAAAGAAAAGGGACGTATATCATTGAATATCCCAATTTTTCTATATATTTTACACGGTTGGTTTTATTTTCTTGGCTGTTGACCTTCGTGGCTCAGTCGAATATGCCCGCTCGACTGGCGATTCCAGCAGGGTCAGGCAACATCATTTTGTGAACATTAAACTCTAAACTTATATAACATCATTCTCACCCTTCCATAGCATGTAGATTAAAAATGGGCACCGGACCTTCATATACAAAGGAAAAGTATGATACATGTAAAGTAAACCTACCAGTTTGATATGGCCTTTATAGTGTTGGTTTGGCCTTCCCATTACGAAAACACGCCTATACAAATACATTGTAACCTTTATCGCCGTAAAAATAAAAACTTAAGATGAAAACTATTGGTATTTTTCGAGGCGGTTCTAACGAGTACCCACCATCTATATTTTAGAGCAGAACTAAGAAAAATAAGAGTTACCCCTACAAATCCCAGTTTTACTATATAAAAGTGGGATTCAAAGGGGTCAAATTTATATAGGCGTGTTTTCGTGATGAAACTGCACATCAGCCAGTCTGGAGAAAAGGTTACATGTGTTAATCAAACGCAGTATGTGTTACTACCTTAATATCACGATAACAAGCCCTTGAAATGAAGACCCCTCTAAATCGCAATAGATGACGAGAAAAATGGGGTTTACGGGGATACATTATTTGTCTTATTTTTGCTCAAAAACATAAACTGTTGGTACTCATTGGAACCGCCTCAGTGAGGCGGGTTTAACAAGCACCCACAATCTATTTTGGAAGAAAACATAAGAAAGATATTGCAATTTTTTATTAAACATTGGTCATTCTGACACCATGTTGGACGCCATTTTTTCACATGGACATGTTTTCCTAATAACCTGCATGTAGCGGTCAACGCAAAGACCTCCGAGCGTACATTTAATTGTTTGAAGTGTTTAAGGTGAACAACTTTGTCGTAAAACATGTCACACAAAAGGGTCAAGACCACAAACAAGATTGTTCAAATAATTAACTGGTTCTCGTCAAGAGAAAATGTATCTTCGAAAACACGCCTATACAAATATATTGGAAACAATTACGACCAAAAAATGAAAATTTTCTGATAAAATTCAGATATGTTCCATATGTTTGCTCCAAACATAGGTTGTGGGCACTCACAAGCTATGTTTTTGAGCAGAAATAATGATAATTGAACCCCAATTTCACTATATAAAAGTGGGGTTAAAGGGAGTCAAAATTATATAGGTGTGTTTTCGTCATGTGTATCTTTGAAAATGAGTGCAAAACAATGACTCAGATTAGAATTCGCTGATCAACGAAGTCTGGTCAAAGTCTTTGCTACGCGCTTTATACATGTCCGTTTGTCCAGGGCCCTCTCGGGCTGTGAATATGGTGGCTAATGTAAGTCATCGCTAAGCACACGTGTTCGCAGGCCGTTTTCGCATGGCACGGCTCACACATCATACCGTCTCTAGTTGCCATTTAATGTCGTTTTAGGCTTTTTCTAAATACTTGACAATTAAAGTGCACTTAAGGAGGTAAATGTGTAAACGTCATTTAAAAAGTGTCGGTCTAATTAGCATTCAGTTATTTTGGCAGGAGTATTTAACTATTTTAAGTAGCCAAAGAAAAGAAAAAAAAAACAATATTTTGAAGGAAAGAAAGAACCTGTTGAATGCAAGGCAGCCAAACATTCTTATCTTAATATTCAAAGCATCAAAGAGAAGTGCCATTTCAAGAGGATTTATGTTGCAATTGAATGTAAGTTGAACCAGGTATATGTACATGTGTAGCATCATGCATGTAGCAACATATCACGGGCGTTAACAAGTCTAGTATACTGAACACCCCTTATCCAACCATATATAGAGAATGCTGGGTTGTACAGGGGTATACATTATTTTTCATATTTTCGACCCCGCTCATCGGGGCTTGAAGAAATAGATGAGCTGCATAATGCTTCCACGCAGAGCTGAAACCGACCGCACACAAGTACAGGTAAACTGCTTAGAGAATCTAGGCCTTGCAAGGCAAAGCAGTGCGAGTTGGACCGTCCATGTTTATAAGCCCTTTTGGTTTCATTGGGCGACAGGGCTTGAGATGTCATTTCATCTCAATGTCAGGTAAAAGTCACACAAAATTGGAAGCAACGTCTCCAAAATGACATATATTGTGTTGATGGGAACGTTAAACCTCAAATCAAATAAACACATTTCTGTTCCAAGACTTAGATTGTGAATACTCATTAGAACAGCCTCAAAACCAGACAAGTAAATATATTGTTTTATGGAAGGGACGTCAACATCGTGCAAAGCCAGAATACATGTTTATTTTGTAAGCATGAAAGCGTATGAAAAGGAAACGTTCCGGCCAATCCCGGGTTTTAATCATGGTGGCTAACAACAGTGACGTGTCAATAGCAACCAGTCATGACCCCGGAGCAAACGTAACACAAAATTGTCCACGCCCTCGGGCGTAGACAATAATGTATACCCTTGTAAACCCACTTGAATTCAATTCATTTGAAACGTGGCATAAAGATAAATTAGAATGCTAGGACTGTTGCAACAATATACTTGCGTAGTTTGTGTTTTGAATCGACAATGGCGTTCAGATTCTTACGCAATGCATTTGCGCTTATCCCTATTAGATATCTTTAATTAGATTAGTGATAAAGTATTGATGAATTGAGCTGATCCTGATTTTGTTTGAATTGAGGTTTAACGTCCCATTCAACACAATGTAGGTAATTTTGGAGACGATGCTTCCAATTTTGTGGGACATTTACCCGACTTAGAGATTAAATGAATTCTCAAGCCAAACCAATAGGGTTTATATGCATGGGATGACGTACTCACAGCACCTTTTCTAGGCAGCCATAGGCCGGCTAAGTGGTTTACCAGGGCTCATGTGTGGTCGGTTTCAGCCCTGCATGGAAGCGTATTGCAGCCCAATCATTATTATCCAAGCCCCGATTGGGGGATGGGGGCGCCGATGCTCGGACTGCTCAGACAGTGCTTACAATATACTTTGAACATTGTGTATGTGAAAAGTGGCATAGATTGTTTGTTTGCATTTGTACGACATTGGCATACCTACGTCATACATTTACGTTTTCCCGTTTTGTGATTTTCATATCAGTTGTTATCTGCTATTAGATTAGCACACCTACTTGTAATACACTGACTGATAAAACTTTGACGAATGGAGTTGGTCATGAAACATCATGCTAACAAGTTCGTGAAATAAACACCCTCTTACACCCCACTTTATATGGACAAAACTGGGATTTACGGGGGTATACATTATTTTTCTTATTTCTGCTCCTAGACATAGGATGTGGGTACTCGTTAGAACCGCCTCAATGAGGCGGTTCTAACGAGTACCCACAACCTATGTTTTGAGTATAAATAAGAATAATATCATACATTTTCTTCAGAAAATTTACTGTTTTGGAGATGTGAAAAATGCATTATGAAGCACGGGTGTGTTATCGTAATGCAATATGGGTAATGGCGGATCATCATAAGAATACATGTAACACGTCCGTTAATCATAATACTATCGTTCACAACAGTAGAAACAAAAGAAATTGCATTGTTTTGGATGATAATAAGGTTAGAAAATTACTTTGATATAAATGCTATTTTTTTCTGATTTGATATATCAATTTTGATGTTTAAAGCTGTAACACTATCAGAAAAGATCATCAGTTTTGTCTATTTTGGGAACAAAAGCCTACGTTCCCGAAATAGCATTGACATAAAATAGGTCAAGGTAATCCAAGAAGGGTCATAATTTGAACAAACTTGGAAAGGCAAGATACGCAAAACTGCTTACTAAGTTTCAAGATAATTGGCCATTCAGTACTTGACACGAAAATGTTTAAAGGTCTTCACCATATATGTGCATTACATTCATCTTGGTCATGTGACCCAGATCCCAGGAACAATCCTTTCTGCCATCCCACAGAGGCTCGACGTGTAATTTGGTTTAAATCAGCCTAGCAGGTTGTGAAAAAAGACTTTATTAATACTGAATCTGAGGCAACCAGGATAAAGGTCAGTAGAATTTGTCCTTTGGTATTTAAAAAAGTTCATTAAGCTGATTGCACGTATCAACTTTGTTGTCATAGGCTACAACAGAATCAGAAAAATCCATTGTTTGGCTTTTTTTGCAAACAAAAGCTAAAGTAACAGAATTTGACCTTTACGTAAATAAGGTCCAAGTAACTTTCACAAACTGTGTAAAGCCAGAGTCACCGGCGGTGCATACCAAGTTGCAAGGTCATTGGCCGTTCGCTTTGTGAGAAGAAGACTATTAAATGTTTTTTACCATATATGGGCATAGCGGCCATAGTGGATGTTTGGTCCAGCCCTTATGATCAACCATTAAACCTCCAACCCGATGGATGTTCCACTTGTAATTTAGTTACAATTGGTTTAATGACGACGACGCAGACGACGGACAACTGACCGCTCTCTATCCTGTAAGCCATTCCACCCCCTTCCCCGGAGACGTCGTCTCTGGTGCTCTAAATACAAAACATGTACACTCCACGTTTTCATTTGTTTATTTGTTGGTGTATTCCTACGTTTTTCTGAAATGTAATATTGAAAAATGTTTATACCTCGTAGCATTGCCACTCTGTCACATGTAAATGGCATAACATCATGCAACAGAGCATTTTGTGTTAACGATATTTAAAACACATTCTCGATTTCAAATTTCCCATTTCCAATTACTTTTTGCAAATGAAACATTTGTCTATTTCATACAAAAATTGTTATTTTGTTGTTAATTTACTGACAAGATATCAGTAATCAAAATGCACTTAATGACAATTTGTCTTGAGTTCTTGATTAACAGGAAATTAAATAAATAAATCGAGCCAAATGAGAAAAGAGTTACAAAAAGGTGCTCAATAGCCGCGCTGCTTGGTCACAGGTTTAAAGTATATTTGGCTGTCGCTTGAGAGATTTACTTGTTTTTGGGTGGATTTTGTTTTAGATAATTAAAAGTCCAAGTTGTCTGTGCAAATGAGCCACCTGGTCTGAGTGAGCTTTCGGCGAGTGTAATTTGAAATTCCCATGAGCTGCAAAGTTGTAAGTGTACAAATAATGGGGAAGCCGACGAACATTATTAGGCTTACGATGTTTTTTGATAGACTGGAACCGAATTGAACGGAAATTGGATTTCTTGTTGCAATAGGAAAGTCTGTCAGGTTAACAAATAGGTTGCAGAATAAAACGTAAAACTCTATCTGCAAGGGTATAGTCACTCTTTGTTCAAAAAGTAACCAAAATATATAAATTGGACCCCCCCACCCTGAACAACAATTTTATACAGTAAAACTGGGGTTTACAGGGGGGGGGGGGGGACTTATTTTTCTTATTTCTGCTCTATAGTATAGACTGTTGGTACACAATAGATGGGGCGGTTCTAATGTGTACCCACAATCTATATTTTAAGCAGAAATAAGAATAATATCACAATTTCTGATCTTAAAATGTTCTATTTTTCGGCGGTAAAGTTTACAATGTATTTGTATAGGCGTGTTTTCCTAATGGATACATATTACTTCATGATTATGCCAACATGCGCTTTGCCAGGTTCATTACATGTATGTGCATCATGTTCATGTTAACCAATTCCATGTAATGAACACCCCTCTAAACTCCACATTATAATTACCGTAGAAACTTGGGTTTATAGGGGGTATACATTTTTTTCGTATTTCTGCTCCAAGACATAGGCTGTTGGTACTCATTAGAAATTAGGCGGTTCTAACAAGTTCCATCAGCCTATGTTTTAAATAATAATAAAATAAATATCACACATTTTCGTCAGAAAAGTTATCATTTAGGAGACACGAAAATATGCTCTATGTCTACGGATGTGTTATCGTAAAGTGATAACGGGTTCATGTGATAAACAGTCTTATGAATAAGTTCTCATCACGGAAACATGCCCATACAAATACATTGTAAACTTTACCGCCGAAAAAACGAACATTTTAAGATGAAAAATTGTCATGTTTTTCTTAATTCTGCTCAATAGATAGATTTTGGGTACTCGTTAGAACCGCCTCGTCGCTTTGGTCAGTACATGTGCATGTATATACATCATGTAATAAACAGGTATAAGAAAGTTGTTTTGTTTAAAGACTGTCTTTAAATTTAAAGACTGTCTGTAAATTTAAAGACTGACAAATAAAATAATGAAAACGGTGTAAAACGGAAAAATCGCACTTTGCTGTTTATAGTAATTTGGCCGTTATCTATGGAATATTTAGTTATGTGTAACTGCAAATTATATAGCTGTTTCTATTTAATTAAATTCCTTCCACCAAAATTGAAGAGTTCTCAGAAAAACAGTTTTGTAATAAGATTCGTATGTAAAATGAACTCAGGAATGAATGTGTATAACGATTTTATCATTTTGTCAATATACCGACCACTCGCTTCGACAGACAGTTTTTCTGACAACTAAAAGTGGTGAAAGTTTCAGACGGACTACAACAGTAAAATGTCCGAAAACGAAATGACGTCAGTACGAAACTCATCTTATGTTCGACCTTTGACAGATATTTCCTCCCTTACTGCGAACTTTCACGGCATTTGTGGTCTAAGGGAAGGAAAGTGTTGTTTTATTTCTTAATTATTTTTATCATTAAAACGATAAAAGACAATAAAAATACATGCATTCTATAGCAACGCACCTTTTATTAATGAGATGAACAGATGAAGACTGAGGCTGCGTATGAGAATGCGATTTTTTCGTGTTACATCATTTTCATGATTTTCCGTTGTGTTACTCAGTGTTAGTCTTTAAATCTACAGACTAAAAAGTCTTTAAATTTACAGACAGTCTTTAAATTTAAAGATAGTCTTTAAATAAAATAACTTTATTATACCTGATAAAGATTTACCTTATTTTAAAATATATCTCCTTAGTTTCTCTCTCATTTGGCTGATCAGCTAATATGAGTTTCTGTCAGGTAGGGAGGAAAATCTAAGCGCCTAAGGCACTGAAATGACAGATTCTACTCTGTGAAAACATTCAGAAAACCTTTCTAAAGAGCTTAAAATTTAGAAAGGTAGTTCTGCAAATTCCAATATATGATATGTTTGCAGATGTCTATAGACCGGTGGTATTATGAAACGCCATTCGATGTTTCAAATTTTTGAAAGAAACTATTTACGTTTTCAAAACCAAACATTAAAATTCAAGTTTTAACAATGCTACTTTCCAAAAGTAAAAGTTTTTGTCTGGTCGGTTGTGGACACCTATACCCAAAGATACTCTATGGGAAAAAGGCTGGCTAGTCCAGTACATGGATTCCATTGGCTTGAAGACATTTTTGAGTAAGAACAGCACTATGAGCCCGCTCGTAATCCTGCTGGATAAGATATCCCGGATTCTGAGCGTAAACAAATAAATGGAACCATGTGAGGCCGAAGCACTTGATTGATGTAACGTCTCGCTGTTCAATCCATGCCTCAGCTATGATCTTGAATGTTCTTAATGACACTAAGCTGCGTTCGCTAACTACACGCAAAAGCTCGCCACACGCACGCGTCGCCTCGGCATACCTTACACCTACACGTCGAAACACCCGGAAACGACAACCGGCGTGATTCACGCTTAAGTGCGATTTGTCACTGAAACGCATATGTCAGTCGAATAGACGCCAATTTACGTATTTCATGCACTAGCGTAAATGTTCCGTACTGTGTCGACGCGTTAACTTTGGTCACGACAGGGACGTCTAGCTCTCGAGCGTGCATCGCATAAGGGCGATGATCAGTGTCAGTGTTTATTAGTCGGTAGTTAAGACCCCTTGTTTATCTACAGGTACAGTGTAGCAGCTGCCGGCGGAAATCTGTTTCGCATATGCGTCTGACGGTCGAATCGATCTTGACGTACGGACGTCGGTCTTCTGCTACGTCGACGTCCACTAGCGTCTTCTGTATATAGTAAGATGTCGCTCCAATAGACGATAGATCACACACATGTGGCACTCAAAATCAGAGTCAACGTCATCCGCTTTCCGACCAGCTTCTAACTGTCGAGGTGTACGCTTACGGTCCTATAATGAAAAATGTTGCAATACGCTCTCACTAAATGCTTTTTTGAAAACAAATTTCAGTTTCTTCTTTTCTTGGCACGACCTTACATTACACATCAAAAGTTTGATCCTGAACATGTGGTTTCTATCCGTACTGGTGTGAGGGTGGTGCACAGGATCGACGTGGCCGGACTGGTAACCAGACGTCACGGTTGATTGATTTAACCTTTTTAGCTTAAGGGCATGGTTTCAGAATCAAAGCACTGAGAGTGTGGAGTGTAGGTTGGAGTAATAATCCTGGGCCGAGATTTAAACTGTTTCATTTAACTCTGAAATTCCAAACAAATAGTGAAGATTTTGATAAGAAGACGCGTTCAGCAGCGTCTGATCTTGGTCTACACTGTTTGCCAAGCTCACCCTATGATTCCAGGATAACCTATTCCGTCTTATGGAATACCCCGATCTCACTGCGGCTATTTTCTACAAGACAAAAAGTTATTCTGACAAGTCAGTGATAGTCACGTAGACATTAGCACTGGAGCGCTTTTCTTATTATCAACTTCGGGTCGACTGCCAAACAATCAACCCAAACATAGCCGCGTCGTTTATCAGTGTTGGGTACATGTAAGTGTAATCTGTAAAATCTGCACATGGATCAAATGTTGGATCTGGCAAACAATGTAAACTCAGTTCAAAAGCCGCACAACACGGTGCTGATCTTGTTCTACACTTCTTTGCATTAGTTACTAACATCTTAAGTTTAAACGAATCAGTCCAAGTCCCCGATCATGACCAGCCTGCATTTAGAGACAATCGACATGAGTGTTGTCAGTGCTTTGATTTATTCACTGCATTGGGTTTCTGGAGTGCACTCTTCCATCACTGAAGTTGGGCTCGTCCATTCTGCTAAATATATTGCACCTAGAATTATATCACAGGACCTACACTAAGTATCTATACCATATTCCAGGGTTGAAAGGGACAGCCTTTCTTTTCAATTTCTCCACGCAAAGCCAATATACACCTAAGTTGTAAATGACCTAAACTTGACCTCGAAAGTCAGAAAGAAAACCCGTTAATATTCTTGTCTACAGCTGACCTGGTCCAACAGCAGGCTGGTCTTTAAGGATTAAATATTGACAGCACTGATAGAAAACAGTGTAAAACCTGAGCAGACTGCTGAGCAGACGCCGCATTGATCTGGGTACACAGTCTTCGCATGATACAGCTGATTCATATGAAATGCTGAATCGTCAAGTCGTCTGCTTCAAAAGTTTGCATTGCGCTTTCAGGATAACTAATACGCTTGTACAAATTTGATTACTGCGCCAAACCGGACTACATTTTGTGCGGACTCATAGTTCTATGGCGGTCAAAGCGGAAGAAAAGTCTGAATTGCTTTAAACGTGCAGCACAGCAAGAATAGACAGATGGAATCTGTCATTAAAAAATAGTCAAGGAGGAGTAAAATTCTTAAAATTCTTCAACTCATAGCCGGGGAGCCAGGCTAGACACGCGCATGTCTGCTGCAATTTTTGCCATCAACACAATCTTAAAGCGACTTTCTTCTTTTCTGAACCGTTCTATGTCTTTAAACGATAATCCTTTAAGCTAGAAGGCATTCAAACTTCAAACGTTTTCATTTGCGTGCGGATTCAGGTTTATTATACTGAAGTGAGACATTATTGACAATTCCTTTGATGTAGCCTTTCATTGTGGAATTTATGTCAAGGATACCTTAACATCTTAATCATCTGCGCAGAAAAATCTCATCCATTCCCGTATAAAAATGAGACAATGCCATCTACAGAGTCTGTTTGAAAACGCACATCTACATGGTTAAGGGGAATTGATGCCACTTCAAGGGTGGCAACACCTGCAAAACTATCTTTGTCTCCCGTGTCAATAGGGGTCAACTCTTAAAGGAAAGAATTTACTCCTGCGAAGAAAATTCTTTCCTTTAAGGGCTGACCCTTTTCCGAGGTGACAGAGCCTGCAGAAAAGCGAACAAGAATTCCGAGGCAATACCTCCCTTTGAAAAATGGCGCATTCACATTAATACACAGTCAAGGAAGGCAACTCTTTCGTTATTTCAAAAATGTATTATCTCCCTTGCCAAAAGGAGTCTACTATTAAAGGAAAGAATTTGCTCCCTAGGAGCAAATTCTTTCCTTTAAGAGTAGACCCCAATTTAACAAATGGTGAATTCACAAAAAAAATAAATAAATAAAAAAAAATAATAAACGTTTATGTACATGTAAAGGAAGTAACAAAATGTATCCCTAACCCAATCCCCCTCCCCGACCTTGGACAATGGGAGGACACATGTCTGGATAATTCGCGGTTTTCCTTCGAAAATATTCCGATAACAAAATACTTCTCTCTCTCTCTCTCTCTCTCTCTCTCTCTCTCTCTCTCTCTCTCTCTCTCTCTCTCTCCCTCTCTCTCTCTCTCTCTCTCTCTCTCTCTCTCTCTCTAAGAAGGATTAATGATTAAAATGCGCATTACTGTTTGATAATAATAATAATAATAATAATAATAATAATAATAATAATAATAAAGACTTTTTTTACAGTGGGTGACACAATTAGCTACAAGCTTCTCTTCCTTGAGGCCCACTTAACAAACTATATACACAACAACAAACATAATTAATATACAAAATACACCATACCATTACGAAAACACGCCTATTCAAATATATTGAAAAATTTTCCACAAAAATGAACATATTCAAATAAAACATTCCGATATGTTTGCATGTTCCCGCCCAAAACACAGAGCGTAGGAACCTGTCAGAACCGTCTCGGCGAGGCGACTCGTACGAACACACACAATACCTGCCCCAGCAGAAACAGAAACAAATAATAACAAATAATGTGTACCCCAGTAAACACAAGTTTTACCATGTAAATATAAAAAGTTGGTTTAAGGGGTCATAATTATAAAGGCGTGTTTCCGTGGTGCACTGAGCAGCATGCTACCATAGCCATACGTGGAATAGTCTATCTTTGTAGACCAGGTTGCCACAACGTTTTCCTTTTTTAAGCAATAAAAAAGGAAGTCTACAGAACCAATTAGGTTTAAGAAAAACTAAATATAAAGAACTCAGTTCCGCAACCCGCCCTTACCCAAAAAACGAAATGCAAGAACGAGCCCCGCTTTCTGAGCAGCATGTACAAGATTTTACACGCTGAAGTAATATGTTTCTCAAGAAGAGTGACTACCCTTGTAGATTGAGCTTGACTGTAGGAAAGAAAGTATCAGGAAAAAAAGTATTGGAAACAAAGTATCTGGAAAAAAGTATCAGGATAAAAATATCAGGAAGAAAGTATCAGTTTCATGTAAAAAATATAGTATATATATATAGAATTAGAATTTTTAATGCAGTTGCCATCTTAAGGCGGACCGTCCATGCTAATAAATCCTATTGGTTTCATTGGGCTTGAGATGTCATTTCATCTCAATGTCGGGTAAAAGTCCCACAAAATTGGAAGCAACGTCTCCAAAATGACCTTTACAGTGTTGACGGGGACGTTAAACCTCAATTCAAACAAACAAACAAGGTTAAGTTTAGTGTGTCTGATGTATGTAGCATCTCAGATCATGATATGGGACTTTTACCAGACATTGAGATGAAATGAAATCGACTTCAACGACTCGCATCACTTTTGTTTGTTTGATTGGAGGTTTAATGTGCACGTCTACACTATATAGGTTATTTTGGAGACGTTGCTTCCAATTTGTGGGACTTTTACCAGACATTGAGATGAAGTAACCTCTCATCCCTTTTATAAAGCAAGGGTTACAGATATGGGTTGCAAAAGTAATTATTAAACTGAAAAGCAAATCAAAACATACAGAAGTATGCTTATCATCATATCATTCTAACATCAGAAGCAAATATGGATAAAACTGATACTTTTTTTCTTGATACTTTTTTCCTACCTAAAACTAATACTTTTTTCTGATACTTTTTTCTTGATACTTTCTTTCCGATTACCATTGAGCTTTACGCTTTATTCTGCAGCCTATTTGTTAACCTGACAGACTTTCCTATTACAACATGAAATCCAATTTCCGTTCAATTCGGTTCCAGTCTGTCAAAAAACATGTAATCCTAATAATGTCGGCTTCCCCGTTATTTGTACACTTACAATTTTGCAGCTCGTGGGACGTTCAAATTACACTCCATCACGAATACACGCCTATATAATTATGACCCCCTTGAACCCCACGTTTATATAGTAAAACTGGGGTTTATAGGGGTAAACCTTATTTTTCTTATTGCTGCTCTAAAATATAGGTTGTGGGTACTCGTTGGAACCACCTCATCCGCCTCGATGAGGCGGTTCTAACGAGTACCCACAATTAATATTTTGCGCAGAAATAAGAAAAAAAATCACAATCTTTCATCTTAATATTTTAGTTTTTTCGGCGGTAAAGTTTACAATGTATTTGTATAGGCGTGTTTTCCCAATGCGCCGAAAGCTCACTCAGACCAGGTGGCTCATTGGCACAGACGCAGACTTATTATCTAAAAAAAAACACAAGAAAATAAATCTCTCAAGCGACAGCCAACACTTTACATGTCCCTTCCACAGCCCCAACTGCATCTGTCTGTCTGTCTGTCTGTCTGTCTCTCTCTCTCTCTCTCTCTCTCTCTCTCTCTCTCTCTCTCTCTCTCTCTCTCTCTCTCTCTCTCGTCATTGCAAAATCGGTACATGTAACTCAGTTATTCTTTGTAGTTGAATCAAACAAAACAGATATACCAGTTGTCATTCTTAATTTATTGTTTTTCTGTGTGCTCCATATTTCTGCCAAGTTTGATCTTATTTTCCATTGTAATTATCTCTCCAATCAATCCCTTGGGATCTGCTAGCGTTTTATGTCCAGATCTCTCCTTGCTTTTGTCACTTCTGCCTCACTATCGTTGGAATGTTAATAGAACTTGCACAGTTGTGGGAAAATCAACAAACTATCGATATCAGTCTGTTCTGAGAAAAGGGCTTCTAATTGTATTTTAATGAACAGATAAACGCATATGATAGTAGTGTTGGAGGAATATGACTGTGATTTAGTTGGATGGTATTGTGCCAAAACAAAAAGAAGGTAAACTTTTTTTGTTCAACCCCTGTAATGAACGTCCTTCTAAACCCCGCTTTATATAGAGAAAACTGGGGCTTATAGGCTATTTATTATTTTAGCTCGCCTGACGAAAGTAAGGGGTAGCTATTGCCATACACCCGGAGTCCGTTGTCGGCGCCAGCCTCAGCGTCGTCGTCGTTAGTGTCGCATGTCGTTAAAGTTTACCAGCTTGCTCTTATTAACTTTATGGAATTTTAAATCAAGCTAACAACAGGAAAATAAATAAAACAATATATATTTTGCATATTCTTTTTTACTCCATTTGTGAATTTCTTTTTTGGCTCAAATTTGACTTTTTTAGACGTTAATAAATGCATCTGTATTACCGCGTTAAACTTTACCTGAACGCTTTGTGGTGCCCTGAATAGTGTTGGTCGTGGTTTAGCATTATACAAATACATTGTAAACTTTACCGCCGAAACAAAGGAATATTTTAAGATGAAACATTGTGATATTTTTTCTTATTTCTGCTCAAAATATTGATTATGGGTACACGTTGGCGGCGGTTCTATCGGGTACCCACAATCTACATTTTGGAGCAGAAATAAGGAAAATAATGTTTTACCCCTGTTTTACTATATAAAAGTGGGGTTCAAGGGTCAACATTATATAGGCGTGTTTTCGTGATGTGAATGTTAATAGAACTTGCACAGTTGTGGGAAAATCAACAAACTATCGATATCTGTCTGTTCTGAGAAAAGGGCTTCTACATGTAATTGTATTTTAATGACATGATAGTAGTGTTGGAGGAATATGACTGTGATTTAGTTGGATGGTATTGTGCCAAAACTAAAAAAAGGTAAAATCTTTGTTCAACCCGTGTAATGAACGTCCTTCTAAACCCCGCTTTATATAGATAAAACTAGGGTTTATAGGGTATTTATTATTTTAGCTCGCCTGACGAAAGTAAGGGGGAGCTATTGCCATACTGTACCCGGCGTCAGCCTCAGCGTCGATGGCGTTGCAGCTTGCTCTTATTAACTTTATGATATTTTAAATTAAGCTAACAACAGGAAAATAACTAAAACAATATATATTTTACATATTCTTTTTACTCCATTTACCGGCCCCGATAGCTCAGTTGGTAGAGTGTCCGCTCCTGGGAACAGGAGGTCATGGGTTCGATCCCGGGCCGCGACATACAAAAGTCGTCAAAAGTGGTACTAGCTGCTCCTCGCTTGGCACTCAGATTTACGGGGAAGAGCTAGGACTGGTCGATCCAGTGTCAGGATAATGTGATTGGGTGTTGTATCATGTAATGTGTCTGGGACATGATACTTCAGTGAGGCAGCACTATAAAGGTGAGCATTGAGCTCCCTGTCGCAACCAGACACCGTCGTGATATGAATGAACAATTGTTGAAAGCGACGTTAAACCCGAATTCACACACACAATTTTACTCCATTTCGGATTTTCTTTTTTGGCTTAAATTTGACTTTTTAGACGTTAATAAATGCATCTGTATTACCGCGTTAACTTTTACCTGGACGCTTTGTGGTGCCCTGAATAGTGTTGGTCGTGAGTTAACATTATATACAAATGCATTGTAAACTTTACCGCCGATAAAACGAACATTTCAAAGGTGCGATATTTTTCTTATTTTTGCTCAACATATAGATTGTGGGTACACGTTTGAACCGCCTCATCGAGGAGCTTCTAACGAGTACATGTACCTACAATCTACAGTTTGGAGCAGAAATAAAAAAAAATAAGGTTTTACCCCTGTAAACCCACTTTCATTATATAAAAGTGGGGTTCAAGGGGTCAAAGTTATTTTGGCGTGTGTTCGTGTTGAAATCACGGTGGAGGCTTTTTGTGTTCATGAAAACACATAAACAGTTTTTATTACTAAACGTATGTGGATTTCTTTTGTCAAAAAACAGGAAAATATATATTGTTTTTTTTTTTTTTTTTTTTTTTTTTTGTGTGTTTTTAATGCAAAGGCTTCGAAGGGTATGGTTTGGTTCGCTTTCAAAAGCTGAATATTTACATTGTATTTAAGAAAGTGTTTTAGTGAAAAAAAAAATCTGCAAAATTTATAGTTTATTTTCTTTTTTTAGCAAAAACTCTTAAAAAGCGGTTCTTGTTCAGTGGTCCTTGGGGGTACTTTCTGGTTCACTTTTACCTTTTACTCGCTGCTGTCTGATATACTCCTTTCAAAAGAAAATGTCTTTGCGGGGGGGGGGGGGGGCGCAAAAGCTGCATTATTGAAATTTCATATTTGATAACTTGCCCTCATCCAACTTAGGCTATGTTGTATTCTGAAAACTCTTGTTCTTATTTCTCTTCCAAGACATAACTTTTGGGTACAAGTTAGAACCGCCTCAATGAGGCGGTTCAAACCAGCACCCACCAACTAGGTTTGTATCAAAGAGAAAATATCACAGATTGTCATCAGAAAAGAAACCATTTTGGAGGTCTGTTATCGTAATGTTTTGTTCAACAGTTTTAACGCTGAAGAGCAGGTATATACATACTGTTTTTATACATTTTATAATTATTGGGATACATAACCTCTGTGGTATAGTGACTGCACGTTAATAGAAGCCTCCGTGGTGTAGTGGTTACGCTACTCGCCTTGTAAACCAGGGGTCGCAGGATCGATCCCGGGCTTCTCCAGACTTTCGAATGAGTCTTTAAACCGAGGTCCAGTCTCCGTATGACCTTAGCTGTTGGTGGTACGTAACACTCAAACACTCACTCACTGCACTTTATTGGAGAAAATTGGGGTTTACATGCGGTCGCATTTTAATTACATTTACTAAAACATAGACTGTTGGAACATGTAGTCACCCTGTTGGTTTCATTGGGTGGCAGGGTATGAGATGTTATTTCATCTCAATGTCGGATAAAAGTCCCACATAATGCATTGGAAGGAACGTCTTCAAAATGACCTCAATAGTGTTGACGCGGACGTTAAACCTCAATTCAAACAAAGTTACCAACATATCGTGAGAAGCCTCCGTAGTGTATTGGTACTGGTATCAAACCAGGGATAGCGCTAGCAGGATCGATCCCAGGCTTCTCCAGACTTTCGGATTAGTCTTTAAACCGAGGTCCCGCCTCCGTGTGACCTTAGCTATTGGTGGGACGTAAAACTGAACACACATTCACTCACTCACATGAACCTACGGCACTTGTACATGCCGGCTCAAAAAATATATTTTTCTTGCATAAAAAAAAACCCACCAAAAACATTATTTTTGTGTTTTCTCCGCAACCATATATTGTGGATACCCGTTAAACCGCCCATTGAGACAGTTCTAACGAGTACAATAAATATCATTACGATAACATGTCCGCGAAATGAACACCCATGTAAACCCCACTTTATATAGTGAAAACTGGGGTTTATAACATTATACATTATTTTTCGTATTTCTGCTCCAAGGCATAGGTTGTGGGTTCTCGTTACATTACGTTAACACACCCATGTGATATTGTGCGTTCTCATTACGAAAACACGCCTATACAAATACATTATAAACTTCATTGCCGAAAAAACGAACATTTTAAGGTGAAATAATTGGTTTACAGGGGTAAATATTTTTTTTTTTCTTATTTCTGCTCAAAATATAGAATGAGGGTACTCGGTAGAACCGCCTCATCGAGGCGGTTCTAACGAGTACCCACAATCTTTATTTTAGAGTAGAAATAAGAAAAAAAAATATTTACCCCTGTAAACCCCAGTTTTACTATATAAAAGTGCCAGTGTTACTATATAAAAGTGGGGTTCAAGGGGGTCAAAAATATATAGGCGTGTTTTCGTAATGTACAGGTAAATTTGCTCATGAAAATGTGTGATATTTTTCTTATTTATGCTCCAATTATCGATTTTGGGTGCTCGTTAGTACCCACAACTTATATCTAGGAGCAGAAATAAGAAAAATAATGTTTACCCCTTTAAACCCCAGTCTATTGTTTATCTTGTGAGGTTGAGGGGGATGTTCATTACACGAACTTGTTATGATAATGAGTACCGTTTGAATGAAGCGGTTCTAAAGAGCACCCACAGCCTATGATTAGGCCACTTATAAGTTAAACATCACAAATTTTCATCAAGAAACTGCTCTGTACCACACAAATGTGTTATCGTGAGGGTTCATTTAGTTTTGAGCAACTTAACGATATGTTGGTAACTTTGTTTTAATTGAGATTTAACTCCGTGTCAACACTATGTAGGTCGTTTTGGATACATTGCATCAAGAGTTATGGGACATTGAGAGTAAATTCTACGCGACATTGAGAGTTTTGTTTGATTTGATGTTTAACGTCCCCATCAACACTGTAAAGGTCATTTTGGAGACGTTGCTTCCAATTTTGTGGGACTTTTACCCGGCATTGAGATGAAATGACATCTCAAGCCATGTCGCCCAATGAAACCAATAGGGTTTTTAGCATGGACGGTCCACCTCGCACCGCGGTTCCTGGACAGGCTTAGATCCTCTAAGCGGTTTACAGTACTAGTGTGCGGGCCGGATTCAGCTCTGCGTGGAAGCACCATGCAGCCCATATATTTCTTCAAGCCCCTATGTATGGGTAGGAGCTTGCGACATTGAGAGTAAATGGCATCTCAAACCTGCCGCCCAATGAAACCAATAGGGTTATATGCATGCCTCTCGCAACTTTGCTTGGGCAGGCTTAGACATTCTAAGCGGTTTGCTGGTACTCATGTGCGACCGATTTCAGCTCTGCGTTGAAGCAGCGTGCAGCCCAATTTATTTCTCCAAAGGCACTCTATACGGTACATTGTAGAGAAAAGTGGGGTTTAAGGAGGCATTCATTATTTTCGTTATTTGGGATATCTCATATAGATTGTGGATACTCATTAGGCATCATTAGTTTAGCGACGTATATGTTACAATATGCGAAAATGGGATTTCCTATGAAAAGTTGTGACATTCACTTTTGCTGCAAATATAGATGGCTTGTGCTCGTTAGAACCGCCATGGGACGTTTCTGATGACTACATGTACCAACAGTCTATGTTTTAGTAAAACTAATTAAAATGCGATCCCTTTTAAATCCCAGTTTTCTCCAACAAAGTGCAGTTTACAAGGGTGCAAAAAGAAAAAAAAATACCATGGACTTGTTAACACGATGTGTTAAATGCATCCTTATGCCCAGATAAAAAAAAAAAAAAAAAAGAAAGAAAGAACGAGAGAAACGGTACAGTTGGCCTGACTTTTGCCGATATTGAAATCGGAGCTAGGTGCGGGCTGGGCGTATTGCGATCAAAACATGATTCTGTAGTCTCATTTCATGCTGCCAGCATGCAAGCAGATTTCCATTGATATGCCAAGCTATTGTATGTAGATACAAATATCTTGACTTTATCATATATATCTGGAATTTTTATCACGTATGTTTTATAGATTATTCATGTTTTGCACTTGCATAGATGCGAGCAAATCGATCTCCAGAGTACAGTACAGGTACTTTGTATCTCACAATCTATTTTTATAATTCGCGCATTCGTTGAAATAAACAAGTAGAACCGGAATCTCCTCTTGATCGAGATTTAATAATGCATTTATGTACTTTAAAGGGACAAACTGTGATGACATGCCAGCATGTTTGTTTTATAATGATGCATGCAACACAACGTTATAAACGTTTAACATTGATTCAACATTATGAAAATACGCCTATACAAATACACTGTAAACTTTACCGCCGTGAAACGAAAATGTTAAGATGAAAACAATGTGATATTTTTTCTTATTTCTGCTCAAAAATATATATTGTTGGTACTCGTAAGAACCGCCTCATCGAGGCGGTTCTAACGAGTACCCACAATCTATATTTTAGAGCACAAATAAGAAAAATAAGTTTACCTCTATAAGCGCCAGTTTTGCTATATAAAAATGGGATTCGAGCGTGTTTTTGAGATGACTTTTAATCAGCTTTGTGTACCTGCGAGGATGTTTGATGAAACTACCAATCCTTGTTTGTAAATTCCTCTTACCCGTTTACGGAGATCAAACTTTTAATTGGAGTGCCTCGAGAGAACTGTGAAAACTAAGAGCAACCTTTTTGTGGACACACACACTGGTTATATGTACATCTTACCATCTTATACAGCAAACAAGGCAGTACATGACATGCATTTCTGCAACATAGGGAGTTAATATATTTTGTTGTTATCTGTTAAAGAATGATACATGTACCTTATTTATTAATTATCACAGGGATTGTGGACACTGTTAAAGACCACTTGGTTGAGATATGAGAAATATTTAAAATGATAATAATAATAATAATAATAATAATAATAATAATAATGAAATATGCTGTTTTACAGCAATGAAAAACAAACAACATTTCATCACTTGAACACGTCCGTCAAATGAACACCCCTCTAAACCCCATTTCATATAGAAAACTGGGGTTTACCGGGGTTTACATTATTTTTCCAATTTCTGCTCCAAGGCATAACTGTGGGTACTCGTTAGAACCGCCTCAAAGAGGCGGTTCTAACGAGCACCCACAACCTTTGTTTTAAGTAGAAATAAGCAAAAAAAATCACAATTTTTCAACAGAAAATTAACCGTTTAGGAGAGATGAAAGAATGCACTGTGTCGTACGGACATGTTATCATAATCAGATAATGTTTCCAAATGGCTCTCTATTTATACTTTCAGAGCAATGATCAGCTGATAAAATATGCGAGATACATCTGAAGTCGACACTTGTCCGAGATGCCAGAAGTGCGACCGTTGGCGCACCGCACCGGACGTTCTACGGGACCCAATGCTTCTGTGGGAACGTTTCCCATGCCCTCCACCTGGTACTGACCACACTCGGCTCATATTAGAACTAGACTGGACAGGACAGATGGGGACTACGGGCGGTTGTGAAGCCCTCAAAAGAGTAGCGAGGCGATGTCACGTGGACCTGAAACAGATGGATAATATACCGACGTCGCTTGTGGCTTGTGAGGATCTGTTTGAGGGAATCAGTTTGTGTGGAGCCCAGTGTATTATAGCTGTGATTCTTGCCGTTATCTGTTTCTTCTCCTTCCTGCTTCTAGTCGTCGTGTGTCGCAGATATGTGTAAGTATTAAATAACATTACGAAACATTACGAAAACACGCCTATACAAATACATTGTTACCTTTATCGCCGAAAAAAATGAAAATTTTAAGATGAAAAACTGTGATATTTTTTTTTATTCCTGTTCAAAATATAGATTGTGTGTACTCGTTAGAACCGCCTCAATTTCAAAATATAGATTATGGGTACTCGTTAGAACCGCCTCATTTAGGCGGTTCTAACGAGTACCCACAATCAATATTTAAGAGCAGAAATATTAAAAATAAGGTTTCCCCCTGCAAACCCGAGTTTTACTATATAAAATTTGGGTTCAAGGGGGTCAAATTATATAGGCTCGTTGCGTGATGACACTTCTACACAAATACATCTGGCGAAAAAAGATGGCCGCCAGACGTATAAATAGAAAAAAAAAACGTACGTGACAATTTCTCCTACACCTTTCACACCTCATACTCAAGTTTCTTAGGTGACCTTCTAACAAATTAGGTAAAACTGTTCCGCTTGGATGAACACGTGGACTCCAGAGCTATAAATATACAAAAAAACTACCTTTAAATGACAACTCATACACCTTTTGTGCATTTGAGAAAATAGCGCCTCAAACTTTTGAGAAATGTTACTTAAATAAAAATCAAAAATCTATTTTTTTCAATCTTATTTGCCGCATTTTCGGCGATAATTTTGTTTTCGATTTTTGATCAACACATCCAGCGAGAAAATTGTAGAGAAGAAGCTCCGCCAACTTCTTGTAACTTCAGCCTCCAGAACTGTATATTTGTTGCTCTAATCAGATGGATTTTTTTTACAATTTTCGAAATTTTCGATAAAAACTAAGTAAAATTCTGTCACCCAAACCATCAAAATATAAACAAATAACTGGCCTTTTCATCTCTATATGGATAATTCCCGTGCATCCAACGAAGCATACAATGGAAGGGACGTTGTACAAAGCATTAGAGTGTAGAATGTCAGAAGCATTGGTTAGCAAACCTTGATCCTACACCTTCGAAAATATTCAAAATACTACCCTATTCAATGCGACATTTTGTTTGACTCCGACATGTGCACATTGTAAGCGTGCATGCTATTTGGATGGCCCTCATAATCTGATAATTATCCTCCAGTCAAAAATTATAGAAATCTCCATCTGATTACAGCTCTGCTCAGATAACTTAGAAACCTTTGTGAGAAGTTGGTGGAGGTTTTTCTCTGCAACTTTCCCGATGGATGTGTCGATCAAAAATCTAAAATAAAGAAACTATCGCCGAATAATGCGGCAAAAAAGAAAACAAATCGACTTTATGTGATCCTCTATCGAACGGTGCTAAAATGGTTTCGCCCGAACGAACAAGTTGTCCATAGCAGAGCTAAACTAGAAAAATAAACTTTTAATTGACAACTTCTCCTGTACCTTGGTCCATTTAAATTCAAACTTCACAGGAATGTCGCCAGGGTGATCCTCTACAGAAAATTTGAAACAGTTCCGCTCGAATGAACAAGATGGCTGCCAGATCTTAAAAACGTGCAGCTTTTCCTATACCGTCGGTTCCATTTAATTCAAATTTCGCAGAAGGATTGCTCAGGTGAGTTTCTACCAACAAATATATGTTGGCTCCTTTGAAGAAAATGCGGGCTTGCAGACTTAAAATAGAGACATCTTTAAATGACAACCTCCCTAAACTCTTCAGCCGGTCCGTTCTTCGGAAGAATGTTTTACAGGCGACAATGTCTCAAAATCTGATATTTTCCATATTTCTGCTATAAACATAGAATATAGGTATTCGGTTGAACTGCCTCGGCGAGGCGCAGAACCTTGTCGAGGCGGTTCTAACGAGTGCCCACATTATATTGTTTGGAACAGAAATTAGCAAACTGATGTATTCCCCTGTAAACTCCAGATTAACCATATATTTACGCGTGGTGACGTGATTGAACGGGGTAAATGCCCTTCTACTAGAACAGAAACTATTCAGCAGAGTAAGCTCGGATCAACCAGTCACTAGAAGATACTTACACCCGTACTTGGCATGCTGCCATAATATTGTTTGATACTACATGTAGCTTATTAAACGAGAACAACGAGTTCGAGTCTCGCTCGGGTCACACGCGAGACGCTAAGTCCTCCAACGAAGATCAGGTGGCTCATCTCCGGGTGCTCCGGAAATCGCCCAGCTTTTATAAATGATCGGCTGGATTTAAACAAAATATCTTGAAAGGGACGTTAATCCAAAATGAAAATAAGAATAAAAGAAACCATTGCAATTTACCTACATGTACCAATAGTCAAGGTTGTCATGGGAACTATAGGGCGCATCTCCAAAGAGAGCGAAATGATGCATGTAACCATTACTAGAATAGGTACGCAGGTTCCTTCCAGTCTCCGCCTTTACAAACATCCTAAAATATATATTTTGCTTGTAATGGCTCAGTGATCACTATAATATTAGAATCTAATACGGGGTTCTGTTGTAGATGGCCGTTTCCAACAAGAAGGATGACCCAGCCGAGCGGAACCGAGGCCATGCCGAGGTGCCGCTCAGCACGGTCATCCCGAGGGTTGGAAACGCCATTTACAACAGAAACCCGTTCTCGCACAACACCATCAAAAAGTTTCATATTACCTTATACAACGTTATATTTTTCACGCACTATACTTGTGGCGTTTGCCTGAGTACGAGCACTAGTGTGAGAACAGAATTTCTATCCCATGCTTAAACCACGATTTTCCTTATCTTTTGGGAAAGAAAAATCTGTCTTTGGGGCTTGCGGCCACGATAGACATAAAACGGTCTGCTCAGCTACATGTGCACAGTTTAGCAAGAGTCAAGAAATTCTGGCAGTAATGTTTGTTTGAATTATTATTTAACATCACCCTCAACACTATGTAGGTCATTTTGGAGACATTGCTTCCAATTCTGTGGGACTTTCACCCGGCATTGAGATGAAATGACATCTCAAGCCCTGCCGCACAATGAAACCAAAAGGCTTACATGTATATGAATTGGACTCACACCACTTTGCCTGGGCAAGCTTAGTCCTTCTTAGCGGTTAATCTTTGGTCGGTTTCAGCTCTGCGTGGAAGCACATGCAGCCCATCTACCAACTATTTCTCCAAGCCCTGAGGGGTAGGGGATATCTGGAGGTAATTTATTATTGCGCAGGCTGATCAGAAACTTGTTCGCAAAGAAGGACGAAACGTTTCTTTTTATTTTGTTGTTACTTATTTGTTTGTTTGTTTGTTGTTTTTTTCTGTCGGGTATTTGTCAGTCGACCAAAAGATTCTAAGCATAATAGCTTTTCGTCGTTGATGTCTTGTTATATATAGAAAATAGCATCGCTGTTCTTATCGCTATGAGGTTAGAGTAAGAGTCTTAAAATGGAACAGTGTGTTGGTTTGACAAAGAATGCAAATCCAGATCAGAAGCCACAGAACGCGGCGTCTGATAAAAGTATGAACTGTTTTCTTGCAGCACAACAATTTAAGGGTTAAAGGAAACAGTCTAAGTCCCCGTTCCGGACCACATTTTCCAGTCTATACTCAGAGACAGTCGATCCAGCAGTGCTTTAAGTCCTTTGATTTTTTTACGTATTTGAGCCGGGGCACAGCATTTCCAACACTTTACATGTGCGCCCGGTGAAAAATCAGAACAGCCTTGATATCAATAAAATATGTCCAGTGACTTCTCTTGTTGCATGAAGGAGCAGTTGGCCCTTAGTTATCCTTAGAACGCATATCGAAGACTCTGATCAGACTGCGCGGATGCGCAGGCTTATCTGAGTCTTCGCTGGCGGCAAATGTCTTATTGTAGGTTTTGTCATGCGCTGGCTCATTTTTTCTATATCTGTTCCAGGCGGGGAACAAACAAACAGTCTTCCACGATTTGTACCAAGGTGCTTACCTCAGAATGTGCGGCTGAAAACACACAAATCAATAAGTACTACGTTCAAAATCAGTATTATCATCGACCAAGCAACATTCCAGAAAGGAGGCGATTGCCATGTGAGGTAAGTTATCCATATTCTATTGTAATACGTATCCAAGAAGGATAACAAGTACATGGAATAGTGTAGGAATATTCCACGACTCTAAAACTGATTCTGCTAGTTTAGTTTATTTGGTGTATGCCTCGCTTACAAAGGATCCAACTATTCAGAACTTATTTATTTTCACTGCAGCTGGTGTTTGGCCGTGTGTCGGCCCCAAAAAGTCTCCCCGTACATCACCATAGTGCAGATAATATTTTCTGGTCCTCTTGGATAGGGAGTTCAATTAGAGTCATTTTGAAAATAGAGTTCTGCTTAAGCCGGTGCTACAGGGCGTCACGTGACCGGTATTGCCGATTTCAGTACCGGCCATGAACGGACTCAATAAAACCGAGCCTGCTATTTTCGTTGATTTGTTGTATTCTTTGCTTCAAACTGCCCAGAACTTACTTATTCACCAGCATTAGACAATACTGTCCCGAGTTCGGATATTGAAGTGACATGTAACCATCGACGACGACACAGTTTCCGACAAAAAGTGTTCATTAAAAAGGGCGCCCATGCGTTTTTATGCCTTTCAATATTTCTATAATCTACTTTTACAGATAATTTTAGTGATATTTTCTAATTTGCATGCCAAACGTAAACTGAAGGTGCTCATTAAAAACCCTCACGGAGGCAGTTCTTACTAGAACAGAAATTCACGTTTCTTTGAATGACTAAGAAAATAACGCATACCATGGTTTATAGAAAAGTAGACTTAGAAAAGCGAGATGAAAAATTGTGATATTTCTCTTATTTCCGGGCAAAATATAGATTGTGGGCACTCTGTACTATGATGATGCCTCATCGAGGCGGTTCTAACGAGTATCCACACAATCTATATTTTAGAGCAGAAATAAGAAAAAATAAGGTTTACCCCTGCAAACCCAAGTTTTACTATATAAAAGTGGGGTTCATTGGGATCAAAATTATATAGGCGTGTTTTCGTGATGACATGTATGAGGCGAACTAGTCATTACGCAAACGCGCCTATACAAATACATTGTCACCTTTATTGCTGAAAAAAAATAAAAAAATTAAGATGAAAAATTGCGATGAGGCGGTTCTAACGAGTACCCATAAGCTATGTTTCAGAGCAAAAATAATACAAAAAAGGTTTACCCCTGTAAACCCCGGTTTTACTGTATACAAGTGGGGGTCAAGGGGGTCAAAATTATATAGGCGTGTTTTCGTGATGTAACGTGCTAGGTTAAACTATCCATATCCCTGTTACAGGCTAGGGTCCAGCAATGCTAAAAGATACCACAATGCCATACCGTGCGGTAGAAAAAAAAATACTCCGGACAGAAATGAACGCAGACGTCTGAAGAACAGAAAAGGACATGCTTTACGATAACACACCCGTGCGACATAGTGTATATTTTTACATCTCCAAAATGGCTTTTATTCTGATGAATATCCGTGATATTTTTTTATTATTTATACTGCAAACACAAGTTGTAGGTGCTACATTCTAACGGGTACCCAAAACATATGTCTCGGAAAGAAATGAATTTAAAATATGCAAACCCCCTTAAACTCCAATTGTCTCTATATAAAGTTTATATAGGGGGTGATCGTTTCACGGACTTGTTTACAAGATGAAGACACACACAGAAAAACAAACCAATACTAGCGCGAAAAAAACAACACAAAACTACATGCAGTTACATATAAGAAATTGCAAACGAACGACCGATTTTGGACAATGCATGTACGGATATTGAAGCACAGTAAAAATGGCAGTAAAACTTCGGGGTAAGGACTTCAGTTCCGGAGTTTATGAAATTTTAACCCTCGTCTTCAATTCCATTCCAGATTCATACATAAATATCACGGCCCCAACCCATCGGGGCTTGAAGAAATAGATGGGCTGCATGATGCTTGCGCGCAGAGCTGAAACCGACCCGCACACGAGTGCTGTTAAATCGCTTAGAGGATCTAAGCCTGACCAGGCAAAGCGGAGCGAGTCGGCCCGTCCATGCATATAAACCCTATTGGTTTCATTGGGCGGCAGGGATTGATATGTCATTTAATCTCAATGTCGGGTAAAAGTCCCACAAAATTGGCAGCGACGTCACCAAAATGACATTTATAGTGTTGACGGGGGCGTTAAACCTCAAATCAAACAAGCAAACAAAACATAAATATCAATCGCAAATTGATCCGTACTGAGGTATCGTATCCGCAGTGAAAAGTGTAGCATGGCAGCAACATATAAAGAACTACATCATTTAACGAAAGCCCTACTGCAATATACCTTACTTTGAAACATTCCAGAACTTCGAAAACGTTTACGAGTACCCCAATTCTATCGTTTTATATAATGGGGTTTTCAAGAGTTGAACACCCTTGAAAAGGCAATTTATATAAAAAGATAGAATGTGGGTTCTATCTCCTTATATACATATTAAGGCGATGTTCGTCACGAAATTCTTGTTAATTCGCTGTTGTTCCCTACATTTACATGTAGCACAAAATAATAGGATTTTTCCTTTCTATGTTTCAGGCACGCCTTGTGGAAAATGGCGTAGAAGCAAGACTATTAAAAGCGATTCAAGAGACACCAGCTCATCATAATAACAAAGACGATCTTTGCCCTCAGTGCCTAGCGGAATCTCGACATAATACACTGAAATACATACGAAACAGACCTGGTTATGAAACAATATGTTGGAAGGAAAAGGACTATTTTCAACAGCGTGTGCCTTCAATGGATTCCATAAACCGCCAATCGTTAAGTTACCAACGTTCAATAAACGGAAGTTCCTCCGACGTGTCTCACCTTTACGAATATATAAGCGATTATCCTTACGCGCCTTCATATACATGTAACTCAGTCGGACGGACATCTTCGCATTCCCCGAAACTTTATTCAAGGACCAATTCTCTTAAACGGAATAACTCACAAAGTCTCGGTGACTACAACGCACCAAACGAGAATGAAAGTGCGTCGCGTCAATTGTTGAATAAGGAGAGAGAGGAATACAGGAATAATCAGAATACAACACGAAGAAGCTTTACATCAATTCATTCAAAGTACGACGAAAGAAGTCATTATCCGCGGTACTGGACAGAAAGAAGTCCGTATCAGCCAAGTGGGAGTGATTCATCTACGTACCAAAAAGGTGTCTGTGATAAAAGTGTATATAAAGGATATATAGGTGATATTCCACCAGATCTGATTACTGAAACGCAGCGAAATTACGTTTCTGGTGTGCATGAAGATAGTGAAAGTGAGTTAGGTAGAAGTAATATAAGGCCAAATAAAGCTTATGCTGGTGGACAAGAAAAGGCAGATAGTTCAAAATTGATAAAAGGATATAAATATGTTTTCAATCCATCGTATCACGATGATAGGACTAGGCACAATGTAGTTGATGATAAATCTAATGTTGAATATGATAAATGCCAAACGGACGAGTCACCATCTGATATTAGTATAGAGAAATTAAGGCAAAAACGAAGAGGTAAAAACAGACGAAAAAGTTCAGACTCGTATAATTCAAACTGCACGGAAAGTACGTCACTCAGCGGCAGTTATAATACTAATGTCTTTCGTAAAGATAGAAATGTTCATCACGTTAACAAGTCTAAATAAGATCGATTGCGTTATTATTTCGAAGCAATGAACACACTTCTATCCGCACTTAGATGCAGAACAATCATTACGGTAACACACCCATGTTATCCAATCGCGTCTATTATATCGAAAAAGCAAGCATTTTGTAGTTGAAAATTTGTGACATTTTTTCTTATTTCAACTTAAAACATGAGCTGTGGACTCTCATTAGAATAGCCTTTTGCAGCGGTTCTAACGAGTGCTCACAATCTGTGTCTTAGAGAAGTAATAACAAAATTAATGTATACAGATGTAATTCCAAATTTCTGTTTAGAAACCGAGAGTTTACATGGTTCTTTATTTCACTGACTTGTTAACATGGTGTGTGTGAAGGGTGTTTATTATTTCCCTGATTGTTTGCTAAAAACATAGACCGAGTCGCCTCAAGGAGACGCTTCTAACGATCACTGGCAATAGTGTTGACAGGGAGGAAAAAAACTCAATTCATGTTCAAACAAAATAGTATATGCTAAGCCATGAAAGAGAACATGACACCCGTCACGATAAGGTAGGACACATACCGGCCAGCTCGTCTATGACTTGAATGCTGGAGAAAGAAACAATATGTTTTGTTCTATCCTAGCAGCGAATATAAAGGTGCTTATCAGACTATGCACAAGCGCAGGCTTATCTGCACCTTTGTTGTTCGCAAATACATATATGTATCTGACAGGTTTCATCCGTACGAGGCTCATCACAACGCATGGCTGTTAACTTAATGATCGGTTTCACGAGTGCTATGCTTCATATTGTTGTTTAAGCTATGATTAAATTTTGACTAATAAGTATTCCAACATTTTGTCTTCTCGGTCTCATTCACATTGCAGTTTATGTTTATATTGCATGCACAACAGAGAAATACAATAATTTCTGCCTCCCTCACTAATTGTACGCCGGTGGGTCAGGCCTCAGATTCTATGACGGTTCCAGCGTAAAGGAGAGATTTAATTTTATGCAATGTCGGTTGGTGCCTGATGCTTCGCCTCTGGTCGGGCCCATCGGAGTCTAACTGTTGGTTTTCTTTGCTCCAGTATTACAGTGGTTTCTTGCTATCGAGCCATCGCCGTTGTTTCATCTCAGTGGTTGTTTGATTGCGTTTCGGAGATATTGCACCGATGTGTTAGGCGGCCTTCATGCGGAGTGAATTTTTTTGTCTTAATCGCGACGGAAGTGAGGACGAGGATTGCGGCCGCTTAAATTCTATTTAAGCCCACCCCCCAAACCCCCAGTGGAATTCGTTTCACTGACCGTTCCAAGGCGGTTCTTTTGTCGCATTTTATTTTTGTTAGGGCGTGTCTTTGAGTGTGTGTGTCGCTGATATTTTTATTTTGGATATGCAATTGGCCATTTTATGGGAAACTGACTATCCTTTTGGCTTACCGCTTTTGGTGTTTTCATTGGAGTCTAGTTATTTCATGTTTGTGTCTCTATCCGTTTTGTGTTTCTGAGCTGTGGGTTAATTGCATCGGTTTCTGATCATTGCCTTCACTTCTATTTGACTTTAACTTGGTATGTTTTCCTTTTTCTGAGAAGAATATTTCCTCCTAGCCGGGGAAATATATTTCTTTAACATGAACTACTTTTTTGTACTAGATGCGATATACTGCTTTTGCAATGAAACAGTTATATTTAAATGCGGAAAAAGTTTCAGTCATGTTTACGTTATTCTTTACGTCTCCTCAGTGGCGTCTGTGAAGATATCAACAATCTTTCAGAACGCACGTCGTTTTAATCGGGTGCATCGTTGAATCAAAGATTGCATGGGCATAACAATTGAATAAGAAGTATGTTTTGCTTTTTACTGAGACACGTTATTTCTTCTACTCAATTCAGTACTGTAGAAAGCGCTTTCAAAAATGGCGCCCACCCGGTTTTTGTTTCAATCAGGTTTATATCGATTCCTATTTTGTAACACAACGCTGATTGAAACCGGTTAACCGGAGCTGTAAAGAGTCAGTTGTACCAAAGTTCAGATGCTAAATCATCCCACAAGTCTACCAAACTGCATGTAAAGCATAGTTTATTCATTTATCCTGCTTTTGGAATGGTCAGAGTGAGTGAGTGTTAAGAGTTTTACGTCCCACCAACAGCTAAGGTCTTACGGAGACGGGTCCTCGGTTTAAAGACTCCTCTGAAAGTCTGATATTGGAACGGTCAGTATGCATTTATTAGTGGCAGAATGAATTCACGTGGCCACAATGCTTTTTGTTGCGACTGAAGCAAGCAGTAGCAACAAAGGGCTGACCTTATGCCATGGTCGTCGGTGGTTGTGTGGATCAGTGTAACGTCTGTGCACCTTTGCATTTAGATCAGCACCAATTTCTTGAACAACGAGGGGTTTAGGCGTTAGGTTTTTCTGTCGCGGTTTATTGTTTTGGGTGTATGCATCGCTTCTATTATTTTGATTTTGATAGCCAATTGGCTATTTTGTGGGAAAGTAACTGTCTTTTTGGCTTCCGCTATTGATGTTTCCATTAGAGTCTAGTTGTTTCATGTTTGTGTCTCTTTCTCTTTGGTGTGTCTGATGGGAGCTGTGGGTTACACTTCTATTATTTATCTATTGTGAAACTTAATGAATCCATATTGGTTCCTGCCCGGTGATGTCGATCATGACATACATTTGTACACGTAGATTTCGCCGTGCAACGCCTGGTCTGGCCGCTTAGCTCCATGTTTGAACACTGAGGCATGTGGGCAAATGTATCTTTATATAGACATCCATCGTGATTTGCCCTGCCCAGTGCTGTCGATCGTTACTTACTGTGACAATATGCGATATACACACTCAAAGACAAACCATAAAAAACAGCGACAGAACAAACGCTTTTGAACGGCCAGTGAAACGAATTCCACTGGGGGTGGGGGGGGGGGGACCTTAAATCGATTTACGTGGCCATAACCCTCGCCCTTACTTCAGATTTAGACAAATAATTTGTTCCGTCCGTATGAAGGCTTCCTAACTCATCAGTGCAACATCTCCGAGAACACAAAAATCAAACAACCTCAGAGATGAAACAACGGTGAGGACTCAACAGCACGAAACCACTGAAATGCTGGAGCAAAGAAAACCAACAGTTAGACTCCGATGGGCCCTAGCAAAACCAACCAACATTACATAGAAATAATGTGTTAAATGTGTTACCCGCCATAAATAATGTCGATTATTATTATTATTATTATTATTATTATTATTATTATTGTTATTATTACAACATGAAAAGCCCCGTCGGAAAACTCGACCAAGCTACATCGAAATAAACAACATCAGAACAACCGTCAGCCAGAACCACTGGGGAGTTTAAATGGATTCTATGGGCCCAGCCTTCACTCTAGATTCTAACATGTGTTATGTTTTCAAAAACGTTAGTCGTAAACTGACATTAACGAAACTTTTATCAAAATATATAAACCAGGAATTCTTACGTTCTTCCAACTTTCTGTTTTTTACGTAGCTCACCGTCACGTAGTGACGAGGTGTGTTTGCTGGATCACTTTTCGTCCGTCGTCCGTCGTGCGTCCGTAAACAATTTCTTCAAACGACATCTCCTCCTAAACCACTGACCAAACTTCTCAGGAATGATCCCTAGGTGGTCCCCTTTCAAAGTTGTTCAAATGGTTCTGGTCCGTTGCACATCGAAGTCATAGGAGCCAAAAATTGATTATTTTCACCAAAAACTTAAAAAATCATCTTCTCGGAAACCACATGGCCCAGGTCTTTGATATTTGGTATGAAGCTTCATCTAGTGAACCCCTACCAAGATTGTTCAAATTATAGAGCTGGGACCAAAAATGTCCCCGCTCCGGGGGGCCCTTTTGTTTTACATGGGCTTATATAGGGAAAATCTTTAAAAAATCTTCTTCTCTGAAACCGTAAAGCCCAGGTTTTTGATATTTGGTATGAATCTTCATCTAGTGGACCCCTACCAAGATTGTTCAAATTATAGTGGTGGGGCCAAAAAAGCCCCCGCCCCGGTGGCTTTTGGTTTTACATGGGCTTATATTGGGGAAATCTTTAAGAATCTTTTTCTCTGAAACCGCAAGGCCCAGGTCTTTGTTTTTTGGTATGAAGCTTCATCTTGTGGACCCCTACCAAGATTGTTCAAATTATAGCCCTGGGATCTTGTGGACCCCTACCAAGATTGTTCAAATTATAGCCCTGGGGCAAAAAATGACCCCGCTCCGGGGCCCTTTGGTTTTACATAGACTTATATAGGGAAAATCTTGAAAAATCTTCTTCTCTCGTACCAGAAGGCCCAGGTCTTTGATATTTGGTATGAAGCTTCATCTAGTGGACCCCTACCAAGATTGTTCAATTATAGTGCTGGGGGCAAAAATGCCCCCGCTCCGGGGCCCTTTGGTTTTACATAGATGTATATAGGGAAAATCTTAAAAAAAAATCTTCTTCTCTGAAACCACAAGGCCTAGGTCTTTGATATTTGGTATGAAGCTTCATCTAGTGGACCTTTACCAAGATTGTTCAAATTATAGCCGTGAGACCAAAAATGCCCAAGCCTCGGGGCCCTTCGGTTTTACATAGGCTTATGCAGGGAAAATCTTAAAAAGTCTTCTTCTGTGAAACCACAAGGCCTAGGTCTTTGATATTTGGTGTAAAATTTCATCTAGTGGACCTCTATCAAGATTGTTCAAATTCTAGCCTTGGGGCCAAAATTGCCCCCGCCCCGAGACCCCTTGGCTTTACATAGACTTGCGGACCGTCCATGCTAATAAACCCTATTGGTTTCATTGGGCGACAGGGCTTGAGATGTCGCTTGAGATGTCATTTCATCTCAATGTCGGGTAAAAGTCCCACAAAATGGAAGCAACGTCTCCAAAATGACCTTTACAGTGTTGACGGGGACGTTAAACCTCAAATCAAACAAACAAATTTACATAGACTTATATAGGGAAATCTTTAAAAATCTACTTCTCTGAAACCACAAGGCCCATGTCTTTGATATTTGGTATGGTGCTTCATCTAGTGGACCTTTACCAAGATTGTTCAAATTATAGCCCTCGGGCCACAAATGCCCCCGCCCCAGGGCCTTTTGGTTTTAAATATGCTTTTATAGAGATAATCAATGAAAAATCTTCTTCTCTGAAACAACAAGGCCCAGGTTTTAGATATTGGTGTGAAGCTTCATCTAGTGGACCTCTATCAAGATTGTTTAAATTATAGCCCTGGTGCCAAAAATGTCCCCGCCCCGGGGCCATTTGGTTTTACATAGGCTTATGTAGGGAATATCTTCAAACAATCTTCTTCTCTGAAACCACAAGGCTCAGGTCTTTGATATTTGGTGTGTAGCTTCATCTAGTGGACCTTAGCCAAGATTTTCAAATTTTAGCCTTTGTGGATATTTGGTATGTTTAGACCTCCCTCAACATTATGCACATTAAAGCCCTGGGGTCAATAATTGCTCTCCCCAGGGCCCACTTGTAACTCTATCATATGGATCAGGTGTGCGATCCAGGGCCATCATGGCCCTCTTGTTGTTGTATAATATGGGGTCAGTTAAGACTTGTCACACTACAAAAGCGTGTTGCACGACTCATGTTAAAGGCTGACATGTTAACACCATCAATCAATGGTTTAAGCAAATTAGCTGGCTATCAACAATATCACAAATATCTCATGATGTAGAAAGGTATAAATGGACAGTCCCCGGATTACGTTTCATCTACGCTAACGCTCGTCTCAGAACACCATGGCCGACGAACGAGATCCAAAGCAAACGTTAAGCTGCACGTTCCTAGATCGCAAACCACGTATTACGAGAAAGCCTGTTCCACCACAGGTCCCCGGCTATGGAACAGTTTACCAACTGAAATTAGGGAAAGTGAGACCCTGTTTAAATTCAAGCAAGAACCCAGGCCCTTTCGTCTCCACGTAAATTAAACTGTAATAAATTATGAATAGCACCCAATATGGAATGTCTATTGTGAGCTTGTAACCTATGACGGTTTGCGGACTGGTTGGCTGAGACTTTGTTTGGACGCGAGACTAGATCGACCGTAACTGGCTGGCCCGCGGCTTCTCAGGGTCTTCTATTATCTAGGGTTTAAAGCTGTCTTTATGATTTAGTCAATTCATGTTCGTATTTCTTTCCTTTTGGTGTCTCTGATGGGAGGTGTTGGGTAGTTGTATCGATTCTGATTATTGCCTTCACTTCTGTTTTGTTTCATGCAAAATTGATGATAAACGCTATACTTTTTATTTTGATGTTGTAATTTTTCTTTCTTGGATGGTGCTGTTCCTCTTGCGGCATCCTTCCTTGTTTATATATCACAATTTATAAGGTTTGCCAGAGTGTCTAGTCATGTAGCTGACTCCAACACTCGTAATTAAGTATTAACAGCTAAACGTCTTAATCGGTGTTATGGTGATCATAAACTTCGCAAAGCCTCTTCTAAATTTTAGAGACTTCATTTCGATGTAGATTTAAAATTCAATGCTGGATTTAAATCTCTTTTTCGACAAGGCTTATCAAAACTGGTCTCTTATTTTTATGGTGATTTGGTGTCTCTGATGGGAGGTTCTGAGCTGATTGTAATGATTCCTGATCATTGCCTCCACTTCTATTTTTTATTTACTGTTATATTATGTCAGAACAATATAATGCGTTTAATGTTTTCAGTACAAAATTTCGTAAAATCACTCATCGATACTAAAAGATTTGGTTCAAGATAAATGTTATACGACAGACTGCATGCATTGTAGGTAACTCAATCACGGTTGATAAAAATACCCTCCTTAATTGCACACCGGCGGGTCGAGCCTCAGAATCTATGACGGTTCCTGCCCAAAGACGCACTTAAACTGTTTTAATTTATGTCGGCCGTTGCCTGATGCTTCGTCTCCGGTCGAGCCCACCGGAGTCTAACTGTTCTGAACATTTAAGTTGGTTCATGCTGTTGAGTCCTCATCGTTTGTCCATATCTTTCTGCCTTTGATTTTAAGTTATCGGGTATGTTAAGATGGTTAGTTATAAATCCTTCGTGTCGACTGAACACATTGCCTGACTTAAAACCACCACAGAACCAAGGGGCATTACGCAAACACGCCTATACAAATACATTGCCACGTTGATCGCCGAAAAAATGAACATTTTATGATGAAAAAAGTGATATTTTCTTATTTTTGCACAAAATATAGATTGTGGGCACTCGTTAGAACCGCCTCATCGAGGCGGTTCTAACGAATACCCATCATCTATATTTTAGAGCAGAAATAAGTAAAATAAGGTATACCCCCGGAAACCCCACTTTTGGGGCGAGGATTGTGGCCACGTAAAATCGATTTAAGCCCCCCAGTGGAAATCTTTCCACTGACCGTTCCAAGGCGGTTCTTCTGTGGCGATTTATTTATGTTGTTGTTTGTTACTTACTGTGTGTATCACTTGTGTCTTTTAATTTTGGATGCCCATATGGCCATTTTGTGGGAAAGTAACTGTCCTTATGGCCTTCCTTTGTTTAGGTTTCCATTATGGTCCGGTCGCTTAATGTTTGTATTTCTTTCCCTTTGGTGTCTTTGATGGGTGGAGTAAGTTAATTGTATCGATTCCTGATCTTTGTTTTACTTCTACTTTTCAAGGGGGTCAAAATTATAAAGGCATGTTTTCGTGATGCGATGATTGTGGCCACGTACACGTAAAATCGATTTAAGCCACCCCCACCACACACACACATACCCTATTTTAACCATTTTAAGGTGATTCTAGGGTGGTTAATTGATGTAATAGTTCGTCTTTGCATGTATTGCTAATATTGTTTTATTTTTGATAGCCGTTTTGCCATTTTGTGGGCAAGTAAATGTCCGTTTGGCTTTCCGAATGTGACGTTTCCATTATGGTGAAGTTGTATAATGTGTGTGGCTCTTTTACTTGGGTGTGTAAGGTAATCGTATCGATCCTGATCATTGCCTCCACTTCTATTTTCCTTGCCTGTCATACAATATATAATTGTAAACTGGTGCGCAACAGATGTTTTCGCTCAGCATAACAACATAAATGTATGTCAACTCAGGCTGTCGATCTGCCACTCTTATTTCTATTTTAATACAATGGAATTTGACTGTGCTGGTTGGTACATGACATTACTTTCATTTTCTAAATGACATTTATGTATTTAAGATAATGTCCCGTGATCTCTAATTTCTGCTACAATGTTACATTTGCAAACATAGAGCATCACGAAAACACGCCTATGTAATTTTGACCCCCTTGAACCCCACTTTTATATAGCAAAACTGGGGTTTGCAGGGGTAAACCTTATTTTCATATTTCTGCTCTAAAATATAGATTGTGGGTACTCGTTAGAACCGCCTCGATGAGGCGGTCTAAAATATAGATTGTGGGTACTCGTTAGAACCGCCTCGATGAGGCGGTTCTAACGAGTACCCACAATCTATATTTACTTTATAGCACAAGCTCAGCAAACCTCCTTGAGCCAAGGTTACTAAAATAGCTCAGTGGCATTTTCAGTGTTAGAGAGCTACCTATGGTGACTCATTCTGCTTGTAAGTGTAGTTTGTGCTATAAAGTATATTTTGCGCAGAAATAAGAAAAATATAACAATTTTTCATCTTAAAATTTTCATTTTTTCGGCGATAAAGGTCGCAACGTATTTGTATAGGCGTGTTTTTCAAAGGGAGTGGAAACACGTACTTGCTATAATCGCTCCACAATGCCTGTTTTGTGTAAAAATGAAAATACTGTATATCCTTATAAACCATGTTTTCTGTTGCTACATACATGCATAAATGATGGGTTTACATATATTTTTTTCACTGTCTTGCCAACGTTTTGTTCTGAATAGCATTTGTCAGTCCTATCCGAGAGATTGAATTTTCAGTCAGTGAGGAAACTTGGTTGAGACGTCGATCCTGAGGGTAGGATTGCATTTTTCTTTGTGGACTTACTCCTTTTAATGGACTTGCGAACCGAGTTTCTAGCTACGAAACATTGACGTTTAATAGAAGTGAAGGAAACGATCAGGAATCGATACTAGAAACTCACAGCTCCCATCACAGATACCAAATGGAAAGAAACATAAACATGAAACAAGTAGACCCTAATAGAAACATCAATAGCGGAAAGCCAGAAGAACAGTTACTTTCCCACAAAATGGCCAATTCGCTATCCAAAACAAAATAATCTAAGCGATACACACACCCAAAGACAAACCATAACAAAAATAAACCGCGACAGAAGAACCGCCTTGAAACAGTTAGTGAAACTGATTAAATCCGGGGATCTTAAATAGATTTTACGTGGCCACAATCCTCGCCCAGCGATTAAACAAATAATTTGTTCAGTCCGCATGAAGGCCTCCTAAGGTGCTTTGACCAGGATACTAAAACAGTTTGAAAGATATAGATCTTAGATTATACACGAATGGTTAGTTCACATCATGAAAAATACCTCGACAGAAGAACCGCCTTGGGGGCTTAAATCGATTTTACGTGGCCACAAGCCTCGCCCTTATTTCCGTGACGATGTGGACAAATAATTTGTTCAGTCCGCATGAAGGCTTCCTGACTCATCAGTCCAACAGCTCCGGGAACACCAAAGATCAAACAACCACAGAGATGAAACAACAATGAGGACTCGACAGCGAGAAACCACTGAAATGCTGAAGCAAAAAAAAAAAAAAAAACACAAAAAAAAAACAGTTAGACTCCGATGGGCCCGACCAGAGACAGAGCATCAGGCACCAACCAACATTACATAGAATTAGATTCTAAACCAACAGTTAGACTCCGATGGGCCCAACCAGAGACAGAGTATGAGGTACTAACCAACGTTACATTGAATTAGATCGCTCTAGTTCTCAGTAAGCCTTTACGCTGGAACCGTCAGAAAATCTGAGGCCTGACCAACCGGCTTGCAATTAAAGAGGGAAGCAAAGTTGTCAACCGTGATTGGGTTAACTACCATGCATGCAGTCTGACGTATAACATTTATGTTGTGCCCAATCTTTCTATATCGAAGAATGATTTGACGAAATTGGGTGCTGAAGTCATTGCGTTTATATATTTTTTCTAAATGTATATACTTAGTCACCATAAAATTCCGGTTCCGAAAGACCTTGTTGCAGAAGAGATTTAAGTCCAATATTGAACTTTGAAATTAAATCAGAATGACGTCTATACAATTTTGAAAATGCTTTGCGTAGTTTATGGTACTGATAACCCTGATTAAGAAGTTTAGTAGTTAAAAAATTTTTACGAGTTGTGAAGTCAGCTACATGAGCCCTTTAAACCCCACGTTTATCTACTAAAAGTGGGATTTTCAGGTGTATAAGTTATTTTGTCCCACCTGCTGCCCCAAAACATAGATTGTGTGAACTCGTTAGAACCGCATCAACGTTAGAACAGCCTCGGGGTTCTAACGAGTACCCTCAATCTATGTTTTGTGCAAGAGTTTTTGTTTGTTTGATTTGAGGTTTAACGTCCCCGTCAACACTGTAAAGGTCATTTTGGAGACGTTGCTTCCAATTTTGTGGGACTTTTACCCAACATTGAGATGAAATGACTTCTCAAGCCCTGTCGCCCATTGAAACCAATAGGGTTTATTAGCATGGACGGCCCGCCTCACACCGCGGTTCCTGGACAGGCGTAGATCCTCTAAGCGGTTTACCAGTACTAGTGTGCGGGCCGGATTCAGCTCTGCGTGGAAGCATCATGCAGTCCATATTTTGTGCAAGAGTATATATGTTGTAAATAACTTTACAATGTATAATGAGGGCATGACTCACTGGTGAACTAGATTTCCACCATATGTGAGGACAATTTGTTATTGCTATTTTTTCAGAATCTGCATTTGGAATTGAGAGCAGGTTGACTACTGGTACATGTAAACTCCACGTTCAAAAAGGCTTTTAGCTGACCGCCTGAAGATGGTCATGTCATTGCAGTTTCCTATTTTATCATACATGTATGACGTCGCGTCTGAGAATTAAATACGATAATCCATAAATATGCAAATTAGTAAGATACGCTCCGTAACGTTACATGCACGACGCCCTCAACGACGTCGCGTAATGGCGGAATAGTGACATTTTTGTTAAATAATCGTGAATAAAATACGTTTTAAATGTCAAATGATAAATAGAATCTTGCATTCGTAATTATGCAGTATTGAATTTATTAAACTCGTGGAAGAAAAGGGACAAAATGCCTGGCAGAGCCTCGCATTTTATCCCTTTTCCTCAACTCGTTAACTAAATTCAAAAATACATGAACACTCGTGTAAGATCCTCTATTTATCATATAACGTCGCTGTTACATGTATTCAGTGGATAGCGTAATGTCATAAAAATCACAGAATCACACGTGTAATAACACATTGCTGCTTGGGAGTATTAAACGTCATGACGCCGCCCGTGAGACGGTTCTCACGAGCACCCACAATCTATTTTGAAAGCAGAAACGAAACAAGAAATATTGTATATTTGTAAGTAATATTTGTCACTTCTGACACCATGTTGCACGCCATTATTTCACATAGACATGTTTACCTATTGGATCTTTTATGACAAATACAACATTGGCCTATATGGAAAGAAAGCAGAAAGAAAGAACAGATGAACAAACAAGTAGATAATGCCCATTACCTCTTACACGATAAAGCCATCATGAGCTTAGTCTGCCAAGGTTGAGGTTTCTAGCTTTCATGGTTTTTGAGAAATATTTGACGAAAGATTATACACGATCGGACAGACGGACGGACGTACATATGTAAACCAGTATACCCCACCCTTTTCAAAGTGGGAGTATAATGATGTATACCACGATATACCTGAAATTAGGGATTTATGGGGTCAAAATTACAGAGGTGTGTTATCGTTTTTTTTATTAATGACCCAGTCAACACAATTAAGTTGCTATCGAGCCTTTTGCATACATAATTATATTACCCTTTTTCATGGCCAGGATTAATACATATACATATACAATACACACTTATTCGCCAATAACTGACTGCTGCCATTCTTGAAAAAAAAATACGGGCGATGACTACCGTATAAATTACTTTCTGAACAATCTTCACGAAAGCATGTTACCTGTCCCGGCGGGGACCGAACCCGTTGCCTCCTGATGACTTGGTGGACGCACATCCAACTGGGCTACCGATGTCGACATCACAAGGCTGATAATTTTTTTTTTTGAGAAAAAGTCTGTCAGTCTGTAATTTAACACGTTTTAATAAGTCTAGTGTTACCTTAAAGGACATAGGCAGCCACTGTAGACCCAGATCACACGACGCTAAAACGTGGGTCTTATCGTCTCGTCTACACAATTAATTTGGACTAAAGGACAAGTAGTGTTGTTAAACTTACAATAAAAGAAACAAACTAAATAGGTGCTCAAGAGAGCTTACAGGATTTCGCAATATTATCGGGAAGACGGAACCTTTGCGAGGTGGATTTGTTTGTTTGATTTGAGGTTTAACGTCCCCGTTAACACTGTATAGGTCATTTTGTCGGACTTAACCCATCATTGAGATAAAATGACTTCTCATGCCCTGTCACCCAATGAAACCGATAGGGTTTACAAGCATGGACGGTCCGACTCGCCCGCTTTGCCTGGAGAGGCTTTGATCCTCTAAGCGATTTACCAATACTCGTGTGCAGTCGGTTTCAGCTCTGCATGGAAGCCTCATGCAGCCCATCTATTTCTTCAAGCACCGATGGGCGATTGCCGAAATACTTGATGGATCTATTACTCTAAAGGGACAAAAATAATGACCATACATTCAGATAATGTGCGGGCGTGTTGCACTAAGGGCCATAGGCACGGGTATCGAAAGCTTAATGTATTATTTCGACCGTAAAGTTTTGGAAATAAGACGGAGGTCAGTGGGGAGCCTACTGAGCTATGAAAAGCTCTTACAGTCACATACATCTAGAACTGGAAAACATCACGAGAACAAGTCCGTCAACTGAACACCCGTGTATATCCCATTATATAGAGAGAAACCTGGGGTTTACCGGGGTATATGTTATTTTTCTCACATAGAGTGCGAGTACTCGTTAGAATAAGGCGGTTCTAACGAACACCAACAAGCTATGTTTGCACTATAAACAAGAAAATATCACGATTTTTATCAGAAAAGGAGTCATTTACGAGATGTGAAAAACTGCACTACATTACGAAAACACGCCTATACAAATGTATTGTAAACTTTACCGCCGAAAAAATGAAAATTTTTAGATGAAAAAATGATGAAAATATAGATTGTTGGTAGTCATTAGAACTGCATCATCGAGGCGGTTCTAACGAGTACCTACAATCTATATTTTAAAGCAAAAATAAGGAAACTAAGGTTTACGCTTGTAAACCCCAGTTTAACTAGAAAAAAGTGGGGTTCAAGTGGGTCAAAACTATATAGGCATGTTTTCGTGATGATGTCGCGCGGTGATCGAAGTGAGAGAAGCCGGCATAATCTATTTTCGTTTAACTGGTCAGCAGCGATGTAGTGGAAGGTTTGATCAGACCTTGCACTTCTGATTTAGTGGTTAAGCCACCGCTTAAGCTAAATTTCAAATGGAAACTGTTCGTGACACGTGCAATTAGGAAACTCTTTACATTTTGTTGAACAAGAAATGCCAGCTTGTCATATGGTTCCGATATCACCGCTATAACGTAGGTTATCGTATTAATTGAGAAAACTGACTCCAACGTCGTATATGCAAAATTTATACATAGCCATTCATACGCTTGAGTTCTTCTTGTTAATGTCCAGGATAAATATCTGGATATGCAACGTTATGCATTCAAACTAAAAAGCTCTTCGCCATAAAACACGGGGAACCACCATGTTTTGCGATGAACTGTTTGGAAATCGGACTGCATTTCAGATGTTAAACTTTTGGTTGGATTGAGCTGTTGGCTTCGAGATACAATTATTATGGATGATGTCAAAGAACGGCACTGAAAAGGAGACGAAAACAAGAAAGATGAAAAAAAAATACTTAAATATAAATAGAGAATACCAGGTTCGTGTCTTTTGATATCAAGTTTACCAGGCGAAGCTTTGAGAACGCTTGTAGAATCGCGAGGCTTGCCAAGCGATTCTACATGCGTTCTCAAAGCCGAGCCTGATAAACTCGAGATCAAATGACACGAATCTGGTATTCTATTTATCAGTTTATCCCCTTGTATACTCTTAAATTAGTAATTTATGATCATTTATCGATGGTCCTCAGTAGGTCCCAACATTCCGGCGGTCGATATATTTAGTAGCAGCTTACTATTTTTTCCTGTGATATTTAATAATGTAATTTTTTTTTCCATTATTTTTCTAATCAGTAATAATAACATTTTGGCCTTTTTTTCTAGTAGTCCCGTTCATTCATTAAAGTGCAATATCAAGTTTACCTGATAAAACTCACTTGTCCTGAGATAGCATATCTTTATCAGGTCAGTGTGCTCAGGCTACAATGCAATTAATGTAGGTGGTGACTGATAATAAACACTTCTCAGCCAACACATTAAATTGAGAATAAAATAACTTGATTTATGTAAGAACAGCAGCTTTGTTGGTTTGATTAGAGGTTTAACGTCCCCGTTAACAATGTGCAGATTATTTTTGAGACGCTGCTTATATTTGTGTTGCCGACATTGGAATGAAATGACATCTCAAGCTCTGTCGCCCAATGAAACAAATAGGGTTTATAATGTAGTCAAATATTTTGTTATTTTTGTTTCATATCGTGTCACACTAATACTTAGAGAGTCTAACATGAGTGTTCATGTATTATTGACTTTATTAAACGAGTTGAGGAAAAGGGATAAAATGCGAGGCTGTGGAGCGCTTTGGTGCAGTGGTAGCGCATCGGATTTGTTATCGAGAGGTTCCGGGTTCGAGCCTCACGCTGACCAAAGTGTTGTGTCCTTGATCAAGGCACTTCATCCGCATTGCTTAAAAAATAAAAAAAATAAAAAAAAGTACTGGTTACCACCCAGGAAATCCTGCTCGTAATGCTCAGATGTGAGCGAGTAGCAGTAATAGGACAAAAACAAGAGGCCCATGGGCCACAATGATCACCAGAGCTCAGGGGGCCACTGCCCACTGGCAGCAATGTATTCTTATTAACCATGGAAGTCCTGCTCCCAAGGCTGCTACAGATAAAATTTCGACCCAATCAGACTAGTGGCTTCAGAGGTCTGATGTCGCTTGAAGACAACACATGACAATTGACAATTTCCCATCTGTGGCAATAGGCCAAAAAGAACATTATTAAAGGAACATTTCTATGAAAGTTTGACAAAATATCTTTAGAGGCGTTAATGTCATTTTTTCAATTTTCCCCATTATAAGTCAATGGAAACTCTTAACTTGCCATAGCAAACAAACCAAAGAGCCAAATTTCATAAACCAGAGCTCAGGTGGGCACTTCCCAATGGAGCCCTGATTGGTGTCACTAAATAGGTCTTATAAAAAGGAACAGAGACATATATGGTTTAGCGGTGGGGATATGTATGGTTCCTGAGACTTAAGGCCCTTTAAGCAATAGAGGGATTCGGGCATGGCAGATCCCAGAAAAGCCAAAGATTGTTGTCACTGAATATGTCTTATCATAAAGATCAAGAATATATATGGTTAAATGGTGGGGATCTGAACGGTTTCTGAGATATGAGACCCTTTTATGAAGTGGAAGGGAGAGAAATGGCCACTGCTGACCCCCCAAGACAGGGTTGACTGAATGTGTCTAATAACAATGAACAAGAATATATGTGATTATAGGATGGGGATTTAAATGGTTTCTGAGATATATGGCCTATTATTAAGTGGAGTCTTATCATCAGGAACAAGAATATATATGGTTTAGGGGTGGGGATCTGAACGGTTACTGAGATATATGGATTTTAATGAAGGGGTGGGGCATGACCTATGGAACCCCGGGGGGACCCCCATGCTGGTGTCACTGTTTGCATCTTATCATAAGGAAGAAGAATATATATGGTTTAGGGGTGGGCTCTGAATAGTTTCTCAGATATATGGTCTTTTGTGAAGTCGAGGGGTGGAGTGTGGCCCGGGCACAACCTGGGTGACCCCTAGGTTGGTGTCACTGAATGTGTCTTATCATAAGGAACAAGAATATATATGGTTTTGGGGTGGGGATCTGTAAGGTTTCTGGAATATTTTATGAAGTGGAGGGGGTTGGGCATGGCCCCCGCACATCCCGGGGGACCCCCAAATTGGTGTCACTGAATGCGACTTATCATAAGAAACGAGAATTTATATGGTTTAGGGGTGGGGATCTGTAAGGTTACTTGGATATTGGGCCTTTTATGAAGTGGAGGGGTGGGGCATGGCCCCGGCACATCCCGGGGGGGGCCAGGTGGGTGTCACTGAGTCCATGTTATCATAAGGAACAAGAATATATATGGTTTAGGGGTGGGGATCTCAATGGTTTCTGAGATAAATGGCATTTTATGAAGTGGAGGGGGTGGGGCATGTCCCCGGCACATCCCGGGGGACCCCCAGGTTGGTGTCACTGCATGCATCTTAGCATAAGGAACAAGAATATAAAATAGTTTAGGGGTGGGGATCTGAATGGTTTCTGAGATAAATGGCATTTTATGAAATGGAGGGGGCAGGGCATGTCCCCGGCACATCCCAAGGGACCCCCAGGTTGGTGTCACTTAATGCATCTTATCATAAGGAACAAGATTATATATGGTTTAGGGGTTGGGATCTGTAAGGTTTCTGAGATATAAGGCATTTTATGAAGTGGAGGGGGCGGGGCATGGCCCCGGCACAACCTAGGGGACCCCCAGGTTGACATAAAAGCATATGGCTGAGAGAAGTTTACTCAAGGAACATGTTTATGTAAGTTTTGTCAAAATATCTGCAATGACTTGGCAGTAAATGCCATTTTTCAGTCTTCCCCATTATAAGTCAATGGAAACTCTAAGTTGCCATAGCAACAAAACTAAAAGGCCAAATTTCATAAAAAACACAAAACCTGTAAAGGCAAATATGGTGAATATTTTCATATAGTCTCAGCCTCCTAGAGCATATGGTTTCTGAGGAGATGATTTTTTAAGTATTTTTTGTCTATTTTTTTTTTATTTTGGTTTCCATGGCAACCAACAAAAATGAGCAGAAGGCCTAAAATCATACGGCAGATAGTAGATCGCCTATGGAACATTTCTTTGAAAGTTTTGTCAAAATATCTGCAGAGGCTTCAAAGTAACTGTCCATATGGCCTTCCTTTGTTTAGGTTTCCATTATGGTCTGGTCGCTTAATGTTTGTATTTCTTTCCCTTTGGTGTCTTTTATGGATGGAGTAAGTTAATTGTATCAATTCCTGATCTTTGTTTTACTTCTACTTGGCAGTAAATGCCATTTTTCTATTTTCCCCATTATAAGTCTATGGGCACTCTAAGTTGCCATAGCAACCAAACTAATGAGCCGATTTTCATTAAAAATACAAACTTTCAATCCCCCTGCCTAAGGATGCTACAGATGAAATTTCGGCTGAATCGGCCCAGTGGCTTCAGAGGCGATGTCGTTTGAAAATGTTGACGAAGACGACGCACACGCAGACGCAGACACAGACGCAGACGACGACGACGGACAACTGCCTATCCTATAAGCTCCCCCGGAGCCTTCGGCTCTGGTGAGCTAAAAAAGAAAGAAACCCATTTTCCTCACCGAGTTTAATAAACTCAATATTACATGAGCACGAATGCAAGATTCTGTTGAACATATGACATATAAAATGCATTTAAATAACGATTGTTTTATAAAAAAAAATCAATATTCCGAAATTAGTAAACGCGACGTCGTAAAGGACGTCGTATATATAACGTTACGGGGTTATCTAACTTATTTGCATATTAAATGCACTATTGGATTATCGAATTTATAACATGACGTTTGTCATATTATAAAACAGTTTCTTCATTTTAGCTGAACTAAACAGATACTCGTCAAAATTGTCTCAGTAAATAGTACATGTATATATCCAACATTCCTGATTCCATATATAAAGTTGGATTTGCAATTCTTGCTAATATAGGATGTTGGAGGGAAGGTAAAACAGCAAAACGAATAGATTCTGACCAAACGGCATTTCGGAAGTGTGTTACATGTGGTAAGAATGAAGGACAGACGGGATACAGGATATCATAGTGACAAAGAAAAGGTGTGGTGCAGACTTCTGGACGGATCACATACTTTTTGTAAGCAAACTCAACCTACGCATTCAGCCTGCACGGCAGTCACAAAGAAAAAATGTTCCCAAAAGACTGGATGTCTCTAAGCTGAAACAAGACAGCAAACCTTTATCAATGATATCTGATTATCAATGATATGAAACTTTTTGTTTGTTTCAGTTATTTCCTACTGTCTAGTCGTTATGGTTGTTTCATCTCTGTAGTCGTTTGATTTTTATGTTCTCGGAGATGTTGCACTCCTTAAGGCGGATCGAACATATCATATCTCTAATTCACGGCAGAACCAAGGGCGATAATTATGGGCACGAAGAATCAATTGCAGCCCACCAGTAAGAAACATTTTACGGACCGTTCCAAGGCGCTTCTTCTGTTGTGGTTTATTATTCTTATAGGTCGTCTTTGCATGTATGTTTAGATGCAATTGAACGCAGTTTAGATAATCCAGGAGAGAACTGGACCGTATTTAGAATTCAGCAATGGTACCTAGGACCAGTAACTCGTGAACTGCATAACTGGTACAACGAGTATGACGAAGGAATCCATGGCCTCACTGAAGAGAAACATCAAAAACACAAGGCATTACATGTACTCAATAATGTCATAAAGCTGCCCCTTCATCAGTGATAGCTGCAGCCAGCCGTTTAGCCACAACTGGACTGAGTTTAGATGATCCAGCAGAGAACTGGACAGTCTTCAGTGACACGGTTTACTCTTCGCGAATTGAGTCCCCAGCACCAGTATCTCGTAAACACCAAGGCTGGTTTGACGAGAAAGACGAAGGAGTCCAGGGACGTCTTGAAGAGAAACACCAAAACACAAGGAATTACTCAATGAGTTCAGCTCATATCTAATAAAGTAGAAGTAAAACAAAGATCAGGAATTGATACAATTAACTTAATCCACCCATAAAAGACGTCGCCTATTCATCACGTTTAGGTGCAACTGGGCTCAGCTTAGCTGATCCAGAACAGCACTGGACAGTCTTCAGTGACACTGTTTACTCTTCAGCAATGGAATCCCCAGCACCAGTATCTCGTAAACATCAAGGCTGGTTTGACGAGAATGACAAAGGAATCCAGGAACGCATTGAAGAGAAACACAAATATGTATATTGGTTTTGTTAGTTAGATTTGGATATTCTGGGCCCACCAGTCGCCTAAAGTTTATGGTGACTTAGTTATAAATTTAGTAAAAATGTATGCTTGCAATGATTTCATGACCCAATTTCGTACAATCATTCTTCGATATAAAAAGATTCGCAAATATTTTACGACAGACTGCATGCATGGTAATTAACCCAGTCACGTTCCCTCCTTGATTTGCTTACTAGGATGGAGACAATGTCATACCTATTATATATCGCTTTGTCGGAAATCGTTTCAAACTAAGAAAGTTGGAAGCCAGTTCAAGTTGCAGACACATGTGCTTGTTGAGTTCCATTTTATCGGGCATTACTATGACATGGCATAGGGTATTCCAACAGACAAAAGGGTGCAAAGATATGTGGATCAAGTATCTGACTCCGCTTAAAGCTACGATCTAACAATCAGCATAACAAAGACGCTGTGTTATATATAAACATGCACCTGGCAAAATAGAAGTAAAAACAATGATCAGGTATCGATACAATTAACTCGCACCTCCCATTATAGACACCAAATGGAAAGACGGGAACTAGGCCCCAATTGAAACATCACTAGCGGAAAGCCAAAAGGACAGATACGTACAAGCCTTACAAGGAGCCTACCAGCACAGTGGAAGGCAAAATATTGCAAGTGGTAGATAAGAACACCCCCATGAGAATCAAATTGTCGAGCACATTGATAAGATAATGCTGTCAATACCAGGGTTGTCAAAGCTAGAGCAATATTTTCGAAGTGTTTTGGATCGAAGTGAAATCAGACTTAATTCAAAGCTAAAAGTTTATAGCGCGGTGCTGCCAACACTATTATACGCATGCGAAACTTGCAACGGCAAAAAGATTGAACCACCTCCATACAAATTGCCTTAGGAAACTCAATCGACTGGATGAACATCTTAATGAAGACACAACCAAGATACCGGCACGGATATCCTAAACTGGACTTGGATGCAGAGTGTTTGAACTTTTCTGAAAGTGGCAGTCAAGATGAACAGGCCATGTTACTATGATGCCTAAGGAAATGTTTCCAACAAAAATTCTAAATGGATAAGTAGAAATGGGCAATGATCTCATGGTGGTCGGAAGAAGCCAATCAATGACACCCCCAAATCCTCCTTCAGGGAATTCAGCTTACCAACAGAGTCGTGGGAACGAATCGACAGGTCTGAGATACATGTAAGTGCCTCCAGAAGGGGTATAGTTAGTATGAGGAAACAAATATCGCGAAGACGAACGGAAATGTGCGCAGTACAAAGCCAGAGCCAAGGCATTACGAACAGAGCTTTTTTTTCTCTGACTCTCTTGCTCTGTCTGAGAGCCAGAATGGGTTTCATCATTCGCCGTTGTCTTAAAATACACCAACAGTAGCATTTCTTGCATTTGATAAAGATTGGATATTGTCAGTGATGATAGACAAACTATTACTTGGAGATGACATGAACGTAACGGCGCCACATGCACCCGCAAGAGACACTAGAAATGTAACCAACATGAAACTCATAGTGTACATGCACCATTTACTCATGCGTACTTCAGCATAGAATTAGGTTTTAAGTTCGATATATAATGCGAAGGAATAAGTGTATATGCTGCCAAGGAAATGAGGTACGACTCGGACAGTCCCATGAAATAGAACTGAAGGCAATGATCAGGAATCGATACAATTAACCAACAGCTCCCACCTGAGACACCAAAGGGATACCAAAAAAAAATTAAATAACTAGACCCTAATGGAAATATCAATGGTGGAAAGCCAAAATGACAATTACTTTCCCACAAAATGGCCAAAACAAAACAAAAATATACGCGATATCTAGCGATTTCTTTGAGCAGTTGGGCTTCAGATTTCATTTCATCCAAAGGCCGGGTAAATCGGGTAAAAGTCACACAAAACTGGAAGTAACGTCTCCAAAATGAGCTTAAAAGTTTTGACGGAGACGTAAAACCACAACACAAACACATCAAACTTGTACATGTACTTGCCACGATGACATTCTAGAATGACTTTTTCTGTTGATGATTAATCTCCATGCCCATCCTCAATTTCAAGGTTAACAAGTAAATGTATTCCGAAATATGCCTTGCATCAAATAGCATGGCCATCGAACGCCGAAGAGTTCGGTGCTGAACTGTTTGCTATATATACAGCATTTTTTAACCCTTGTAATCCCGTCAATAAATTAAAACAAACTGGACATAGCGAGAAGTAAAGCCGCAGACTGACTCTGGCCAAATGTTTATAATGGAAGATTCTTTTTGTCATATAAGGGATACGTCTGTTCAAGAATTTGAGCGCTATCGATTATTTTTCATTAGTGCGATCTTATTTTTTCTCATCTTCTAAATTGAAACGTATTTTACTTGTTTATGCTTCTATTACTTTTCATGAAAATTAGTTTCCCGATAGAATTTCTAAAAGGATTGCGTGTTAATTCTACATTCAGCTAATGACTGCTTTTAGGGATTTAAGTACGGCCAACTGCATTTAGAGTAAAGATATAAAATCTAATTTAAAACACAATCTTATCTAATGAAGAATTTTCTCCGGTTTATTCATCACAATTATCGCAGTTTGATAGGTTCTGAATTTTCTTCCCAGCTTTTACCGCGTTTTAAATAAATTATAAAACAAATTCGGGCTTAAAATATTTGATCACGCAAACATAACTGCACATGCCACTTCAAACTGGAGACGGTACAAAATGTTATAAATGGCCACTTTATACACAAAGAAGAGTTTGTGATATACGTTTGTACACGGGTTTCCTTACCATTACGAAAACACGCCTATACAAATACACTGTAACCTTTATCGCCGAAAAATGAGGAGTTTAGGATGAAAAATTGTGACATTTTTTTCTTATTTCTGCCCAAAATATAGATTTTGGGTACACGTTAGAACCGCCTCAACGAGGCGGTTCTAACGAGTACCCACAATCTATGTTTTTAGAGCAGAAATACGAAAAATAAGGTTTACCCCTGTAAACCCCAGTTTTACTACATAACCGTGGGCTTCAAGGGGACAAAATTATATAGGCGTGTGTTCGTGGTGCTATTGCTAAAATCAGTCCTATCAGTGAATCTGACTACAGCCACACTTCAGCCATGTTTAAAGAAATGCTCGCCCTTTTAATAACCCGCCAATATGCCCATTGTCTCTTACATGATGTAAGTCATCATCCTTGCATAGTACACTAAGTTTAAGGCTTCTAGCTTTGATAGTTCGTGGGAATTACTTCACTGGCCAATATGGAGGGAAAGAAGAATTAAAGAACAGATGGACAAACTATTTCTTGCACACCAGACAAGGAAATCCGTATTTTACCCTGGGATAGAAATTTATGTTCTGACCCTGGTGTTCCGACCCCAAATCGAATATAATCGCGTGTTTGATAAATGCACTGGTTGATTACAACCTCATGCGCGGCGTCGTCATGCGTGACGTCACTAAACATTCCTGTTGTGTCATCACAAAATGGCGGACGTCGGTAACCGAAGTGACAGCAGCATTAAAAATTCGCAATAGAAATTGAAGGTATGCAAGAAAAAGTATCCAATATGGGTGTGAGGGGTGGATAGAAAAATCCGTCCCTCGGGATCACTGTCCGGCATCACTCGGCAAGCCTCGTGATGCCGGACAGTGTCCCTCTGGACGGATTTTTCAATCCACCCCTCACACCCATATAAGATTCTTATAGTCACATACATGATGTATATTATTGCATTCAAGGTGTGAGGCTCATAGCTATCAAGTTCCTGAGAATTATCTGACAAAAAATTTAGCACTTGTCTGTAAAGAGAGAAAGACGAACAATGACAGATGAACAAAAAACTATGAATGCTCATTGTCTCTTACCCAATGTAAGTCATCATCAGGTCATCATTACATTGCATACAAAGTTTGAGGCTTTCCCTGAAAATCCAAGTTTGAGGCTACTAGCTATGAAGTTCCTGAGAATTTTCTGACGCACAATTTAACCCATTTAGTACCAGAGACCCCAAACGGGTTCCCTGGCAAACAGTGCAGGCCGCACGGCGTCTGATCAGGGCCTCCACTGTTTGCTAAAATTTCAGTCATTTTCCAAATAAATTTTGATAATAAAACAACCTGAGACCCCTAAATTTTGAAATGGAATCCTGCTATATATAAGGAGGAAGATTACATTTGGTACAAAAAGGGTTAACACAGGTTTATAAAGAGAGAAAGACAAATGAAAGAACAGCTGTATCAGACGGTAGTGTTAGTTTTCAAACATTTTCGGAATCAAACGTTTTCAGGTAAAATCCACGTCCTCTTTATATGCAGGCAAATCCTATTAAAACTGAAAGAGGCTTTTTAACAGCTTAGCAGTCAACGCCCATGTAACGCAAAGAGTGAAAATATGGACAAGGTCACAATCTATGGACTTGCAGAGATATGACTAGTCAAAGGTGCTAATAGAGGAATGGAGGGTGAACTGAGAGACACACAGATAAACAAAATAGGATTTAGAGGCAATGATCAGGAATCGATACAATTAGTCCACATCTCCCATCGGAGACTCCAAAAAGAAAGAAACACAAACATGAACCGACAGACCCAAATGGAAACATCAACAGCGGAAAGCCAATAGGACAGTTACTGTCCCACAAAATGGCCAATAGGCTATCCAAAATAAAATAATATAATCGACACAAACACCAAAAGACAAGCCATAACAAAAATAAACCGCCTTGGAACGGTCAGCGGAAACGAAATCCACTTGGGGGAGGGGAGGGGGGCTTAAATCGATTTAACGTGGCCATAATCTTAGCCCTTACTTCCGTCGCGATTAGCAGTCAACGCCCATGTAAAGCAAAGTGTGAAAATATGAACAAGGTCATCAATCTATGTACTAAGCCTCGCGATGCCGGACAGTGACACTCGGCGCGGATTTTTCCATCCATCCCTCACACCCCATGTCAATATTCTTATAGTTTTCTTTATACTGCATGTCTTCCAAAAGGCATATTCCATACAAATGAGCTTGATTATAAGCATATTGTTAGTTAAGTTGATCTCTAACAGGCGGCTGACTTTCGAGAATTATAAACAACAATAAGTGGTTTATTTAGGAACCTTCATCTTAAAATAAACATCTGGAATTAGAAGCATGTAATTTACTATATTTTATACATATTTCCGAAATACCTGTATAATTATGCTTCTCACTGGTAAAACGCTTAGAGGGCCATGGCTTGCCCAAGCCATGTGGTGCTAGTCGGGTCGTCGGTTTCTTTAAGATGTCATTTCATGTCACTTTTGGGTAAATGTCCAACAAAACCAGAAGCAACACCTCCAAAATGACATAAATAGTGTTGCCGAGGTGTAAAACCTCAGCACAAACCAAAAAAAAAAAAATTAAAAAAAAAAAAAATAAATAAATAAATAAAATAAAGGGAACGAACAGAAACGAATATAAAAACAAATAGTATACCACCCCATTTCCATTTTCCGTGCCGAAAGCGGAAACGAATGGATAAAACACGGACATAGTAGACAATAACATACAAAAGCGTTCAACCCCAACAGAGATTGTTAAACATTTCGAACAGATCTGATGAGAATGAAATTCTGTTTAATGTATTGCAATGCCAGCATAAATCAGTCGGCATCGATGCTGTCCCGAAGCGGGCCTGGACTTTCTTGCCTTTTTTATGCTTTTTTCCTGAATATACTTTTTTTCTCTTATCGACCCGAAGTTAATTTATTGACTAGGCGGTGCTATCGTTTGTACCTGCCTTGGGAATATCCCATGAACAAAAAGGTAAACCAAGTCACCCGATTGTGTGAATTCAACTGTAACACAACTATAGCTGCGGCGTATATGCCCATTTTGTGCGCTTGTAGAAAGCGTGCGAAAGGCACTCTACCGAATCTTCTGTTGGACTCGGCGAATTTGACATATATTGACAACACCTGAATAGCTCCGCCTAGTAAATCTTATCTGCGACTACTACACCACTATTTTGTAGGATTTTTCCATCCACCCCTCACACCCGTATAAGATTCTTATAATCCATGCCATAATTCGGTGCGTGTCTTTCCAACCCAACTGTTCATGTGTTCCAGCATTTTTCAAAGTCATGTTTAGAAACACGCATGATTAAAGGCTATTGACTGAGCATGTGCATACAATCAGAGAATACCGACCACGTTATTCTTTGGAGACTGCATCCAATTACGAAAAATCGCAGCTTGTCATTCTTAGAAAGGTAAATGCCTTTGATCATTTTAAAATTCTGCCATCCGCCACTATCAAACTGAAGTTTTCAAGACCATAGTTAAAAACAAGCATGCTTTTGTTTTGTTTGAGATTTAACGCCCCCGTCAACACTATATATGTCATTTTGAAGACGTTGCTTCAGAGTTTGTGGGACTTTAACCTGTCACTGAACTGAAATGACATCTCAAACCCTGCCGCCCAATGAAACCACTAGAGTTTATATGCATAAACTCGCACCACTTTGCCTGACCAGGCTTAGCCCCTGTAAGCGTTTCACCAGTATTCACGTGCGGTCGTTTTAACTCCCGTGGAAGTATCATGCAGTCAATCTATTTCTTCAAACACCGATGGGCGGGGCGAGAAAAAAACATGTATGATAGCGTGGCACATGTATATACAATTACACTTCGATAACTCGAACACGAAATGCTCGTTTACCATGGCTAATTCGAACTTGTTCTTGAGAACCTAGAGGATTAATCTCATTGTTCAATTTGTTTATTAATGGAGTTTATGTTTCTGATTTTATGCTAAACGGGTATGTTATGTGTACTTATTAGAATCGCCTCAATGACTTAGGCGATTCTAATGAACACAGCCAACATGTCTTTAATTTATACAAAAAAGATACCTTCATCTTGACCCCTTTGAAGCCCACTCCTATATAGTAAAACTGGGGTTTGCAGGGGGGGGGGGGGTAATCTTATTTTTCTTATTTCTGCTCTAAAATATAGATTGTGGGTACTCGTTAGAACCGCCTAGATGAGACGGTTCTAACGTGAACCTTCTATCTATATTTAGAGCAGACATAAGAAAAATATCAGAATTTTTCATCTTATTTTTTTCATTTTTTCGGCGATAAAGTTTACAATGTATTTGTATAGGAGTGTTTTCGCAATGGAAGTGATCCCCATTGTGCAACAAAAATTTTCGTCGGGATTAACCCTCAGTAGTTCGAACTTCCACTATTTCGAACAGATTTTCATGGAATTCGCGTAAACAAAGTTGACTGAGGTTTTGTCATGTGTATAATGAAAGCACAGACAGCACTGGTGGGTCGATGAGTGGAGGCTGAGAAAATTGGTCCTGAACGAAAACACGCCTATATAATTTTGAGCCCCACTTTTATAAAGTAAACCTGGGGTTTTCAAGAAAAACTTTACCGCCGAAAATACGAAAATTTTAAGATGAAAATCTTTAAATTTTCGTATTTTCGGCGGTAAAGTTCACAATGTATTTGTATAGCCGTGTTTTCGTAATGTGAACGGGGACTTACATGTACCAAAGCACGCCTATACAATTACATTGTAATATTACCACCAGAAAAACGAACATTTTAAGATGAAAAATTGTGACATTGATCTTATCTCTGCTCAAAATATATATTCTGGGTACTCGTTAGAACTGCCTCATCGAGGCGGTTCTAACGAGTATCCAGAATCATGAGGCGGTTCTAACGAGTACCCAGAATATATATTTTTGAGCAGGAATAAGAAAAATAAGGTTTACCGCTGTAAACCCCAGTTTTACTACATGTATATACATGTAAAAGTGGGGTCCAAGGGGGTCAAAATTATATAGGCGTGTTTTCGTGATGGTTGTTTCGTTTAACCCTTAAATTTCTGTACTGTAAAGCTAACAATGTAAAAATCTTGATCCGACGCCGCACTCTGTGGCATCATATCTGGGTCTTCATTGTTTGCCAAACCCAACACATGATTCCAGTCTAGAATACATTGATAACCCTCTTACGCAACACTGACCACTAGCGCGACTATTTTCTATAAACAACCGTTACCTGCGTTTCGTACAAATCGTTTATAATCACGTGAACATCAGCAATGAAGAGCTTTTGTGCTTAGTATCTTTGGGTGGATTGCTAAACAGTCGACCAAAAAAAAAATCACATAACTGTGTATACTGTAGTGGAATTGTTTCTTGCCTTTGATCAACATAAAAAGTTTTGACGGTGGGGAAGGTCACTGGCATTTAACAATCTTCTACATTGCAATGTCTTTGTATTTTATGCATACGTAATAAATTGTAATGAATTTGTCTGATAAGGGGCCGCTGATAAACCGCTGGGGCTTTGTTGGCCTGCAAGTTGTTACAGGTGATATAATAGTGAGTCCCATTTGGCGTGTCGTACTACTTGTAATATTTCCCCTAACTACGGTAATATTCCTATAATAAGACCAAATTTGGAACTGTTCAAAAGTGGTCTTTAAGACTACTTTTGAACAGTTCCAACGGTGGTCCCTGGCCGGAGGTCACTGTATACAGAAAACACAAAGAAAAAAATAATTGCAACCTACTGAATAAGCTTTTGAAAGCAGAATTAGTCTTAATTTTAGGTGGTTTTAGTAGCGGACTTTCACTGTAGTTTACATGAAAGGCATAACTTTATGTGACCCATTTATAATAATGACGTAGCGGTTCAAAACTACGGACCTTAGATGTCTCCATCAAGCCTTCATCAAATGTAATGCCTGAATTCAAATGATGTCGGGTTTGTGCTGTTTGTTCTATTTTTAATAGTGTATGCATTTAAGCAGCCGCTCAGTAGTGTCTGATACGGGGCCACGCTCGTAAATGCAAGTTTCAAGATCATGGTGATCCGATCAACACTGATGGGATGGCATAAAACGGCACTTTCAGCAAACAAGCGGACATAACTAAGACTGATATGCCGACCTAGCAAGTTTTCACACTCATCCCAGCTTTTATTCCAAGTCTGCATACACGGCCTAATTACACGTAGGTTTCATGAAGATCTGATTAAAACTGAAAATAGGCGTTCATTTTCTGCAATTAAGGGGACTTAACTCTCTGATTTATAGCCAAGGTTGATCAAGCCAGTTTTTTTTTTTAACTCATCCAATCTTTTATCCCAAACCTACTTACAAGAGTTTCAGAAAAGTGCTGATCAACAGTAGAGGATTTATGCTGATGATGAGGTCGAAAATATGCATGTGCAAGCAAACAACGCTGTCAATAATAAGTCGATATATCGAGGTTTCAAACATGTCCAGCTTTAATCCCCATTACAATTTTGACCCCCTCATACCCCACTTTTATATAGTAAAACTGGGGTTTAAGGGGCTATACATTATTTTTCTTATTTCTGCTCAAAAACATAGATTGTGGGTACTCGATAGAACCGCCTCGTCGAGGCGGTTCTATCGAGTCCCCGCAATCTATGTTTTGAGCAGAAATAAGAAAAATATCACAATTTTTCATCTTAAAATTTCTATTTTTTTTTTGGCAAAAAATGGCAATGTATTTGTATAGGCGTGTTTTTCGTAATGTATGTAAGATTGACAGGCTTTCCCTTTCTCATAGGCATATATATGAGCTAAACGCGCCACTTTTATGACAGCTCCTTGAAGCGTACAAGTGACTGAAAGAAATGCTCATACATGAGTCATCTGAACCTAAAAAGCTGACAATTATTCTAAATGTAATGCAGTTTTCGGTCCCTGGACGGTTCTTTGCGACTGTACGAGTTTGAAAGCTTTAGTCTTGTGTGTACATGTATACGCCAGGAAGGTCTACTATGGAAAGAATGCCTTCTATCACATTAAATTGTTTGCGATGTTTCCATGACATATGCTAGAAGACAGACATATTAGTCACCAGACCTCGGCTATATGTCGCATACAGCAAGTCTCTATTTTCTGCCTGCCGCCTCATCTGTGAATTAAACACACTTAATTTTCCCCAAAGAAAATGGTCTGTGTCAAACAAAAGCGTATGTGCGGACATTTGTGCCCAGAGAAGACTCAGATCAGCCTGCGCGCGTGCGCAGGCTGATTTGAGTCTTCTCTGCGCATTACATAATTGTCTACGGACACAAAAAGCTTCTTCATGGAGATGGAGCAAGCTTTGTTCTGAATGTAGGAAACTGCAGGCTAGTTTCAAGACTTAGCAATGCGCTCAATCAAAACGATACCCATTCGGATGACTCGGCTCACATGAAGGAGCTCTCTCTTCACATAGTCGCAAATTACACCCAATTATGGCAGTCTTTAGGACTGCGTCGATCTATTAACGCTGTCTGATAAATGATGCTACTCAACAACGGCACCAAATTAGATTAAAAAGGAAACGAAATGGCAGTTCATGTTGTTGGAAACTGTTTAATATTTTACTATCCATTTGTAAAGTGCATGGGTATTATTTAAAAGAAAATGTACACCGTGAACAACACATGTACCATTTCATCACAAAAACGCGCCTATACAAATACATTGTAACCTTTATCGCCGAAAAAATGAAACTTTTAAGATGAAAAATTGTGATATTTTTTCTTATTTCTGCTCACAAATATAGATTGTTGGTACTCGTAAGAATCGCCTCAGCGAGGAGGCTCTAACGAGTACCCACAATCTATATATTAGAGCAGAAATAAGAAAAATGAAGTGTACACCTGTAAACCCCAGTTTTTCTACATAAAAGTGGGGTTCAAGAGCGTCAAAATTATACAGGCGTGTTTTCGCGATGACGAAACATACCCGTTTTCTACATACACGCCCACGCCTACATTTAAGACAGGCATCTGGCATGTTTGAACCACAGTGAAAGTGGGGCTAGAGGTTTGGACCCCGTAAAGTATACTTAAGCCCGCCAGTATTTTATTGACCGTTCCAAGTCGGTGCTTTTGTTGTGATTCCTTCCTGTCGTATCATGGTGGTTCTGACTCTATCATGAAAACACGCCTATATAATTTTGATCCCCTTGAACCCCACGTTTATATAATAAAACTGGGGTTAACAGGGATAAACCTTATTTTTCTTATTTCTACTCTAAATCATACATTGTGGGTACTTGTTAGAACCGCCTCTTCGTGGGTACTCGTTAGAACTGTTTCGACGAGGCGGTTCTAACGAGTATCCACAATCTATTTTTTAAGCAGAAATAAGAAAAAATATCATTATTTTTCATCTTAAAATGTTCGTTTTTTGGCCGGAAAAGTTTCCAATATATTTGTATAGGCGTGTTTTCGTAATGTTTTGCCCTCATTATTTACCTGTATGTTGTTATGTTGGTGATAATGATTCTGGGCAGAATTAGCCTACAACACTGTACATGTTCAATACTTTTAGGCGCTTCTGGGCAGATTGTTTCGTCCAATATTCTACCCATCCTGATTTTCACCATTTACAATACATGCAATATGACACACACCGAGCGAAACTAAAGAAACAGATCAGCACTAGGCTAGCAGTGTTTTGTAGTGTAATAAATCACAGTTTTGAAGCCACTACAGCTTACGGACAAACGGGCAGATTGTTTCGTCCAATATTCTACCCTTCCTGATTTCCACCATTTACAATACATGCAATATGACACACACGACGTTTTAAGGCGTCACTTGTCGCGCTTTTCCACCCAGTGTTTTTATTTTATTTATTTTTTTTTTAAGAATACATCACATTTCTTTTTCCAATTGCCTATATGTAGGAGCACTTTGTGAGAATGAGACTCTGCCCATGTGCGCTCAGCGAAGGCAACTATAAGGCTGCACATTCGCCCAGAACTCAGCCTCCTAAGCATTGGGTCACCGAATAGAGAAGACTCTGATCAGACTGCGCACAGAGTCTTCTCTATGCTCGTATGCCCATAGACATCTATTCGTATGTCGCAGGCCACAAACACAAATGTAGTAGTCATTATTGGCTCCTCCATTTGCGAAATAATGATTCACGTCTGACGTTCCTCAAAATTTTAAGCACCGTAATAGCGCCCTAAGACGCCAGAATAAATTTGTTTACATACGCATTTTACAGCTATTAATATTCCCAATACAGTGACAAGTTTCCAAAAGGACCTGGTAAATGTAAACCAAATTGACTTTAAATGCGTCTACATCCGTACTGACATTTCCCAAAAGATGTTCAAACGGAGAAAAGTAGACGATTAAAGTTAATTACTCCACTTGATAATTTCAATTGTCAGTGGTATTTTGAAATCCATACCGTCTGCCAGAATTAGTTTGGAAAATTGGCATCATCGTTAGCAACTGTTGTTAAACGTACATGTAGAAGTTCAAGTCTGCACATGCGCACTCAAGTTGCCTATGGACCACATGAGGAGAAAAACAATCTTTGGATGGCACAACCCGCTCTGATTACATGCGTTTATCATATGACATCGCGTCTGAGAATGTAATAACGTCATATATTACATGCATTACAGAGAAATACCATGATTTCTACCAGACATAAACTTGGTATTTTCCTTTTTGCTAAGAAGAAATATTTCCTCTTAGCCGGGGAAATAAATCCCTTCAGCTGGAACTACTTTATGTACAAGATACGAGATACCGCTTTGCAGTGAAATTGTTCTATTCAAACGCGGGAAAGTTTCAAACACGGCGACGTTATTCATGACGTCATTGTAATGGCGTCTAAGAAATATCAACAGACGTTCAGAATGCGTGACGTTTGAGTCGGATGCAACGCTGAAACAAAAGAAAACATGGATATGACCATTGATTAGGATGTAAGTTTTGCTTTATTTAATCTAACGTTTTACTTGTTTTATCACTGAAACACTTTGTTTCTTCTACTTTTGTTCAAAACTGTAGAAAGCGCTTTCAAAATGGCGCCCATCCAGTTGTTCTTCCACCCAGATTCTGTAACACTTCGCTGATTGAACCGTTTACATGGGCTGTAAACAGTCAACTGAACGGGCATTCAGATCCAAAATTCAAGATTCAAACTCTCCTAAAAGTCTATGGAAGTGCATGTAATATACAGATTATACATTTCTCCTATTTGAAATATGGGATTTATAAACCTCGGGAGGTAAAACAATCCGTTAAAGAAACTCGTGCTTCGCACTCGTTTCTTTATCGGATTGTTTTACCTCCCTCGGTTTATAAATCCCATATTTCAACTAGGAAAATGAATAATCTATATGTAATAAATTCGATAATCCACTAGTGGATTAAAAATGCAAATTAGTTCGATACACCCCGTAACGTTACACGTATGTAAGGTCGGGTTTATTGATAACAGAATACTGATGCTATTGTAGCAAAATCGTGTATAAAATGCGTTTTAAATGTCATATGATAAATAGAATCTTGCATTCGTGCTCATGCATTATTTATTAAACTCGTTAAGGAAAAGGGAAAAAATGCTCGTCGAAGCCTCGCATTTTATCCCTTTTCATTAACTGTTTAATAAATTCAATAACACATAACCCCTCATGTAAGATCCTCTATGTAACAATGGAACATTTGTATGTTTTTCTAGCCATGCAGCGAGCCTAAAGATGCTGGTCAGACTGCGCGAATACGATTTTGTGGTTCGTAAACGGAAAAATCGTCTCACATGATGTAGTCCATATTGTACAGTATGAAAGAAACATATTTCATTGCTCTTAACCAATATACGCCTAGCGGCCTTTTTTGGGACATTTGCAAACAGTGTAGACCCAGATCAGATGCCGCAGAACGCGGCGTCTGATCTGGGTCTACACTGTTTGCCAAAAGAATATTCATTTTTGTAAACTTTGCCACAAACAAAAACAAACCTGACACCCCTATAATTGGAAATGGACCACTCCAAACTTACAAGGTGGAAGGTTCCATTGTCATATATGGGTTAAACAAGATTTTTTTTTTTTTACTACGGAAGACAGTTTCTGTCCCAACCATTACGAAAACACGCCTAAACAAATACAATGACAATTTTTTAGCCAAAAAATGAAAATTTTTAGATGAAAAATGGAAAATTGTTTCTTATTTCTGCTCAAAACATAGATTGTGAGGACCCGATAGAACCGCCTCGACGAGGCGGTTCTATCGAGTACCCACAATCTATGCTTTTAAGCAGATATAAGGAAAATACTGTTTACCTCTGTAAACCCCAGTTTTACTGTATAAAAGTGGGGTTTAAGGGGTCAAAATTATATAGGCATGTTTTCGTGATGGTTTGATTGCGTTAACCCTTTTAGTACTAAACGGAATCTTCCTCCTTATTTATCCAAAATTAAGGGGTGTCAGGTTGTGTTTCCTTCAAAATTTATTTGGAAAATGTCTGAACTTTTTGCAAAAAGTATAGGCGTCTGATCTGGGCTTGCACTGTTTGCCAATTTTCTGGTACAAATAAAAACGGGTTACGTGTAATTCTGATCAGAAAGTGTTTTTTGTTAGTGCCCAAGTTATCAGCCCAGGACCAACGGTACTACTGTCTCGGCCATGCCACTGGTTCGAAATTCAAGTCTCTCGGTTTGAAATTCATGTCGTGTGTTAGTTTATACATGTACTAATTTATTTTAGATCGAATGTGATGAAAGCCTCAGGCTTATTTGAATCGCTCTCGAACACTCATTCCGGATGTAATCACGCGCGCAAGAGAGATGTAGTGACTGCCCATTTACACACTGGGTCATCTGTTGACAGGCAGGTTGATAACAAAACGCGAATCCAATAATCTCTATTATATCTCATTACATGTTTCCTGAAAACACAGCTGTAATGCAACTGTAATTTACAGGTCCTAGTATGTAATCGTATCGTAAACCCAACTTTATATTGGGAATAGTGGGGTTTAGTACTTATTTACATGTATCTTCACTGCAGCTGGTGTTGTGGCCATGTGGCGGTCGTAAAACGTCTCCCCGTACATCATCATAGTGCAGAATGATTATAAGACTCTTATATGGGTGTGAGGGGTGGATGGAAAAATCCGTCCCGAGGGACACTCTCCGGCATCACGAGGCTTGCCGAGTGATGCCGGACAGTGATCCCGAGGGTCGGATTTTTCTATCCACCCCTCACACCCATATAGGATTCTTTTTCTTGCATGCGTGTACCTTTCATTTCTAAGCGCGGATTTTTAATGCAGCAGTCACTTCGAGTACCGACGTCCGCCATATTGTGATGTAAATGTAAAGTGACGTCACGGATAGTGCATGGCGTCAACCTTAACGACGGCGCACGCAAGGTCGTAATCAACCAGTGCATTTATCAAACACGCGATTATATTCGATTTGGGGTCGGAACACCAGGGTCAGAACATAAATTTCTATCCCAGGGTAAAATCACGGATTTCCTTGTCTGGTGTGCAAGAATATAAGAATCTGGTCCTTTGGGATCTTTGAGTACATTTAGAATCATTTGAAAATAGAGTTCTGCTTAAGCCGGTGCTAGAGGATGTGGCCGGTGTTGCACACTTCAGTACTCGTCATGAACAGACTCAACAAAACCGAGTCTGTTATTTTTGTTCAGTTGGTGTTTTCTTTGTTTCCAAAGAATCTCACCATCACAAAAACACGCCTGTATAATTTTGACCCCCACCCCCTTGAACCCCACTTTTATATAGTAAAACTGGGGTTTTTACGAGTAACCCTATTTTTCTTATTACAGCTCTAAAATATAGACTGTAGGTACTCGTTAGAACCGCCTCAATGAGGCGGTTCTAACGAGTCCCTACAGTCTATTTTTTTCAGCAGAAATAAGAAAAATACAACATGTTTTCACCTTAAAATTTACATTTTCCGGCGATAAAATTTACAATATATTTGTAAAGGCATGTTTTCGTAATGCTGTTCAGAACTAATTTACATGGGTACACAATAATTTAAGTTTTTATCACGATAACAATTCCGTGAAATGAACACCCACCTAAACCCAACTATATATACAGTCAGGAATATAACCCCAGATTTTCATGAAAATTGGGAATGCTACATGTATAGAGAAAACTGGGGTTTACGGGGGTTAACATTATTTTTCTTATTTCTACTCCAAGTCATAGGTTGTGGGTACTCGTTAGAACCGCCTCAATGAGGCGGTTCTAACGAGCACCCGCAACCTATGTTTGAAGTATAAATAAGAAAAATATCGCTGATTTTCGTCAGAAAAGTGGCCATTTTGGAGATGTGAAAAAAGCATTATGTCGCACGGATGTGTTATCGTAATGTGCTGCAAAGCAAATAACAATAATAATAATAATAATAATAATAATAATAATAATAATAATAATTAAATGGGTTCTTATAAGAACCCGCCTGAATTAGCAGATGTATCATGTTAACGTATTCAAACTCGATTTGCTGTTATAAAACTACTCAACTTATTATCATTAAACTTAAAATTTCATCTGAATCTAGTACTGTGGCTAAGAAAGAAATTGCTATCCTGTATATAGCTATGCCATCAGAAGGAAACAAAAGATGTCACCGCTTCTTTGCATCCGTAATAGTCTCGAATGTCATTTTTGCTCATATGAGGTTTCTTAGTGAAGCAAAGATCGCCTAATTACCTAAATTATATGCGATTTTTACGGATCTGAGCTGTCAGTCTAATGACTCAAGTCATTAGGGTAATGCATTGCCATTAACCAAAGACATGTATGACGGCGCTTAGTGATGGAGAACTGAATACTCTCTAGGCCATAGCCACGATTTAGCGGTTTCCTTAAAAAGCTCATTAAAACTTGCCTCTTAAGACTTGTTTTAATGCTTTCGGCAAAAAGCTGTCACAAAAATATCTTCGCTTTGTTTAAACATAAGATACCGAAAGACATACTCTGAGTACATGTAAAGGAATCTTTTCGAGTCAGATAATATGCGTGTGAGGGGTGGACGGAAAAATCCGTCCCGCGCGCCACTGTCCGGCATCACGAGGCTTGCCGAGTGATGCCGAACAGTGATCCCGAGGGACGGGTTTTCTATCCACCCCCACATCATTGTAGGATTCTATTCCTTTGCATACCTTCCATTTCTTCCAGTGACGTTGCGTAACGTGATGTGACGCAAACCTATGAGGCCGTATTCAACCAGTGCATTTATCAAACACGCGAGAATATTAGATTTGGGGTAAGAACACCAGGGTTAGAACAGAATTTCTATCCCAAGCTAAAACTATGGTGTGCAAGAAAATCGGTTACTGTCCTTCATTTCAGCTGTGCATAAAATGGCAACTAAAATTCAGTCGACGTCAATGTTATGTATTTTTGCGGCCCAATCAACAGCTATGGTTCAGTCAGTTACCCACACTGTTCGTGGACTGAGCGGTTTACCCGTACTTAGAACGTCAGTAGCTCAATCCCGACACTGGCGTGGCTGTATAGGAGTTAAAGCTGGACTTATATCAACCTTCGCCGGTTGTACGAGTACATGTCCATTTGCTTTGTTGTTGCAATAAAATATGATTAAACTAAACTACATGTCAAGTTTTACATGAACCACTTTTCGTTTTCTTTTACACGTATTCTACGGTTATCCTTTCCCTTACGCTGATTTTAGAAGGATCTGCCTTGGAAAAGCGTGGATATGTACATTGTAAATGAGCGGCTCGACATGTTTTGTTTGTTTGTTTGATTTGAGGTTTAACGTCCCCGTCACCACTGTAAAGGTCATTTTGGAGACGTTGCTTCCAATTTTGTGGGACTTTTACCCGACATTGAGATCAAATGACATCTCAAGCCCTGTCGCCCAATGACACCAATAGGGTTTATTAGCAAGGAAGGTCCGCCTCGCACCGCGGTTCCTGGTTAGGCTTAGATCATCTAAGCGGTTTACCAGTACTAGTGTGCGGGCCGGATTCAGCTCTGCGTTGAAGCATCATGCAGCCCATATATTTCTTCAAGCCCTAATGGGCGGGAGCCTAGCTCGACAAGTCCCAAATAGCGTTGACCGGCCAGTTAAACTTCAAAGAAACTTTTTCAAATATGGGGCGCGTCAAGCGAAAATATGACTTCCGACACGTGCGCTAAACGAATACTAAGATCAGCCTGCGCATCCGCTGTACACTGTACGGATGACCATCACGTGCACGTTAACAGGTCTGTGTCCTCTAGCTCCCACTTTAGTAAAAAGTGTGTTTGAGAAGAGTAGGTTTACCGGAGTATTCATTTTTATCCCTTTATTTTGCTTTAAAACATAGATTGTTTGTGCTTGGTACACGCTAGAACCGCCTATTTGTGGTTCTTACGTGACGAGCACTAACAATCTGCGCGTACATTTGGAGAAAACTTTAGATCATTTTCATCTGAACAAAGACGCCATTTCAGCATACGGGTGCTAATAATCGTATTCCAATGTCCCAAAGGTTTTAATACAAAGGAAGAAAAAAATGTATTTCACACACAGAACGAAAACTGTATTTCATGCAGAGAACGAAAACTGTATTTCATACAGAGAGGGAAAACTGTTTTTCATCCAAAGAACGAAAACTGTTTTCCATACATAGAACAATAACTGTATTTCATACAGAGAACGAAAACTGGATTGCATCCAAAGAAAGAAAACTGTATTTCATACCAAGGACAAAAATGTATTCTGAATGAGTACGCGTACTTATTTGAGCCTTCGCCGGAAGTTACATTTTATCTTGACCCCGCTGAAAAAGTTGCGTCGACTGTGTACGTGTACATCTACATGCGCGTGCATTTAGAGCTTTTACCGTTAATCCTAAAAACGTCTTAAAGATTCAGACCCTGCTGATTAGTATCCGGTGCAGACGACACTAATTTCAAGTTATTTTCTGCCAACTGACTTTATAATTAGGTTTTATTGCAATTTCAAATTTATCTCAGTTTGCGGCTGAAACACGATTGTTTTAACAAGATTTTACTGACGATTTGCAGACTTTCTGTAGCAAATTAGAACATCCGTGTGACATGGCGCATTTCATATCTCTAAAACGGTGAATTTTAGATGACTTTTTGTTCTATTAACTATCCCAACATAGGAGTGGGTGCTCATTGTAATCGCCTTTTCTTACGTGTACCCACAGCCGATGTCTAGGACCAGAAATATGAATAATAATGTACACTCCTGTAAGCCCTAGTTTTCCCTATGTAAAGTGGGGTTTTCAGGAGGTGTCGGTGGATTCGTTGGCACAGACATCACGTTAACACGCCCGTGAAATGAACACCCCCGTTCTCTCCGCTTTACATAGAGAAAACTCGGGTTTACGGGGGTATACATTTTTTTTTTTATCCAAGAAAATTCAAGAGATAGGTTTTGGGTAGTCAGTTAGAACCGCCTCAATGTTGCATAAATAAGACAAATCATTACGATAACTCACCCGAACGACCTTGAGCAATTTTCACATCTTCAAAATGGCTACTTTTCTAACGAAAATCCTTGATATTTTTCCTATACATGCTCAAAACATAGTTTGTGTGTGCTCGTTAGAACCGCCTCAATGAGGCGGTTCTAACGATTACCCACAACCTATGTCTTGGAGAAGAAATAAGTAAAAAAACGAATACCCCCGTAAACCCCAGTTTTCTCTATATAAAGTGGGGTTTAGGGGGCTCTTTACTTAACGGACTTGTTCACGTGATGAACATAAATTTTCATCAGAAAAGAACCGATTTAGAGATATGAAATCATTACGCAAACACGCCTATACAAAAACATTGCCATCTTTATCACCGAAAAAATGAAATTTTTATGATGAAAAATTGTGATATTTTTTCTTATTTCTGCTCAAAATATAGATGGTGGGCACTCGTAAGTACCGCCTCATCGAGGCGGTTCTAACGAGTATTCACAATCTATATTTCAGAGCAGAAATAAGAAAAATAAGGTATACCCCCGGAAACCCCAGTTTTACTATATAAAAGTAGGGTTCAAGAGGGTCAAAATTATATAGGCATGTTTTCGTGATGAATGCTTAAACACGAAATCATCATCATGATATGAAATAATGCAGTATGTCACACGGGTGTGTTATCGTAATGGGCAAGAGAAAATGAAAACCCTCAAAGCACGTGTGGGTCAATTGCAACTGAAGTCCAGGTGTTCTTTCTCCATGTACTCCAGTTGTCGCTCACAAACCATCCCTCGAAGAGAGACCTTGGTGTAGATCTAGCCTTACTTCATCACGTGGACAAGTCCCTGAAATCGACACCCCACTAAACTCCAATTAAAATAGAGAAAGCTAGAGTGTACTGGGATATACATTATTTTTCTCATTTCTGCTCCAAGACATAGGTTGTGGGTACCCGTTTCAGACCGCCTCAAGGCGGTTCTAACGAGCACCCTCAACCTGGGTTTGAAGTAAAAATAATAAAAAATATCATATATTTCCATCAGAACAGGCATATTATTGCAGATGCAAATGTATTCCTTTCCGAATAATTAGAAAACACACCATTGCGGTGTTCTGCTTCTTTCCATTACGGCAATACACCAATGTTCATTTTATTTCGGTTTAACGCCATTTCCAAGTTTATTGTACGGCCCATTCAAGAGTACATGTATTTCATTCAGTATTCCGAACCGGTCCTAATCAGAGGTGGGCAAAAACCGGAGAACCCTGAAAAAGATCATCCGTTGCAGTCTCAAAAGTGACACGAGCTTGGCTCAAACAACAGGGATGAGAGAAAAAATGATTGAGAGTCAGTGCTCTAACCCATTAGGCCACGGAGGCCCGTTCCCGTATCATCGCGAAAACACGGCTATATCAATTTGAACCCTTGCAACCCCAATTCCATATTGTAAAACTGGAGTTTTCACCGGTAAGCCTTATTTTTCTTATTACTGCTCTAAAATATAGATTGTGGATATTCGTTAGAACCGACCGAGGCGGATCTAACGACTACCCACAGTCTATAATTTGAGCAGAAATAAGAAAAATATCATAATTTTTCATCTTATTTTTTTTTTCGGCGATAATGGTTACAATGTATTTGTAGAGGCGTGTTTTCGTAATGTACTAAAATGGCGTCTGTCATGTCTTCAGAACTAGTGCTTTTCAGATTAAATAGTTATATTTTTCTTATTTCTAGTCCTAACATAAATTGTGGGTGCTTGTTAGAGTTACCCACTCCTTAAGTAAAAAGTGGGGATTACAAGGTGTTAATTACATGAACTTGTTTATACATGTACTTGTTCACCAGCAGAACTTTTGCAAACAAGGTTTTTTTTTTTGTTGTTCGCTTTTTTCACGTGAACAAGTCGGACTCCTTGGAATGGACGTCTCCTTAACCCAACTTTATATAAAGCAAACATGTAGTTTAAGGGCATACACATTATTTTTGGTTCAAACAATATTTATTTTAATAAAGTCAAACATGTTGAAAAAGCATAAATACAAATTTCATGACAGGATTTGAAAACAAGCTTATATAAATATCTCCTACATTATTTTTCCTTATTTCTGCCCCAAGACATAGGTTGAAATAGGTTGTGGGTACTCGCAAGAAGCGCCGCAACCGATGTTTGAAGTACCAATTTGATAAATATGACGGATGAAGTACCAATTAGATAAATATCACGGATTTTCATCAGAAAAGTGGACTGCCTCGTCGAGGCGGTTAATGCTAGTACCAGCTTACATTGTTTTGAGCATGAAAAAAGGGGAATTATTATGTATACCACTGCAAACTCCTGTTTTCATTATATAGGGTGCGGTTTTTAGAGGGCTTTAGTTCACGGATTTGTTATCGTTATGTTTACTCAACAGTTAACTAAATTTTCATGTAAATGTAAAAATTTGAAACAAATTATTGAACATTTGTTTGTTTGATTTGAGGTTTAACGTCCCCGTCCACACTGAAAATGTCATTTTGGAGACGTTGCTTCCAATTTTGTGGGACTTTTACCCGACATTGAGATGAAATGACATCTCAAGCCCTGTCGCCCAATGAAACCAATATGGTTTATTAGCATGGACGGTCCGACTCGCACCGCGGTTCCTTGACAGGCTTAGATCCTCTAAGCGGTTTACCAGTACTAGTCTGCATATAAGATAATAAAAAGGCGATAATTTAGGGGCTGGTTGATACCGCTCTTAATGGCAGGGTGGTTCCTTTTTTGGATGGTCTTAATACAGGTTATTTTACTGCATCTATTTCACACCCAGTCTGTTAATATTCCACTGCAAAATATATACATGTACATGCACATACATTTGGTCTGTGACACTTTTTATTTAATAGTCGCGGAACCAGTTTGGATAAATATGGTACATTGCAAACATGATATAGCCATATCTATCAATTAAAGAGTTGTTTTGTGGCATGCGATGGTCATTGATGGCTTATTAGAAAAGCCCAATACCGATTCATTAGCCGACCTTCGTAGCGGTTTAATGAATCAAAACTACGGTAGAAAATATTAGATTCATTAGAACTAGACTGCGATTGCTTTTCAAAAATCATAGAAAGTCGCTATCAATATGTAGCGCTATATGAGACAAACGTGCAAGTCTCGTATTGTTTCTATTCTGCATATATACTAAACCGAGAAAGAAACGTAACCACAAATGAGAATGAATGTGTGCATTTGCAGAAATAATCAATCTGTAGAAAATCGATTTAATGACGCAGTTGAGTATAGAAAGTTTAAATTTCCATTCACACAATTCCGTTTTGTCAGAATGGTCATTGTCAGTTAAACAGATAAGCTTCGCAAGCGGCGTATAAAATATAGGCCCGTTTGCTAAGACAGATTGGCCTCGATAGCTCAGTGATTAGCACTTTCGACTGGTGATCGACAGGTTGTGAGTTCGATCCTAATTAACGGAGACGAGGTGTGTCCCTGCGCACGACGCATAAGCCACTGCCTCAGTCCAACCCATTTATCACCCCATACCAAAAGGCAGTGCAAAGGATCCTCGCATTCCTCACAATTATCGTGGTGTAAGCTTATTATGTGCCGTTAGCAAGTTGTATTCATCCGTGCTGAACAATATCTTCCATATCTAGAAAAGAGGACGGGCAAAACGGTTTTCAGTCTGATCGTTCTTGCCAAGACCATGCGTTTGTTTGTTTGATTTGAGGTGGTGGGACTTTTACCCGACATTGAGATGAAATGACATCTCAAGCCCTGTCGCCCAATGAAACCAATAGGATTTATTAGCATGGACGGTCCACCTCGCACCGCGGTTCCTGGACAGGCTTAGGTCCTCTAAGCAGTTTACCAGTACTAGTGTGCGGGCCGGATTCAGCTCTGCGTGGAAGCATCATACAGCCCATATATTTCATCAAGCCCCTATGGGCGGGGGCCATAAGACCATGTGTATTCAGCTACAAAAGAAAATGACCTTCTCCACGTTTATGGATCTGCAAAAACCTTTGACCTCGTCGATCGAGAAGCGTTATTATACACCGATCGGCGGGGGCCTAGTAATAGTAGCAGTAGTGGAAAAAGTAGTAACATTATAATTATTATCATCTTCGCTTTATAATTAAAATCATTATTAGTAGTAGCAGTAGTAGTTGCAAGAGTTATAGTAGTATCATTAATATTATTATTACTTATGTACATACCAACAAACAATATTGGCTAATTTTATCCAATTTTTCTCCATCACATTAACATGCTCATGTAATGCCCTTCATGTAGATCCTATTTTATGTCAAGGACACTAAGGTTTACATCACGTGAACAAGTCCGTGAAATGAATACCCCCTTACACCCCACTTTTTATGGAGGAAAATTGGGTTTACGGGGGTAAACATTATTTTTCTCATTTTACTCCAAGAAATAGGTTGTGGGTACTCGTTAGAACCGCCTCAATAAGGCGGTTCTAACGAGTACCGACAACCTATGTTTGCAGTATAAATAAGAAAGATATCATGGATTTTCATCCGAAAAGTAGACATTTTGGAGATGTAAAAAAATGCACTATGTCTTACGGGTGAGTTATCGTAATGACATTTCAACCCGCCATTTACCTGCAATTGTATCGTTGGAGAAATGCCATTTACACAGCATAATTATGGGTGAATAGCAAATTGTTTTCAGTCTCTTTCAATTAAACGTTATAAACTTTATTTGAAACGAATAACTGAAAGTATTACACGAAGCATAATAAAATATATATCTTGTGGACAGCTATATATTTATCTTTGTGACTAAAGTGTTATTGTATTGTATTACTTCTCTCCAAAGTCAGGGCACAGGACAATGTACATGTTGGAAAGTTTGAAGCACAACCTCCCATACAAAAACGCCAATGGTACTGAGTCCACTTTGTTCCTTACGCACCCTAATAATATCCGTCAAATGATCTCTTAATATTATATCCAAAATAATTAGAACTAATTGTGTTTATGGAAAAAAGTTAATTGCTGTCAATCAGAATGTGACATACAAATCCTTTTCTCTTACTTAACTTTTTGCATGCATTTCAAGAACTACTTGTGTAAAGAAAATGTGTGAGAATTGCCGTGTTGAAGTATTAAACAATAGTATTAGTGACATATTAACAGTTTAGGTCAATCAAAAGTTCGAGTCACAAAAATATGATAAACGCGATGATTTTAATTTGATATTGCAAAATTTCTTTTCTTGGTAATGTTCCCCGAGCGGCATCCTACGGTGTATGTATATCACAACTACAGTTGTCATAAGATCTGACTATTCCCCCCCCCCCCCTTTAGCGCATTTTACAGAAACAAACAACCTTATTTTGTTTGTTTGATTTTATGTTTAACGTCCCCGCCAACACTATAAAGGCCATTTATGAGACGTTCTCCCAATTTTTTGGGACTTTTACCAGGCATTGAGATGAAATCAAGCCCTGTCGCCCAATGAAACCAATATGGTTTATAAGCATGGACGGTCCGACTCGCACCTCTTTGCCTGGGTAGGCTTAGATCCTCTAAGCGGTTTACCAGTACTCGTGTGCGGTCAGATTCAGCTCTGCTTGGAAGTATCATGCAGCCAATTTATTTATTCAAGCCCAAATGGGCGGGGGCTGACACACAACCTTATGATCACCAGTCTGAAAGTCCAATGTCATTTGTATGATACGTCAGTACACCCAAGTTGTACTGCTGTTCTTGAGAAATATTTGACAGGCGAATATGAAGGAAAATGTAGATTGAAAGAACAGATGAATAAAAATATGGAGAAAGTCCACAGCCACTTACATAATTTAAGTCATCATTGTTGCAATACATATCAAAGTAGAAGTAAAACAAAGATCAGGAATCGATACAATTAACTTACTCCACCCATCAAAGACACCAAAGGGAAAGAAACAACAACATTAAGCGACTGGACCATGATGGAAACCTAAACAAAGGAAGGCCATAAGGACAGTTACTTTCCCACAAAATGGCCATATGGCCATCCAAAATAAAAAGACACAAGTGATACACACAGTAAGTAGCAAACAACATAAATAAATCGCCACAGAAGAACCGCCTTGGAAACCACTGAAATGCTGGAGCAAAAGAAAACCAACAGTTAGACTCCGATGGGCCCGACCAGAGACAGAGCATCAGGCACCAACCAACATTACCTTGAATTAGATCTCTCTAATTCTCAATAAGCCTTTACGTTGGAACCATCATAGAATCTGAGGCCTGACCCTCCGGCGTGTAATTAAAGAAGGAAGCAAAGTTGCCAACCGTGATTTGGCTAACCACCATGCATGCAGTCTGCCGCACAACACCCATGTTGTACCCAATCTTTTTATATCGAAGAATGATTTTACGAAATTGGGTGCTAAAATCGTTGCGGTTATATATTTTTCTGAATTTATATACTACGTCACCATAAAATTCGGGTTCCGATAGACCTTGTTGCAGAAGAGATTTAAGTCCAATATTGAATTTTGAAATTAAATCAGAATGGCGTCTATAAAATTTTGAAAAGGCTTTGTAAATTCGCAAAATTGCAGTATGTTTCCTCTGGCTTTCGTTGCCGGATCATTACAGGGTCACTGATGAGGCTTTATTAGCCGAAACTACGTAGTATGGCCCATCTTCTTTCTTATGAATGTTTTCATTGCTCTTAAAGGAACTCATTTTTTATTTTTATTTGCGTAGTTTATGGTTCCGATAACCCTGATTAAGAAGTTTAGCCGTTAATAATTTATTACGAGTGTTGAAGTCAGTTACATGACTACACACTCTAGCAAATCGAATTAATTGCGAAATAAAAACGCCATAGGATGGCGCACGAGGAACATCACCATCAAAAAAAGAAAGTTTACAATCTCAAAATCAAAGTCATCGCGTTTATCATAAATTTTGCACGAAACAAACCCATCTACAATAGATAGATGTAAATCCAAAAACGGGGCCTCGGTATCAGAAGAATTTGCTTTATTTAACTGAAGTTCTGGGGGGTAAATCTGACTGATCAAACCATCGAAATAGGTATTATCATTATTTAATAAATCATCTAAATATCTAAAAGTGGAGCTAAAAGCTTCAATAATTTCAGATTGGTTATCAATGGAAAGCGACAACATGAAGTCTCTTTCATAACAATACAATTATTTGTTTGTTTGTTTGTTTGATTTGAGGTTTAACGTCCCCGTCAACACTGTAAAGGTCATTTTGGAGACGTTGCTTCCAATTTTGTGGGACTTTTACCCGACATTGAGATGGAACAACTTCTCAAGCCCTGTCGCCCAATAAAACCAATAGGGTTTATAAGCATGGACGGTCAACAATACAAGAATATATCAGCCACAAGAGGTGCGCAATTCGTACCGATCGGAATGCCTAGAATTTGTCTAAGTAACTTAGTACCGAATCTAATATAAATATTGTCAAGTAGAAAGGTTAGGGCATCACACACATTCTGACATGACCAAAGTGTATAATTCTTATGCTCTTTAGAAGTGAAAAATGCATTTCTGACATTACATGCAAGATAGAGAGAATCTTCTCTGTGAAAAGCCCATTCAATTAAATCATTAAGCTTTTCTTTTATAAGATTATGAGGAAGTGTAGTGTAGAGAGTGGAAAAATCGTAAGTAGACAGACTTGAAGCACGAAAATGTCTGGATTTCAATTTATTTAAAACCTCATTCGAATTTTTGTAGACCAAAACAGATTTCTTCCTGATCTTTCAAAGCCTTTATCTCAATATTTAATCTCATGCGTTTTAATAGCAGTAAGACAGGAAGTTAATAATTTAGAAAGTTCAGTGGAAGTGCAAGAGCTAGAATTTGCAATAAACCGTGCTTTGTAAGGTCTTTTATGAAGTTTTAGTAACCAGTATAGCGTAGGAAGCTTGTCTTGGCCTTCGGTAACACACACAGCAAACTTGGTTGCTGAATGACAAACATGTTTATCTACTATAGCTCTCTCTCCAGCTAAAGGCTGAAGTTCATAGGCCTTAGTACCACCAAGCTCCTGCTTAAGCGTGTTAACATAGTGGAGCCGTCACACAACGACGACGCTGTTAACGGCCTTGTCTGCAGGGCCAAAACAATATTCTTATGAAATTCTTGAATACCTAGTTTAGGATGACGTAAAGACGTCTTGGACTTAGGAGGTAATAAGTTAGTATTTTGAGAATAGAAAGAAATGCGTTTATTCAAGACTGAGGTTTCGAGCTTCTACAGTTCCTAAGATATATTTGATTACCCTATATTGAGAACAAGAAAAAGATATGGCAAGTGCCATATCAAGTGACTCGATTGTGATTGCATTTATCCATTTCGTAAAGAAAAAAGAAATGATGTCTCATTATTAAAGCCGTTTAGTTAAAAACTTATAACTAGAATTACACGATCGGTGAATTTGCAGTATCAAATGCCGGTTGAACTTTTTTTTTTTTTTTTTTTTTTTTTTTTTTGATTTGTTGAATTCCATAGGTTGAATATCTAAATTGAGTATAAGCCGGTGTTGAATTTAACAATGTATATTTCACAGAGTTGAATTCGACCATGATTGATCAGCGAACACAGACTTAGCAAAATTATAAACCGACAACATCACGAAAATATGCCTATATAATTTTGACCCCCTTGAACCCCACTTTTATAAAGTAAAACTGGGGTTTGCAGGGGTAAACCTTATTTTTCTTATTTCTGCTCTAAAATATAGATTGTGGGTACTCATTAGGACCGCCTCGATGAGGCGGTTCTAACGAGTACCCAAAATCTATATTTTGAGCAGAAATAACAAAAATATCACAATTTTTCAGCTTTAAATGTTCGTTTTTAGGCGGTCAACTTGACAATGTATTTGTATAGGCGTGTTTTCGTAATGAAGCACAATCAGCAAAACGTCTGGTCTTTTTCTTACTTAACACCCTCCTTTCCAACATCAAGAACAACACATTATTATTATTACTAATATTGTTATTATAATTGTTAATATTATTATTTGTTATCATTATCATTACAGTAGAACTTCGATGGCTCGGACACCGATGGTTCGTTTACCATGGACGTGTCGAACACATTCTTGAGCCCTTAGCGAAGTCCTCAACATAAGAAATAATGGGGGATAGTTAAGGATATTTTAGTCTTTTATCTTAAAAATGTATAATGTGTGTACTCATTAGAATCGCCTCGATGAGGCGATTCTAATGAGTACACACAACATACATTTTCATTATAGAACACCGAAAAGATGTCAAAAAGGATCTTTTTAGGCCTCCTGACAGTAACCCTAAGTGGCTCTAACTACCCCTGTCTCGAACAGATTTTCGAGGTCCCAAAGGTGTTCGAGCCACTGAACTTCGACTGTATTATTGTTATTATGATTATTATATTTGTTATCATTATTATTAATTTTTTAGTGTTTATCCATTTTATTTTCATCACATTGATAATATTTATAATAATTATAATAATAATAGTTTAAGTAGTAGTTCAGTGATAGAAGCAGTAGTTCTATTTGTAGTAATAGCGTTTGGAGTAGTAGCACGATATAATTATTATTACCATCGTTTTGTTTATCATTATTATTATTGTAGTATTGAGTTGAAGTAGTGGGAGTAGTAGTAAGAATATAATTATTATTGTCATCCCTTTTATTTTCAAAATTATTATTTTCGTTATTATAAGTAGTATCATCAGTAGTATTGGTTTGTTTGTTTGTACATGTACTGAGATTGTATGTTCCGGACAACATTATTAAGGTCCTTTTAGAGACTTTGCTTCAAATGTGTGCGACTTTGAACCCACATTGAAATGAAATGGCATCTCAAAGTAGAAGTAAAACAAAGATCAGGAATTGATACAATTAACTTACTCCACCCATAAAAGACACCAAAGGGAAAGAAATACAAACATTAAGCCACCAGACCATAATGGAAACCTAAACAAAGGAAGGCCATAAGGACAGTTACTTTCCCACAAAATGGCCATATGGCCATCCAAATCCAAAAGACACAAGTGATACACACAGTAAGTAACAAACAACAACATAAATAAATCGCCACAGAAGAGCCGCCTTGGAACGGTCAGTGGGAGATTTCCACTGGGGGGGAGGGGGGGGGGGCTTAAATCGATTTTACGTGGCCACAATCCTCGCCCTTACTTCCGTCGCGATTTAGACAAATAATTTGTTCAGTCCGCATGAAGGCCTCCTAACTCATCAGTGCAACATCTCCGTGAACACAAAAATCAAAGAACCACAGAGGTGAGACAACGGTGAGGACTCGGCAGCAAGAAACCACTGAAATGCTGGAGCAAAAGAAAACCAACAGTTTGACTCCGATGAGCCCGGCCGCCCAAACAAACTAAAACGGTTTATATACAGGGATGGTCCGACTCCGATCACTTTGCCTAGGCAATCTAAGACCTCCTCAGCAGTTTACCTGTGCTCATGTGCGGTCAGTTTCAGCTCTGCGTGGAAGCATCTTGCAGCCCAATTTATTTCTTCAAGCCCCTATCGGCGGGAGCCAATGATAATAGCATTTGTGGAAAAGTAGTAACAGTATAATATTTATCATCGTTTTATTATTAATATTATAATCAGAAGTAGTAGTAGTAGAAGTAGCAGTAGCAGTAGTAGTAGTTATATTATTATTATTATTATTTATATATTCCAACAGACCTCATTGGCTAGTTTTATCCAATTTTATCAATCATCACGTAAAAATTCTCATGTAATACCCTTATGTAAACAAATCAGGTTTATATTTCAAATCGCAATTTCGTTAGAGAAATGCCATTTACACAGAATAATAATGGGTGAATAGCAAATTGTTTTCAGTCCCTTTCAGTTAACTGTTATAAACTTCATTTGAAACAAATAAGTAAAAATATTACAAGAAACATAATAAAACAATTCCTTGTGGACAGCTAAATATTATCTTTGTGACTAAAGTGCTACATCTTATAAGTTAGCATATTGTATGACTTCTCCCAAAAGTCAGGGCACAGTAAAATGCACATGTTGGCAGGTTTGAAACACAACTTACCATACAAAAACGCCAATGGTACTGAGTCCACTACGTTCCTTACGCACCCTCATAATATCCCTCAAATGATCTTTTAATATTCTATCCAAAATAATCAGGCCCATTTTTTTTTCACAACGTGTCTATGGAAAAACATTTAATTGCTTTCAGTAAATGTGACATACAAATCCTTTTCTCTTACTGAACTGCAAGGAAAATACACTATTCAACTAATAAATCGTGTAATCAGCTCGTGTTAGAATTAATGTGTTGAAGTATTGAACAACAGTATTAGTGACTATAAAGAGTTAGGTAGTCAACAGCCCGAGTCACAAAAAAGAATGAAATGATAAATCATCGAATAAGCCTAGAAAACCCATTCTCTCTAACCCAATACAAGTCAACACTATTGCATTGTATACCAAGTTTGAGGCTTTTAGCTTTAATTGTTCGTGAGAAATCTTTGACGGAAATTTTAATTATTTCCTATGTAAAGTGAATGATGAATGAAAGAACAGATGATAAAATGAGCTGAGAAAGCCCATTGCCTCATACACAATGCAAATCATCATTATTGCATTGCATACCAAGTTTGACGCTTTTAGCTTTTATAATTCCTGAGAAGTCCTTGGCGTAAAATGTAACAGTGACCTATATGGAGAGAAAAAAGAATAAAAGAGCAGATGAATAAATATGCTGAGAGAGCCCATTGTCTCTTACACGATTTAAGGTATCATAAATGCATGGCATACCCGAGTCTGAGGTTCTAGCTTTAATAGTTCCTGAGAATAGTCTCAGCCAGTACAGACAAACTGCTGCGATTCGGACCTCCCTGCATATAAACCTTATTGGTTTGCTTGGACGGTAGGGCTTGAGATGCCATTTCAACTCAGTGTCGGGTAAAACCGACGGAGATTGAAGATCCGATAAAGAAACGCGTGCGTTTGCGCATGCGTTTCTTTATCTGATGTTGCACCTCCCGAGGTTTATAAATCCCATATTTAAAATGGGTCAATAAATTGTATATTATATGCAATTTGATAGAGTCGATGGATCATCTTGCATCTAATTCTTAGTATAATTTTAGCTCTTCTGTTTTTATTCAGTAAAATAGAAAGCGCTTTGAAGATTAGAAGATGGCGTCGATACAGTTTTTTTTTTTTTTTGCTTCAGTCAGCAAACTCATGCAACCGGTAGTGGGCGCAGTGACAAATAAGCTGACTGAAGCAAAAAAAAAAAAAAAAAAAAAAAAAAAAAACTATCGACGTCACCTTCAAAGCGCTTTTTATTGTACTGAATTAAAACAGAAGCACTAAAATTATTAAACTGATAAACAATTAAAAATGCGAGAGTGACCAAACTTACCTTCGCCGGTTCGAGTCCGGTTCTGGTCGCATTTTTTTCAGCTTCATTTATTTTTTTTTTATTTATTAGCAACACCAGGCGTTACATTTACATGTAAGTGCAGTTGAGGAGCCTGCCTTCCTTTGCAGAACTTGGCGTCTCACATATGACCCGAGCTAGGCTCGAACCCATAAAGGTTAAAGAAAAAAAAATAAAGATACAGAAGATTTAACGCAAAGAGCATACATGTAAGCTCATAAGAGATTTTATTGCGACAAACAAAGTAGCCTTTAACAAATACTTACCGTCCTTCATTTATCGTTCAAGGACTACAATGTACCCCTTATAATGCGAGTGTCAGCCAAGGGAGCGCCTAGTACTATTTGTCACGCCTTTGGTATGGCGCGGCCGGTGATCGAACCGCTCATTCCCGAAGCGGACGCTCTTCCACTGAGCTATCGGGGCGGGTTCCCGTTCTTCATTAGTAGTGCTGTTTCTTAAATTTATAAAACTTCGAAGTTGAAGACATGTTATCAGCGCCCGGTAGGTCAGTCGGTAGAGCACTTGCCTTGTAAGCAAGAGGTCGCTAGTTCGAGCCTGGTTCTGGTCGTTTTCATCTTTATAGTTAAGATTTATGTATTTACGCCTCATTCAGTGGTTATGTCCATGTAATATTTATTTCAACACTGTCTTCGAGACTGACGTTATTCAGTCTGAACGTTGTTGACATCTATTAAATAGTTCCTGAGAATAACTAGGGCTTCAGCTGAAGTGCACGACCCGCCGGATGCTTTTAGCTTATGAGTGTTACCATATATGGGTATGGCGGCCATTTTGGTCATGTGACCTGGACCTAAAACGGTTCCCCCAATTAATGCGCCTTATCGTAAGGAGCAAAAATATATCTTATAATTTAGTACTGTATTCTGAATCGTTTGCAGGATAAAATGCATTCTCACTTTTCCAATACAAAAGCATATGTGTCAAAGTTTGACCTAGGCACAAAGAAGGTCAAGGTCAACCCAAGGTCACCATTTTAGCAATTTATGATGGGCCTACGTCCCAGATGCTGTTTATCAAGTTTCGTGGAAATCTGCCCAGTGGTTCTGGAGAAGACTATTTTTGAAGGGTTTTTACCATATAGGCTCCATCTGAAATTTGATTTCAATCGGCCCAACGGTTTCCGAGGAGAAGCAGTTCAAAAATTTTCACATTTTTCGCCTCGGCGAGGCTATACTAAATGGAATGGGATATTTCGCAAGTTCATTGGTTAGATCTCATTGATATCTATCAGTATGCCAAAAATTGTTTAAATATTCCAAGCGGTTAAGTCACTATCACCCATTTTCACAAACGGGTTATGGACGGACAGACAGAATGACAGAATGACACGGTGATTTTAGGGCACTCTTAGAAAATCAACCGACTTCAGTCGGTCGCTTTTTCTGCGGGTCGTGCAATATGCCGTTAAATTGTTTAATGTACGCAGGCGACATTGTCTTACTATCGTCTCCAGCTATTGGTTTACAAGAAAAGCTTAATAAACTCCATGAATTTTGTCAAGACTGGTGTTTAGAAGTCAATGTTTCGAAAACAAAAGTTTTGATATTTATTAAAACCGGGAAATTAATACAGAACACTTTCGGTTTCGGAAATGATTCTCTTGAAAATGTTAGACACTATCGGTATTTAGGTGTGAATTTGTCGGCAAGTGGGAGCTTTATTTTTGGTCAAGAGGACATTTTTAATTGGTCAATAAAAGCATCGTTCAAATTATCAAAACTGACTACATCAGGAGAACCGAGTGTAAATACAAGTTTACATGTATATGATCATATGATCAAACCTGTTGTGCTATATGGTTCTGAAATTTGGGGAGTTTTTAAAACAAACACTGCAGCGTGCAAAAAAGATAATACATGCCCATTTTAATGGATGAGATATATAAGAATAATATAGCCGATAAATCGCAAGTACTTTACCTAAAATATATTTTAGGGGTGAACAAACATGCTTCAAATCTCGCTGTTCTATCAGAAACAGGCCGATACCCCATGTATTTTTCCATTATTATATCAATTGTTAAATATTTGTACAGGTTAGAAAACATCAAGGATAGTTTACTTAAAGAGGCATATATGTTAGCTAAGGAGTTGCATTGCAGAGTTATCCAAACGTGGTATTCAGCAGCAGTATATATTCTGAAGTCATTAAACCTTATTATCTGTTCATGTAGAAACTTTTGTGAAACTCAGTTAATTAATGTTTTAAAACCGAATTTAATAAAAGGGTTCAGATCTTTTTGGCAAAGTGAAAAACAAAATAAATTACGGGAGGGTAAGCTTGCTACATATTTTATTATCAAGCAAGAGTTTGGCAAAGAAATGTATTCAGAATTAGGAAAATTTCATTTGAGGAAAGCAATTTGTAAGGTACGATTTAATGCACACACCCTTTTAATTTAAACCGGTAGATATTCAAACTGAGGGAAAAATACCAAGAGAAGAACGGATTTGTTAATTCTGTTATATGAATGCTATCGAGAATGACTTTCATTTCTTAACCAAATGTCCTCTGTACAGCAGAGAAAGGGATGATTTATACAATATGACAATTAGTGTGAATACTAATTTTGCTTCCTTAGATGATTTTGAAAAGGCTAATTGGTTATTGTTGCAAGAAAATTTAGATATACTCGAAGCATTAGAGATTTATATTGCTTGTTGCTTTGAAAAAATGAATAATAATATAAGGTGATTCTATGGTTCTATACCAGGCCGCCGGTGTTCTTCATTATCATCATTTATACATGTTCATGTCTGTATTTAATGTATATTTATGTTTTTGTGTTGTTTTTGGACAGGTGTTTTTGTGTGTGTCCGTATTTTCGCTAATCAATTGCGTGTAGTTTTATGTACCCGCGAGGGTCCATAATTGGTGAAACAAACAATTCTATTCTATTCTATTCATCTATTGATACGCTGTTGACGTAACGCGTCGACGTGAATGGATTTTTCTCGCAATTGCATTGGAAAAGTAGGACTGGTTACAGAAAAATACTTCCTTACAGGGAATAAATCTTCCTAGGCCAGAGGTGATTATAGTTTTCAATTCATTGAGAAATCGTGGTAGTTCTTCATTATGCATGTAATATAAGTTTTAATTGTCTGTACATCATGATACAAGTCCGTGAAATCAACACCCCTCTAAAGCCCAATATGTCTATAGCGAAAACTGGGGTTAACGGGCGTATACATTTTTTTGCTTATTTCTGCTCTCAATGATGCGGTTCTAACGCGCACCCACAACCTATGTTCAGAGTATATGTATAAATAAGAAAATATCACATTTTTTCATCGGAAAAGTAGCCATTTTGGGTATATGAAAGAATGCACTATGTCACCTTCGGCCTCGTGCCAATACAGCAGACCTCGGACCTGTATCTGGGCCAATACGAAATTACTTGATTAATAACAATTTTATTACTTGACACCATTAAAAACATGATTATTGTTTTTTGACCTCAGTGTTATTACGGATGACCTCCGAACAAAACAGGATAGTCAATTATAGTCAATTCGGCCTCGTGCCAATACAGCAAACCTCGGACCTGTATCTGGGCCAATACGAAATTACTTGATTAATGACAATTTTATTAAATGACGCAATTAAAAACATGATTTATGATTTTTGAATATTGGTAGACCTTGTGTAATATAGGATAATCAATCTATAATATTCTAGATTGTTTCATTCATATCGCGTCGATCGTTAATCAGAGGCGGTCGAAAACCGGAGTACCCGGAGAAAAACCCCTGCCTTGGCGTCTCACATATGACCCGAGCTAGGCTCGAACCCATAGCGGTCAGAGACCTATTGATCAAAAGTCAGCGCAGTTATTCACTAGGCAAATGATTAAAAGTCAGCGCTCTTACATGTATCCACAAGGCCCGTTAAATAAATAACGTTACGATAACACACTCGTGCATCATAGTGTTTTTCACATCTAGAAAATTGCTACTTTGTGATGATTTTCTTATTTTACTGCAAACATAGGTTGTGGGTGCTCGTTAGAACCGCGGTTCAAACGAGTACCAACGACCTATGTCTTGGAATAGAAATAAGACAAATAACGTAAACCCCTGCAAACCATAGTTTTCTCCATATTAAGTGGGGTTTAGGGGGTGTTCGATTCACGGACTTGCCTCACTCATGTGATGTTACACAACATACTAGTGACTCAGAACAACCAGAATCTTTCTCAACCGAATAACACACTTCGCGTATGCAAGCATGCTCGCACACAATGGTCCTAGCCCTTTCTAAATCGAGGGGATACGGGTCTGTTATCAACAAAACTTCACGTACGGATAGACGCACTGTAACATGAAGCATATTTGAATGACCCACAAACTTTTTTTAGACACTACAGACACTAAGTCACAAAACCGCACAACCAAGGCACCTGTCTGGATCGTTTTCAGAGAAGTGTTCAGTTTCGTCTATGAAAACCTTTCTCGCTGAACATGTAAATATGGGGGAAAAAGAAAGAAACCGCAGCAAAAAGAACAACAAATCGAAGTTTAAATAAAAATCTCATATCCTGTTTTTAATTCGGCAAAAACAAAAACGCTTTTCATAATAGCAACGATTTACATGGACTGTTTTAATAATGATTTCGCCCGATTTGCTTAGACTTCCCCTAACCTTGCTTATTAGTGTAATGTAAGACAATAATGGACACACAGCATGACTCCACTTTCTAACAAGCAGTCAGTAAAGGAAGCAGATGGTCCTATCACAGCTCATTACTTGACAAATTAGGGACAATTTACGATCGTTTCTTCACGGAAGTGGACTAGAGATGTTTCAAAAGTACACGGACGACCTCGTAATTCATCTAGACCTAAATTTATTTCTCTTCGATGTAAGCGACCGGGTAAGACACGGACATGCCTGCTCAGCTACATGTTGGATTCTTTGATGTAGAAACTATATGCATTCTACTAGCTACCCCATCACGTGAACAATTCCGTGAAATGAACACCCCTGAAAACCCACTTTATATAGCTTTAACGGGGATATACATTATTTTTCTTATTTCTGCTACAATACAATAGAGAGGTACTAACGAGCACCCCTCAACCTATGTTTGCAGTATACTTACATTAGAAAAATTTCAAGGATTTTTCTTCAGAAAATAAGCCGTTTCGGAGATGTTTTGAAAAAATGCTTTATGTCGCACGGATGTGTTATCGTAATTAATCATACCTCACCTGACTTTCCCATATAAATTCCCATAGGCCGGAGGGTGATGCGATAATTTCAACTAACACATGCGCGGAATTGGCTGCGCGTACGGTTCGATTATTTAGGAAAGCTGGGGAAAAAGAGTCTAAACCCAAAATTATAACATAGTCGAGAAATTTTGGTACAAAAATGTTTCTTTTGATTTTTTTTAAGAAATCCCATACCCACACTTTAGGGTTATATTCAGAAATAACTAAGTTATCGACGCTTGAATTTCTGGATTTCTGTTTCACTAGCAAACGGCGCTTATGTACAAAGCCGACGTTTTCGGCTAATTTGAAATGTCATCACGTCAAAAGTCGCATGTAAGCTAGCTGTCCTGTATTTTTCATTAAAATCCTTTATCTTAATTATTAGTTTTGTTCCGTATAATATATTAAATATTACATTCCTGAGAGGTTGATAGGGGAAAATGTCACCCTTCGGAATATGAATATCAACCTCGGTTGCGCCTCGATTGATATTCCTCGGGAATGTAATATTTATATAGTAGTGGTCACTAAGGTTTTGATCAGAATGCGCTGACAGTTTGATCTTCACTTTTTTTGTCCGCAAAGGGCAAAATAGGCTTTCTCATGATGTGGTGCACAGGAATAAGAAGATAAAAATTGGGCTCTGACAAACATCACACCCGCATTTTAAAAGACTCATATGTGTGCGTACGTGTCGCATACGTAAGCAGACTCAGAAAAAAAAATGATAATTTGTTTGTTTGAGTTGAGGTTTTAACGTCCCCGTCAACACTGTAAATGTCATTTTGGAGACGTTGCTTCCAATAGACGTTTCCGAGAACCTAATCTTATGCTCCGCCTACTTGGTTACTGTTGTTACGTCCCACAAGCTTTGCAGCCAATGTGGCGGAAACAAAGAAAGTCTGTGTAGATCTCGGAGAAGATTTATCAAGTATTCCGGACAATATTTGCGTTTCTTACTTACCGAGACATAAAACTTTGACAAAAAAAAACAACAAAAAAAAAAAACAACAACATAAAAACAGCCTAACCAAAGGGCTAAGGAATTATAAAATAGAGCAGAGATCATGCTATGAACATATACTAGATGAGCCAACACACCCACCGCATCAGTCTGCTTAATTACTAAGACACGAGATTTCGCGCATCTCTCTTTGGAAAATCAGCAGACTATAGAAGGGCAGTTGCAATCCGCGAGGGCCCCAGTCAGACTGCGCAAATGCGCAGGCTGATCCAAGTCCCTGATGCCCGCAAAAGTCCCAACGCAGGCCCCGCAGCACATCAACCATACAATATTTGTGACTGCACTGCAGTCTGAGGAGAAAAATCTGTATATAAAAATAAAAATCCAGTCGAGTGCCCCGACCGGGGGAATGAACCCACGAAACTCGGGTTACAAAGCGAGCGGACCAACCAGACCAGTCAGTTATGCACTCTATATGGATATTTATTATGGTCGTACTACTAAATTCTTCCACACTACAGAGAGACATTTGTTTCAAATGTTTAGGAGATACTAATGTTATATGACATTTCCAGCTTCTTTTGACTCCGCTGCATCTGCCCCGCCCCTGGGCTCAGTCGGTAATCATCGTGGCACCAGGCACCATTGTAGTAGGAGGAGGAAAAATCTGTTAAGAAAAATCCAGTCGAGTGCCCCGACCGGGGACTGAACCCACGACCTGGGGTTGCAAAGTGAGTGACACAACGACCAGGCCAAAAGGCCCGGAGCAGTTGGACAGGTCATTTATGCACTCTATATGTATATACTCATATACATGTGTGTTTGTTTGATTTGAGGTTAAACGTCCCCGTCAACACTGTAAAGGTCATTTTGGAGACGTTGTTTCCAATTTTGTGGGACTTTACCCGACCTTCAGATGAAATGACATCTCAAGCCATGCCGCCCAATGAAACCAATAGCGTTAATTAGCACTGACGGGCCTACTCGCACCGCTTTTCCTGGGCAGACTTAGATCCTCTAAGCGATTCACCAGTAGTCGTGTGCGGGTCGGTTTCAGCTCTGTGTGGAATCATCATGCAGCCCATCTATTTCTTCAAGCCCCGATGGGCGGGGGCCATCATATATACATGTACATATTTATTTCAATATGGCCTTACTACAACATGACAATTGTTTCACAGTCCCACACAACCCCATTACCCTGAAATGCCCTTCTCAACTACCGCGTTTCTTCGTTTGTGGGAGAAAATGGCCGTTAGTGACCAACACAGCCGCACTAAATAAAATTGATTTTTTTCGATTGGATGAAACAGCGCTCTTGATTGACAGCTCGGAAACGTCCATTTTGTGGGACTTTTACCCGACATTGAGATGAAATGACATCTCATGCCCTGCCGCCCAATGAAACTAGGGTTTATAAGCATGGACGGGCCGACTCACAACGCTGTGCCTGGGCAGGCTTAGATCCTCCAAGCGGTTTATCAGTACTCGTGTTCGGGTCGGTAAAAATGATAAAAGCAAAATGGAAGTAAAGGCAATAATCAGGAATCGATACGATTTTCTTGCACACCAGACAAGGAAATCCGTGATTTTACCCTGGGATAGAAATTTATGTTCTGACCCTGATGTTACGACCCCAAATCGAATATAATCGCGTGTTTGATAAATGCACTAGTTGACAACGACCTTGTATGCGCCGACGTTAAGGTTGACGTCATGCACGATCCGTGACGTCACTTTACATTCCTGCAGTGTCAACACAATATGGCGGTTGTTGGTAACCGAAGTGACTGCAGCATTAAAATTCCGCGTTAAGAAAGGAAGGTATGCAAGAAGAAGAATCCAATATGGATGTGAGGGGTGGATAGAAAAATTCGTCCCTCGGGATCACTGTCCGGCATCACTCGCCAAGCCTCGTGATGCCGGACAGTGTCCCTCGGGACGGATTTTTCCATCCACCCCTCACACCCATGTAAGATTCTTATAATCTCACACTTATCATCAAAGACGTCATAGGGAAAGAAACACGAACAAAATAACTTCACTATAGTGAAAACGTCACACGCGGCAAGCCGCAGTTGCCAAACAGCTATCCAAAAACAAAAATCTATTTGCAATGCATACATGCAAAGACAAACTATAAAACATAACATACCTCGCCCTTGGTCCGTCCTGTCGTGACTTAGACAATAATTTATCGGAGTGTCTATTGCCAGACGTCTGGCAATAGCAGAAACTCGGTAAAATGCTATTGACAGACGCCTTAGTTTTATGTAATGATATGTGCGGAAATATACGAATATGATCAAAGAACTGGTTTATGCTGAGTCTTTCATAGTCGAAATTCGAAAGTTGGTGATTTTTGTCGCGCCTGCTATTAGCATGGCGCGATATAGGTGCCCGGTTTTCCGTCCGTTCGTCCGTCCTTTTGCCAAGGCGTCAACATTTGCGACCAACCTAGCGTTCACCCTAATGGTCAAGTTTATTTCTCAAGAACTATAAGAGCTTCATTAATGATACTTGGTACAAACTTGTATCTGGAGTTGACAACTTACATGCAAGCATCCATATTTGACCTTTACCTACATTTCATGGTTCACTGACTTTGTAAAATATTGCGACCACCCTAGCGTTCGCCATAAGGGTCAAGTTTATTTCTCAAGAATTATAACAGCTTTATTAATGATGCTTGGTACAATCTTGTATCTGGGTATGGTAACTTAAATGCAAGCATCCATATTTCTTGTCAGACGTCTGGCAGTAGCATTTTACCCGATTTTTTTCTATTGCCAGACGTCTGGCAAAAAAACATTTCCTGACTTTGTGCTATTGACAGACGTCCGGCAATAGACTCTTTCATAATTTCTTCAGTCCGCATGGAGGCTTTTTAACTCGTCCGAGAACATAAAATCAAACGACTACAGAGAGCAAAATAAAAGTGAAAACAACAATCAGTAATCGATACAGCTACCTGAGACACCAAAGGGAAAGAAATTCGAACATGAAATAGAAGGGTCTAGTCATTTCATGTTTGTGTTTCTTTCCCTTTGATGTCTCTGACGGGATTTTGTTTGTTTGATTAGAGGTTTAAAGTCGCCTTCAAAACTGTAAGGTCATTTTGGAGACGTTGTTTCCAATTTTGCGGGACTTTTACCCGCCATTGAGATGAAATGACATCTCAAGCCCTGCCGCCCAATAAAACCAATAGGGTTTATAAGCATTGGCGGGCCGACCCGCACCGCTTTGCCGTGGCAGGCTCCCCAGTGAAATTCGTTTCCGCTGAATGTTCCAATGCAGTTCTTCTGTCGCGGTTTATTTTTGTTATGGTTTGTCTTTGGGTGTTTGTGTCGCTTATGTTATTTTATTGTGGATAACCTATTGGCCATTTTGTGGGAAAGTAACTGTCCTTTTGGCTTTCCACTGTTTGTGTTTCCATTAGGCTCTGTTGTTTCATCTTTTTGTGTCTTTCCCTTTGGTGTCTCTGAAGGGAGCTGTGGGTTGATTGTATCGATTCCTGATCATTGCCTCCACTTCTATTTTTAGATCCTCTAAGCGGTTTACCAGTACTCGTGTGCGGGTCGGTTTCAGCTCTGCGTGGACGCATCATGCAGCCCATCTATTTTTTCAAGCCCCGATGGGCGGGGGCCGATCTCTGATGGGAGCTGTGTGATAATTCTGTCGATTCCTTGTCATAGCCTTCACTTCTATTTTATATCTCAAACGGTTATTTTTGATGAAGATTTGTGATATTTTTATCTCACGAGAGCCGAAGCCTCCAGGAGAGCTTATAGGATAGGCAGTTGTCCATCGCAGTCGTCTTGCGTATATCCTCTGTCTGTCGTTTGGCGTCGCCTTGCATGTAAACTTTCAAACGACATCTCATCTGAAGCCAGTGGGCCAACACGGTCCGAATTTCGTCTGTAGCATCCTTGGCCTTGGGGTTGAAAGTTTGTGCGTTTATTTTATTTATTTTTTTTATGAAAATCGGCTCATTAATTTGGTTGCTATGTCAACTGTGAGTTTCTATACGCTTAAAATAGGAAGAAGGGAATTTACTGCCAAGGCAATGCATATGTTTTGACTAAAATGTTCAGAAATGTTCCTTATTATAAGAGATTTTCTATCCTCCATATGATTTTAGGCATACTACTCATTTTAACTGGTTGCCATGGAAAAAAAACTAAAAAAAGGATAAAACTTAAAAAAATATCATCTCCACAGAAACCGCCCTATGAGGCTGAGACATAGACACATTTATCACAAATTTTGTCTTTTTTATGAAATTCGGTGTTTTAGTTGGGTTTCTGTGCCACTTAGAGTTTCCGTAAACAGGATTTTAATTATTTGGACCCCATTTTGATTTATATCAGTCTTTGAATCGACTGCCTATTCGAATTTCGCAAAATTGCAGTATGTTTCCTCTGGCTTTCTTTGCCGGATCATTACAGGGTCACTGATGAGGCTTTATTATCCGAAACTACGTAGTATGGCCCATCTTCTTTCTTATGAATGTTTTCATTGCTCTTAAAGGAACGCATTTTTGATTTTTATTATAATGGGGGAAACAAAACATTGATATTTATTGCCAAGTAGGAGTCACGGCATTGATCAGGAATTGGTACAATTAACCCCACCACCGATCAGAGCACCAAAGGGAAAGAAACACAAACATGAAATAGCTAAACCCTAATGAAACATCGATATCGGAAAGTCAAAGGAAAGTTACTTTCCCAAAAAATGGCCGACAGGCTATCCAAAACAAAACGAAATAAGCGATAACACATTCAAAGACGAACTATATCCAAAATAAACCGCGACAGGAGAATCGCATTGGAACGGTCAGAGAAAAGTATTTCACTGGGTGAGTGTGTTGGGGAGGGGAAAGGGGCTCTTAAATTGATTTCACGCGGCCACAATCCTCGCTCTTACTTCCGTCGCGTTTAAGACAAAAACGTTCCGTCCGCATAAAGGCTTTCGAACTCATTAGTGCAACATCTAAGAGAGCACAAAATAAAACAACCAGAGAGTTGAAACAACGGTACGGAGGCGGCAGCAAGAAATAACCGAAATGCCGGAGAATAAGAAAACAAACAGTTAGACTCCGATGGACTTGACCGAGCCTTTGTAATTATTTTGACAAAAAATCATAAAAAAGTTTTTAAGTATGTTTAAACTGTCAAGCGATTGTAGGCCCGCTTCTCATTGTACTGATTGCTGTAGAACTCAACATGCAATAATAATAATAATAATAATAATAATAATAATAATAATAATAATATTAATAATCGGGCCTCCGTGGCCTAGTGGATAAGAGCGCTGACTCTTAGTCATTAGGTCTCTCACCGCCGTAGGTTCGAGCCTCGCTCGGGCCACGTGTGAGACGCCAAGTTCTGCAACGGAAGGTCAGGTGTTTTTTCTCCGGGTACTCCGGTTTTCGCCCACCTCTGATTAACGATCGGCTCGATATGAGTGAAATAATCTTGAAAGGGCCGTAAAACCCAAACCAAAAAAAAAAAAAAAATAAATAAAAATAATAATAATAATAATCTTCTAAGAACCATATACTCTATAAAATAGAAGTGAAGGCAATGATCAAAAATCGATACAATTAACCAGCATCTCCCATCAAGGACACCAACGGAAAGGCAACACAAACATGAAATAACCAGACCCCGATGGAAACATCCTTAGCGGAAAGGCAAAGCACAGTTACTTTCCCACAAAATGGCAAATTGGCTACTAAAAGAAAAGACAGCCAAAAATATAAGCGATAGACACACTCAATGACAAATCATAAAAAAAATAAACCGCGACAGGGGAAACGACTTGGAACGGTCAGTGAAACGAATTTCTCGGGTTGTGTGTGGGGGGTGGCTTAAATCGATTTTATGCGGCCGCAATCCTCGCCCCTTACTTCCGTCCGCATGAAGACCTCCTAACTCATCAGTGCAACATATCCAAGAAACCACAATCAAACAACCACAGAGATGAAACAACGGTGGGCACTCGACAGCAAGAAACCACTGAAATGCTGGAGCAAAAGAACTCCAACAGTTACTCCGATTCTGGATTCTATTACGTTGTTGAATATAAGAATCATTTTATCTCGTGTGCCGAAAGCTATAGAATATTCGGATGTTTTCATCATACTTGATGATGTGAAATGCCCTCTGTCAAGACGTACATACCCCTTATTTACAAAATCTGAGTGTAACTTCGCAGCCGTCGTAGGAAGATAGATTTATATCCACAGATTTAGCCTATTATAAATCGAACTATGCGCTGATTCATGAAGGATAGTTATCAGTTTCTGGCGAAAGAATGTACATTGTACTTGTGAACCGCTTACGTATAAGCCTGCCCAGGAAAAGTGTGGCTAGGTAAACTGGCTGGCTCAAAAAATGACCTAAATATTGTTGAGTGGGCCATTAAAATCCTGGAGAAGAACAAAATAAGCTTTCAAGCTTCCGTTCTAATCCAAATTGTTTCATGTAATATTGTATTTTTAGATGTATAATATGGAAATAACATATGTTTAAACTAAACTCCAATACAATAGACACAACCAGAGTCTACGTCACACAAGGTCAAAGTTCATTAGCCTCGTTTTATCTGGTGGGCAAAAAAACTTCCGGTTCCATACTCTACCGTTGATGTAGCACGAATTATTTTCTGTAATAACTATTGTTAAATCTACTTTCTATCAAAACTGTTTGCCATAAATCATTTTTGACATTAAACTGGTTCTTTTTCGTATAAAATTGGATAGAAAATATACATGCTTTAATTTTATTTCCATTCGTTAAATAAAGCGCATAGACTACGTTTTGGCATGATGGTAGGTAGTTTTATAACGCTTTTTAGGCAACAGAATGTGCGATAAAATGTCAGAAGAGACTGGTTCTATATCATTTATTACTTCAAAAATACAAACTGACAATGATCAGTTAATTTTGTGGAGAAGAAATGAGTTTAATCACACGATAAATATTCGAAATTCTCATTGACACAGTACGGCAACAGTCATGTTTTGCCAACCAGATTAAAGAGTACCTCTACAGGGGAGGTAATTGGCGCATGCGCAGTGAAACGTAAACAAGGTCACGTGTCAAAACATTGGATCCGTCTATACTGAAAATACAATCGAACAACAACGTAGACATAGGGAGGTAATTAAGATTTCAATTTTTAAGTTTGAATCGTTGAAATTCCTAAATACTCCAAAATCCCTACGCATATGCATAATCTGCGTATACACGTATTATATACCATACGATACAACTGCACATATCGATTCCAAATACTGATTTATAATGTACGTTTGCAGCGGATCTGTATTCCGATGTTGTTGTAGCGCTGGCTGTGGTAACGGTGGCAGGCAACCTGGTGGAAACTTTAGTCTCAGGCACTGTGGTATCTGTTTTCTGTTGTAAGTAAATTGTGGACTTTTGCTTGGCTAAAATATAGAAACACGTGAGCCATGATAATAAAAATAGCTTCATACATTTGCACACAAATCCCCAGCTTTACATCACGAAAACACGCCTAAATAAATTTGAACCAACTGAAACACAATATGGACCACCTCTTGGGCCCCCCCCCCAAATTTTTTTTTACCTCCTCCCCAGACCCCCTCTAAAAAAATTTTTTTTTATCTTCTTCAGACCACCCCTAAAAAAATTTTTAGCTTCTCCAGACCACCCCTCTAAAAAAAATTTTTAGCTTCTCCAGGACACATCAAAAAAAGTTTATGTGTCCCATATTTAAAATTATAGTATAAAAATTATTAGTAAAAAACACCTCGAGAAATGCTAAAATAAAAAAATGAGAAAATTAAAAAAAATAACATAAAAAATAGCCATGGATGAGTATCCAAAGTCTCGTGTTTGCCGGGAGTGTAATGCTCCAACATACCTTGAATGTGGTAAGTGCTACTGCATTCTTAAGTATATTGGGGAAGATCACAACTGTCCTGATGATGACGATGGATTCTTCGAAGACGATTCCATCACACTATGTGATGAGTGCTGCACATCTCAGATGTGATTTGTTGTTCTGTTAAAAAAATTTTTTCACTAAAACTCAGTAATCTGTAATTCTTGTTCATAGAAACTACCTTTGATTTCTTCACCTTTTAAATCATTTATTTTATAAGTAACAGGATTTGTATCTAAAACTTCTTCAATTACAAATATTTCTCTTGTCCAACGAGTTGTATAACCCTTTTCAAATTTACCTTTCTTTTTTGCTATTCTTACTCTATCCCCACCTTTGAATTTAGGTTTTTTAATTTTCACATCATTTTCTGGATATAAATTTTATCCACTGTTAATTCATTTTCTACTTTACTTGCTTCAACAGGTGTCATTTTAATAGAAGAATGTACTGTATTATTATAATTTTCAACTAATTCATCTAATATATCATAATATTTAGTAGTTTCATTGGCAGTAAAATATTTATACATATGTTGTTTCATAGTGCCTATCCAACGTTCTACTACACTAGATTTTTCTTCATTTTCAGTTGAATATAATTCTATGTTATTATCTTTAAACAATTCTTTTACTTGTCGATTATAAAATTCAGAACCTTTATCTAACCAGATGAACATCGGTTTTCTTTCTTTAAATAATGTTTTAAACGCCTCACTTACTGTTACTCCTGTTTTATTTTTTAAAGGAATTAACCAACCATATTTACTAAAAACATCTATAACTGCTAATAAATATTTATAGTGTTTATTTTGTTTTGAATATTGTTGCATATCTGCCAAATCAACTGCCCATGTTTGGTCTATTGAATCAACATAAACACGTCTTTTAGGAAAAGATTTTATAACTCTATGATGTAATTCATCTGCTAATTTATTTGTTATTTTGGATATAAATCTATTTTTGTTAGATCCACACTCAGAACATACACCTTTTAACATTTGTCTATTATTGGTTGTTGTTACTTGTTTCACTGAATCATTTTCAGTATGCTTTTTACAACGTAAACAATATATTTTTGGATGCTCCATTTTTTATATAATTAAAATTATTTTTTAATAAAATGAGCGAAGGAAAAGTTTGGAGGTACTGTTCAATATTTAAACCACTTAATTTATTTAGAAAAGAAAAAACATGTTTTGATGGTTATAGAAGAAAATGTAAAGATTGTGAAAGACCAATGAAACATTTACACTATATTCTTAATAAGGAAAAATATAAAAAAGCTTATCAAGAATTTTTAATTAGAAATCCTAATTATGTAATTGAATATAAAATAAGAAAAATGAGATAGTTAAAATTGTTTCTTTAAAAATGGAGAGTAAAAAAATGCACAGTACATCAGGTAAAGGTGCTTCTAGTACCTTATCCGATGTTATCTTATTAAAAATATAAACATAATACAACTATTAATGTCTTTAAGTATAAGATAAAAATACTAGATCCACAAAAAGAAGTATTCATAAATGCATTTAGTAATATGATTGATAATTCTATTAAAGATTTTCCGAATGGAAGAATTAGAATAGTTCCTATACATGAAATTATTTATACGAAACATGATAAATGGCCTATAAGAACATATGGTTATGTTAAAGAATTCTTTTTTTTAATTGAATGGAAAGATTATTAAACAGTGCTGAAGAACTGAATTTAGAAGATGTTATTTTTGAAGTTTCTATTATTCCTAATAAAAAAGGTAAAGGTAAAGGTTTAAAAATATTAAATGAAATAAATAAAAAAAGTATACTTCAAATTAAAAATAATGATACAATTTGTTTAGCAAAAGCAATTGTAACAGCTATAATTGAAAGGTATGATTTAACAGATTCACAGAAGAAAAATGTTAAAAAAGGTAGACCATTACAAAGAAGATTGGCTACAGATTTACATGTAAAATCAAAAGTAGAAATAAAAGAAGAAGGTAACGATTTAGATGATTTAAAGATTTTTGAAAATTATCTTAATGTTAGAATAATTGTTTTTACATCGAATAATATTGAAAATATTTTATATAGCGGTAATGAAAAATTTGATAATCAATTATATTTATATTATCATGATGATCATTTTAATGTAATTACTAATGTAACAGGATTTTTAGCTAAACATAGATTTTGTAAAACATGTTTAATAGGATATAGTAATCAACACACGTGTAAAGATGGTAAATTACAATCAAAGTTAGAACAATGGACATGTGAAAAATGTAATAAAACTTTTTCTATAAAATATCAAAAAACCTGAAAAACATATATGTGATGAAATCACTTGTTCTATATGTTATGAAAATATATGAAAGATACTGAACATCTCTGTTATATGAAACCTTTATTACCAAAACAAGTAAAAGATAATAAATATATATATTTTGATTTTGAAGCTGATCAACAAACAGGTATTCATATTATGAACTTTTGCATAGCTTATGATTTAGAATATATTTACTGTTTTAGAAAAAACTACATAAAAATATTTAAATGTGATTTTAATATTAATGATATAGACTTATCAAAATTGGATATAGATGATAGTTTTAGTACAATGGAAAAAATAGAATGTGAATCTGAAGATGTTGCTAATAATTTTTGTAAATATTTTATAAGAGATAATTTTAAAAACTATACATTTATTTCTCATTATGGAAAAGGTTACGACATGCAGCCTATTTTAGCATATATAGTAAAAAATAAAATAGATCATAATTTTATTTGTTCAGGATTAAAAATAACATCAATTAATGTTAAAGGAATAAATTTAAGATTTATAGATTCTATTAATTTTACGTTATGTGGATTAGCTGCTTTTCCCAAAACATTTGATTTTAATGGCAACAAAGGTTACTTTCCTCATTATTTTAATACAACAGACAATCAAAATTATAAAGGTGTTTATCCTACAAAAGAATATTATGGATATAATACTATGACAATTAAAAATAAAGAATTATTTGATAAATGGTATAATAATGTTCAAGATAAAGAATTTAAATTCTATAAAGAAATATTTTATTATTGTTTATTAGATGTTTTAATTTTAACTAAAGGTTGTAATAGATTTTGAGATCTATTTTTAAAAATAACAAATAATTATATTGACCCTTTTCAATCTATAACTATTGTTCAGTGTTGTACTAGAATATTTAAAACATTAATGCTAGAAGAAAACACATTGGGTATTCATAAAAGTTCTACTTTTCAAGATATTCATTCTAATAAAGCTATTCAATGGTTGGAATATTTAGCTAAGAAAGACAAAATAGTTATTCAACATGCTAAAAGAGGTAAAGAAAAAAGATTCAAAAAATATAAATTTGATGGTTATTATTATGATGAAGAAAATAAAATTCATCATATATATGAATTCTTTGGTTGTTATTTTCATAGATGCACAAAATGTTATTCACCGAATGAAATTTGTAAAATGGGATCCAAGAAAACAATGAAAGAATTATACGTTAATACAATGAATACACTACAAATTATAAAAGATACTTTCTCAGAAGAAAAAGTTAAATTTCATACAATTTGGGAATGTGAATTTGATAAAAATAAATATCCAGAGGTAGACATAGAATTAAAACCTATTAATAAAAGAGATGCATTTTACGGTGGTAGAACTGAAACTATACAATTATATAATAATCTTCCTAATTTAAAAGCAAGGTATGTAGATTTTTGTTCATTATATCCATGGGTTAATAAAAATTGTGAATACCCAATAGGTCATCCTGTTACTTATATCGATGTCTCTATTGAAAAGTATTTAATAAATAAATACTTTGGAATAATGAAATGTAATATATTACCCCCAAGAAAGTTATATCATCCTGTTTTACCCTATAAACAGCAAACATGCAATAATTCTCATAAATTAATATTTGGGTTATGTAAAACTTGTATGTCTAGATTAGAAATTAAATGTGATCATATAACAGAAAAGTTTGATTCATCACATGATAAAGTACATGCTATAAAACATTGTAAAGAATGTAAAAATATTAGAAATGAAAAATGTAAACATTCAGATGAAGAAAGAGCTATTATAGGAACTTGGTCAACTATTGAAATAAATAAAGCAATAGAAAAAGGATATAAACTATTAAAAATATACGAGTTAGAACAATTTGAAAATACATCCACAAAGGTATTTAAAAAATATGTTGATACATTTATGAAGTACAAGCAAGAAGCCTCGGGTTGCAAATGTAATCCTAAATATTGTAAACCTGGATGTAAAAATGATAATAATTGTGAAACAAAAATACAATATCTTATACATTACGATAACATATCCGTGTGACATAGTGCATTTTTCTTACCTCAAATAAGGTATTTTTTCTGATGAAAATTTGTGATATTTTTACTCCAAAAATAGGTTTTGGGTGCTCGTTAGAACCGCCTCAATGAGGCGGTTCTAACGAGTACCCACAACCTATGTCTTTGAGCAGAAATAAGGAAAATGATGTTTACCCCCCTAAACCCCAGTTTTCTCTATATAAAGTGGGGTGTAAGGGGGTGTTTATTTCACGGACTTGTCCACGTGATGAGATAATGTATCATATAATTTAGATATTGATAAAGTAAAGCATAATGCTGGTTTAAGATTTATAGCTAAAATATGTTTGAACTCTTGATGGGGTCACTTTGGAATGAAAGATATTTTTACAAAAAAGGAATATTGTTATAATTCAGATCAATTAACAAATATGTTTTTTAATGAGAAATATGAAGATATAAATATTATGATATTAGATAATGATACAGTATTAACAGAATATCAGAATAAAAAAGAATATACTAAACCTAATCCAAGTGTAAATGTTTATATAGCTTTATTTACAACAGCTCATGCAAGACTTAAACTTTATGAACTATTAGATATCTTACAAGAAAGTATATTGTATTTTGATACTGATTCATGTATTTATCATGATGATTCCTCAGAAGCATGTTAAAAGATAGAGTCCATGTTTGGTAATAAACTAGGCGATTTAACAGATGAAATTGTTCAAAAACATAATGCTAATCATATAACACAATTTGTATCATCAGGGCCAAAATATTATTCTATGAAATTAGATACAGGTAAAATAGTTAGTTGTTGTAAAGGATTTAGATTAAATGCAGAAGTAGAAGAAAAGATTACAATGGATAAAAAAGTAAAACTAATTACTGATGAAAATGAATCACATGAAATAATTACATATAATCAAATTACCACAAATAAGAAAGATAGAAATTTAAAAACTGTAGAACGAGTTAAAATGTATGATTATGATTTTGATAAAAGAATGATACATAATGAAAATGTAAATGTAATTAGAAGTTTTCCTTATGGTTACTAAATTAGGGGTATAAAAATGAAGAGAAACACGCATCTTTATGGAAATAAAAAACCTATTAGTCCTTATGCAGCTGAAGACCCTGATGCCAAAGTTGTATTGGGAAGAATACTATTATCTTTTATCCAAACGAAAATGTTAAAAGATACTGGTAAATGTTATTTAACGGATGCACAACAATTAATAAGGGATAAATTTGAGGGTAGAAAATTATCAAAGTTTCCTGCAGGATGGGATGCTTTTATTAGACCAGATTTAGTTTGGGAATATGTTTATGAGGAACCAGCTCCTCAATGATTCATTATATTTTATTTAATTTCCATGCAACAAATCCAGTTAATACCATAGCACCAACAATAAATGCAATCTCTCTATTTTTCTGATCTTCTGATGGAGTATAAAAATCACTTAATGTAGGTTTCGGTGCCTGTAAATTTTTATGTGTAACATAATAATATTCTTTTCCTGCTTGGTCTACTTCTTCAAAGGTTTTTTCTGCATGACGTTCTTTTTGTTTTTGTTCATTAAGAAAATCCAATTTTTGTGTTCTTTCATTATTCCATTTTACTTGTGCTGCTTCTAATTGTTCCAATGCCTTATCATGTCTTTCTCTCTCTTTTTCTGCGTCTCTGCCAATATGTGAAAACAAATAATTACTACCAGAAAAAGCAAAGGCGTTCGCTACAGCTCCACCAAGCATCATCACCACTGCACTCGCCATTTTATAAAATAATTATTTCACAATATTTTCTGGAATAATTCCTTGCTTAACTAACATATCTCTCGTCGCCATTGCGAGTAATATATCAATAGATAACATACCAATATCAGTCATATTGAAATCTACTTTTGGTGGTGGTCTTTTCAATAGTTTTCTTCCTAATTCTGCATATCCAACCGTTAATAGTGTTTCCACTCCGGCATGATATAACATGTTTGCAATTTGTTTTCCATCAATTTGTGTTGCCATTTTTTATAAGAATTGTTTGATTAATTAAACTCAAATGGATCGACGTCTTTTTGTCGTATCGTAGGTGCAATAGGTGCAACTTGTTTCTTATTATAAATATATAATCCCAATCCAACAACTACAATTGATATACATAATGGTATGTAATTTTTGTATATATTTACACGTTGAACTTCTTTAACTTCATCCCTAACTTCATCATCATCTTTTGTTATAGATTTTAATTGTATGTTTTCTTTTTTCATTGCTTCCATTTCTTTTCTTTTTAATTCAGCTTTTAATCTTTTTGCTTTTGCACCTTTTTTACCAGCAGATACTCTTTTTGGGTTTTTCTTTTTTGTGACTTCGTCATCATGGGAAGCTTTTATTTCACTCGTCATTTTTTATGTCTTTTTTATCAGTCTGGAAATCAATATGTCTCGCTGTTGTTAACATTGCAGTAAAAGGAGCAAGATACATTCCATATCTATAATACAATTCACAACATGTGCTTGTTAAAGCATGATTGATAAAAGGATCTTCCTCTAAGTCTTGTATTAATTTAGGTGGATTAACAACATTTAAATATTTTGATATAACCATAACATATAAATTAATAAAAGAATTACATAATGTCTTAGTCATACTCGCTCCTAGTCTTGCTTCATATATGCAGTATAGTTTGTTTATTTCTTCTGATGTCATTGTATCAATGTCTGACATTTGTAAGTCTTTACCAAGATATTGTTTACTTCCTCCACCAGCAACAATGGCTGATAATCTTTCACGTTTTGTTTCATTATTTTGATCACATGTATTGTTTTCATTAAGTAGTTCATTAACATCCATTTTATATGGTTTATTTTTTACTTTATATAATTAATTTTTGATTTTCAAATAATTAAATACCACATATCCAACTACCGATAAGACTGCAGTGTTTGTTATAATTGTTAGTATTTCAAGAAGCATTGCTTTTTATTATTGCTTATTTTTGTAATATTACTTAACCATTACTTATTTTTGCTATATTACTTAAGCATTACTTAAGCATTACTAAAGCATTACTTAAGCATTACTTAAGCAATACTTAATCAACCACCCAATAATCAGTAGGTTGGTCGGTTTTCAAAATTAATTTACGATGTTTCTTTTTCTTTAATTCTTCCTTTATTCTTTGACGTTCTTCCAATGTAGGAATAACATCATTCTCTCTCAAACAATTTTCAAAACTATCTCTATCTTTTGTGTAGAACATACATAACCATTTTGTTTGTGCTCTTAAATCTTTCAAAACTGAATTGTATCTTTGCGATATAACCCATACCGATTGTTCTGCGTGTCTGCCTGAAAAAGCTAACTGTAACAGCATATCTTGTTTCTTTTTTATTTCCTTTGTTGAACTACAATCATCAATGATATATAATGTTGATTTCCCAGCATATTTTTAAAAAACGACCGTAATAGTTCTTGAAGATTTTCTGTTCCATCTGACGTTATAGGATTAACAATTATAATATTTTTTGTTTTTGGTTTTCTAACATCACCAATCCAACTTCTGTTTTTATATGCCTTGTTCCAATGTATTGTGGGACAAAGTATAACAATATGACTAAATACACCAGCATACTCTGATTCCAATAAATCTAGCATAAACTCTGTTTTTCCACAGCCAGTTTGACCACAAATAATTGCACTATGCGGATATTTAGGTAATTCCATTTTTGTGGATTAATAATGAGCTTCTTTAAATCTTCCATCTTCAAAATTAATTTGGGCATCTTGTATTACAAACAGATAAACATTTATTGGTTCATTTCCTCCTGCTTCTTTTGTAATTTGTATTGTGATGCCTTCTGAGGCATTTTCTATTCTTCTCCCAGAACCGTGAAGATTATTATCATCCGTTGAACGTAAATCTAACCATAAAGCGTAATTAGTCGTTAGATATTTTTCTAGCGTTGTATAAGTAAAATATAAATCTTTAATGACCATACTTGTTTCTCTATTTCTTTTTGAATTTAGGGCAAAGAATTTATTTATTTCGTCCCACTGTTGGTATGATTTCATTCCTTGACTGTATAATTGATTTGGGACTCCTTCTATAGTCATTTCCACTTTTGTAATTTCTGGATTATAATAGTCTTCTGTGCTGGTCCTTTCAGGATCTTCGAATAGCATAAGAATACCTTTCATACTTCTTGCCGGGACATTTAAATTAATATTCCAAAGAGTATCAGATTTATTCTTCGTTATTGTTCTATGCCTAAGTATTCTATCGTATAAAATAACCATTTTGTCACTGACTTGCTGACTTATTTCGCTTGATAAATAAGGATCAGAAACAATATCGAATTCTAAACAAATATTTTTGATTGTATAAGTTGAAGTTGCATCTGCTGAATTAATAACTCTCATGTAATCGTTAAATGTAAGTTCATATTCTAATCTATCCCCGAGTCCTGCTTGATAAAAAGGCATATGTGTTTCCAATAATTCAAAATCAAGTGGAATACAAAACCTGTTTCCATAAGCCTTTGCTATTGCCTGATCTTCTTTATCTGCTGTTGCATTTTTTGCCCCCACTCTAAGTTTCAACATGTTTGGTTTGCCAATGCCTTGGTATATCATATTTACGCGTTCTGAAGGAGACTTCCATAAATCAATATAACAATGATAGATGTCACTATCATCAATGGACATAACTTCATTTCCACTTATCCTAATTGTTGTTTTCTTAATTATTGCTCTTCCTATGTTTTGGGAATATAGTTGCATTTGCATCTTTAGAGATTAGTTCAATGTCAAATGCTAATCTGACTGTTCCGGGAACAATAACATCATTACTACTTAGATTAGAAAAACTCACTAATAATTGTTGATTTTGATCAATAGTTGACGGATTATTGGTTATCACTACACTTTGGCGGATTCCTCTCACACCGCGTGGTTCTCTTATTTTTCTGTAAGGGTTTAATTTATTTCCATAGTTCGACATTTTTTTAAGGAAAAATTTAATAATTAAAAATGGCTGAAGGAATTGATCCTGAGAATCCTACATTTGAAATAGATGATGATGACGATGAGGATATAGAGTCCAAATTACCTATGGTCCCTGATGATCTTGATTGGAGTATTATTCTAAATCGTAGTGATATGATTGATGACTTAAGAGGAGAGGTCAAACAGACTGCTCTTCAAGACTATAAAGAAAAACTTGTAAAGACGTTTTATAAAGAAATAAACAGGCGCTATCAAATTATGCAAGACAAAGTAGATTATGATCAGTTTAGATTATCCGATGATAAAACCTTATATTGGGTTGTCGGCGACGAAGAAATAAGAATTACTGCAAAGCAGGGTAAAGCAGAATTTCGTTCTTTGGGTACTTTAGCAAACGAATACAACCGTGTAGTAGGTAGTGGCGGAACACGGGCAATCAGACAATATTTAAATTTATCACGTTATCAAAGCAAAACAAAGATAACTCAACGGGCAAGGATGGCTCTGGGCAGTACGCGAAATGATTTGCTAAATGCTGAAGAACAAATTCCAATGCGGGATTTATCTTCTACTCAAGATGTGCAAAATGTAGTAGACACAGCAAATAAGGCTGAGACCACTGTTACATCTCTTTTTGATAATTTAGAGCTGCCAGAAGTCAAAAATGCACGCACACAAACAGAAGGTCTAACATTAAGAGAACTGCAAGGTCTAGATAAGACACTACAGTCTATTCGCGGTGAACTTACAAATAACTTAGCAAAGCTGACAAACATTGATGATGACATAGCCAAAAAAAACGAAAATTACAAGAAGCTGAAGATGAAATTAGCAGAAAAGACATAACAGCTCGTTTGAAAAACCTTGAAGATAAGAGAGCTGTAAGACTTGAGGCTGCTAGTACAAATAGGGAAGCATTACGTACCCAGGTAAACAGAATAAAAGAAGCTATAAATAAAGTTTTGAAAGAAGACACAACATTAGGTGAGAGAATTAAAACATTATTTAGAGAACAAGGAATTACAATTGTTAGTGTTTTAACTGCTTTTGGAATGATTATTGGCGTTATTGTTGAGGCTGTTATTCCTACTACTGGTGGTGGGTCAATAACCCCTAAACCACCGTCAAAAGAAAATTGGATAACAAAACAATTAAGTAATCTTGGTAAACTATTGGCCAATCTTGCAGGAAAAGCAGCAGCCGCACTCCCGGGTATTATTGGTTCCATTGTGTCTCGGCTGTTGTCTTCTACTGGAAAAGTGATTAATTGGTTTGGCGAACATCTCTGGGCGTTGCTTGTCCTTGTTGTAGGATTATTGTATGCAGCTGCAAGAGAGTATATTAGTAAATCCTGAGTGCAATAATACCTATTACTATACTTCCTACTATTAATGCTGTTTTAGTTTTTTCGTGTTGTGTTGATTCTTTCGTGGTGGGTTGATTCTTTGTTTGATGTTTAACAGGTTCTGGTAGAGATTTCTTTGTTGGTGTGCCTTGTATAGTTGCAGGTTGTGTAGTAAGTGCAACAGGTTTAACATTTACATCACTATTGTAACCAAGCGAGCACTCCGATGTTGCAATTACAATTTTATTATTATATCCAGCGAAAGTACCAATTTGTAATATCATGTCACTGGGAGACATGTAGAGACCAAGTCCGTAGGTATAATCAACTTTACTCGTAGCATATTTCAATACATTTTGATATTTTGATATTTGGTCGTGCAAATCGATTGGACTGTTAATTGCTTCTTGAACATTTGCTAAGAACTGTTTTTGAGCATCAAATCCTGTGCCTATTTTTAGTATTTCTACACGTGTTTGATATTGTGCTCCTAATAGTGACCATACAAATATTCTAATACTTTCGTTAATTCGTTCAATACCTGGTTTTGTGAAGCCTTCTGATTTGTCTAATATAAACATTGTCCATGCCTCACTTATATCTACTGTATGTTCTATTTTGTCATTTGCACTAAAGAATGGCCCATCACTTCGATGTTCGTATCTGTATTTTCCACTTGGTTTAAAGTATTGTGTGTATCCTCCGAGACCATGACATTTAGAACTACTTTCCAATTTTTGGCGCCAATCTGTATTTGGTGAAACATTGAATTCATTGCATAAGTTTTGGTAAGTTGCTTTATCGTATGTGTTTTTGTAATAACAAAATTTCTCATCTGTTGGTAAAGGTGTTTTAAGTTCTTTTAAAATACGAGCAATACAATAATAAACATTAAATATATATACTTTTTTAGTTAGTCCTGAAGTGTTTTGCAAATGGTCTTGATAACTTACTCCGCATCCTGCAGTGGCACACCAAACAGCAAAATTCAATTGGCACTGCCACCAGTCAAATGATGAATGAAGCCATGTATTCCACGGATCATTGCTGTGTAATGTTGGAGTTTGATAGTTTTGAAATAAGTCGGGAAACGTTACTGGAAAATTGTCATTTTTGTTAACATAAATTGTTTGTTTTACAAGTTCACTATTCTTTTTAGAATATTTAGTATGAGGGTTATATGATGCATTGGGATTGTACTTGAATTCTTTTGGTATCATTTTTTATTAATTAAAATGTATCATACAATTTCTGATATTAATAAGACAATACACTTGCAACAATATATAGACAACAAATGCGGTATTAAGAGAATTGGATTGAAGAGTTTTACTTATACTATAGGTTGGCATAATTTGATTGATGAATCTATCCAAAAAGGAACAGATAGACCAATACGTTTAGCTTCAGGATTTTACAGTTTCCAACAAATAGCAGATATATTTCAAAGTAATAATATTGTATTATCTGTAAATGAAACAAATGGCAAAGTGCTTTTGACATCGACCGTTGATTTAAAAATAAGCAAAGGATTAAAAGAGATGTTAGGCCTCGAAAATAGACGATTAAACGCAAATCAAACGCATGAGGGAGAAATGCCTTTAAATGTTGCACCTTATAAACAACTATATATTCATCTTGAGCAGATAAATAGTGCTTGCAATTTCTTTGATGGTGCTCCTAGTAATATCCTTGGTGTTGTTTCTGTTGAGAATAAATCGTTTGGTGATATTGTTCATACACGTTTTAGTAATCCGGAATATAAACAATTAACACATGGTGATATATCAGAATTAAGTATAAGCGTTTGTGATGAGAATGGCCAGAAAATAAACAACAATGGTTTACCAATTTGTTGTGTGTTAGAAATTTTATGATTAAAAATGAGTATATTTGGTGTTAAGAATAATAATATTTTACGTGTTGATAGCAGAATATCAAATTTAGATAATATATTACAAAACGTTCATACAAATGAATACATTACAATATATGCTGAATCAAAAGGCTCTTTATCTAGAGATAAGATGTTTTCATTTGGAAATGGAGGTAGAGAGCGAACGGCCGGTTATGTTATGATGAAAGATGGTTATATTATAAGTATGGGTCTGTCGTGTGAAAAGTCAAAAGATGAAGTGCAGGTTACTGTGATGGTGGATGGAGAAGTATTGAGTGGGTGTATAGTTTATTTGGGAGACACACAAAGTGTACATCGCGATTTTGATAAACCATTTTTAGTTAAGGCAGGAAGTGTTATTAATTTTTTGAGTGTACTGAATAATTATACTGCGGTTAATACTGTTGCCTCATTATTAATTGAATTTAAAAATTATATATAAAAAATGAGTATAGTTGGTGTAAAAACAGATAAGAATAATTTGACTTTGCGTATTGATGAATTACATAAAAAAATTAGGAAATTTAAATAACAGATTACAAAACGTTTATACAAATGAATTCATTACAATAACTGCCGAATCAAATGACCCACTAACTAGTGGTAAAATATTTTCATTTGGAAATGGGGGTAGAGAAGGACCGGTTGGTTATGTTATGATGAAGGATGGTTATATTAAAAGTATTAGCCTGTCGAGTGTATCGTCGCTTGGTAAGGTGAAAGTTGGCGTGTTGGTGAATGGGAAAGTTTTGGAAGGGTGCAGTGGCCCCGCTTTAGATAGTGAAACAAAAAGTACACATTTTAATTTTGTCACCCCTTGTTTAGTTAAAGCTGGAAGTGTTATTAATTTTTTTAGTCTAGAGACTAATAAAACTACAGTTAATACTGTTGTCTCGTTATTAATTGAATTCAAAAAATAAATATAAAAATGAAGCAACCTACGGCCCCGAATTTATATCCAGACTTGTCTAGTGAAGACGGACAAAACTATAGATTACATAAGATATCAGAGATAGAAAAACAATTAATGAAAGAAAGAGACATCAGAAAAGCTTTATATAAAAAAGTATAAACGGGGGATTAACATTACTGATAGTGTTGATACTGCGTTAATTTCTTCAAGTGTTATTATGGCTGGTGTTGGTTTAGCTGTTCCAGTAATGTTACCATTAGAGATTGCTGCAATCGTTTGCGGATCTCTGGGTGTTTGTGTTAAGTTTGTTAGACGTAGATTACATGCAAAAACACAAAAACATTATGAGATTAAAACTATTGCTGATAGTAAGTTGAATAGTATAAAGAATTTGATTTCTAAGGCTTTGTCAGATGGGCAGATATCTGAAAATGAATTGAAATTGATTTTAGATGAATTAGATAAATATAACAAACTGAAAGATTGCATACATTCAAAACAAACAGGGTTAAGTGAAACGGAAAGAAAAAACTTATTGAGGAAGGCAAGGGCCAGGCTTTAGCTGAGGTAAAAAAAAAATAGGAGATGCTTGATTTATTGAATAAAGTTACAATAATTAATGATCCACCACCAGCATACATTTAAATCTCCCACTATCTATCTATCTATCTTCTAATACTGCGTCGGTCACATTTGATCATTACCGCAGGTGTATATTACATACACTCCAGGTTTTGCAGGATGAAAGCCTACACAGTAATCATGTAATTACGGTAGGGATCTTTAACCTGCACAGGGGATGGTTCTCCCTGCACAGGGGGCCTCCAGTTAACGTCCCGATCCGAAGGACGGTGCACTTTATGACATTCATCCCTGCAAATGATGCCAATGGAGCGTGTTCGGACACCGAAATTTTATCGCCGCTGCCGGGGATCGAACCCGGGACCTCTAGCATCAGAGGCAAGTGCACTATCCACTGAGCTATCACTAATCAACCTTTTTTTTATTCCCTTTTTGTAAAGATAGTTTCATGTTTGAACGTTTATAATTGTCAACGTTTTACTTGTGAGCTTCAAGTCTGATCAAATATTCGTTCAGGTATTTGCCCGTCTCTTGTCACAGACGATAAAGAGGGGAAATAGTGGATTTTTGCTAGTTGCATTTGAATTGATATTCATAGCAGGCTTGTTCAATGTGACCTTTTTACTGACGTTTACCTCGCCGCTTCTAATGAGTACCCACATACGCTGTAACGCTATTACGCTGTAATACTATTATGATTCCTTTCTATTAAGGGTTTACCATAGTACTATTACGCTGTAATAGTATTACATTGTAACACTATTACGCTGTAATACTATTATGCTGCCTTTCTATTAAGGATTTACCATAGTACTAATACGCTGTAATACAATTACATTGTGTTACTATTACGCTGTAATACTATTATGCTTCCTTTCTATTAAGGGTTTACCATAGTACTATTTCGCTGTAATACAATTACATTGTGTTACTATTACGCTGTAATACTATTATGCTTCCTTTCTATTAAGGGTTTACCATAGTACTATTACGCTGTAATACTATTACGTTGTAACACTATTACGCTGTAATACTTTTATACTGCCTTTCTTTTAAGGGTTTACCATAGTACTAATACGCTGTAATACTATTACGTTGTAACACTATTACGTTTTAATACTATTATGCTGCCTTTCTATTAAGGATTTACCATAATGAAATAATGAGAGAAGCGTATTTTTTTCTCTCATTCCCTTACCCCAAATTGTTTCCTGTCGGATTTTAATTTTTTTCCGAGGTCACTATAGTAGGTGTTTTTGGGGAGGAGGTAAAAAAATTTTTTTAGGGGTTGGTCTGAAGAAGATAAAAAAAAAAAATTTTAGAGGGGGTCTGGGGAGGAGGTAAAAAAAATTTTTTTTTGGGGGGGGGGCCCAGAGGTGGTCCATATTGTGTACTGAACCCCAGTTTTATATAGTAAAACCGGGGTTTACAGGGGTGAACCTTATTTTTCTTATTTCTGCTCTAAAATATAGATTGTGGGTACTCGTAAGAACCGCCGCGGTTCTAACGAGTGCCCACAATCTATATTTAGAGCAGAAATAAGAAAAAATATCACAATGTTCATATAAAAATTTTCATTTTTCGTCGATAAGGTTTACAATGTATTTGTATAGGCGTGTTTTCGAAATGGTTAACTTATTGTTTATACTTTGATCGTTCGGAATAGTGAGGAATGCTCACATGTTTAGGGCAAAGATACCTCTGTTAACATATAAGCCAGCGCACGACAAAACCTACAATAAGACATGTGCGCCCACCGATTACTGAGATCAGCCTGCACATCCATATAGTCTAACCAGCGACTTCTCTTGCTGAACGAAGGAGCATTGAGCCCTTAGCTATCCTTAGAACACGCAACGAAGTCTTTGATCAGACTGCGAGGATGCGCAGGCTGATCTGAGTCTTCGTTGGGCGTCAATATTTTTTGTATGTTTTGTCATGCGCTGGCTCATATTAGACAACTGTTGACGATTTGACCGCTAACGAGCTCGTGAAGATGAAAATTTCGAGTTTCTTGGGATCATTGGTTCCATTTAGAAATTTTGAAAATGAGGCATAATTGGCAGAAGAAATGCACACTACATGTTTAGTTCTGTTCCAGGTTCTGCTTCTAGGTGATTAGCATTTTAGAACAACTTCAAGTGTTTAGGGAATGTGTGGCGACTGTGTGGCGGTCGTAAAATGACTCCCTGCCCTTCATTGTAATGTTGTTAAAATCAAAGTTTCTATTCCTTTTGGACCATTGGTTCCATTGTCGATTTTTTAAAACACATGTATTTAAGGATCACTGATGGGGATCAAAAGACCGAGACTATGTAGTCTGGCTCAGAAAACAAATGCACTCTATATTTCGAAGAAGTATAATTTATTCTATGCTTTTACAGAGAAAGCTTCTTAAAACATACTGATGTATTTGGCCATGGAAGATAAAAATCATACACCCAGTAAAAACGTTTTCCAAGTCAGCATCCTGAACAGCCTGTTTGTGCGTGCATTATCTTGAGGCATTTTCCTCGGTGAGGCTTAGGTACACACACAAACAAGAGGCCCATTGGTCACTAAGGTCATGTGGTTTATACAATACACGGGCATTGCGCCCACCTTGGTCATGTGACAACAATCCCACGAACAAACGTTCCATTTCTTATCCCATAGAGGCTTTTCATGTAATTTTGTTCCAATCAGCTCAGCAGTTTTAGTGGCGATGAAGATAAAAATACTGAATCTGAGCCATACAGGACAAACGCAAGTAATGACATCGACCTTTGAAATTGATTAACTTCCATTCAGCTGATTGCAAATAATATTTCTGATGCGACGGAATATAATATATAATATATATTTTTATAAGTCTGGCTCCACACCCTTTTTTACTTTCTCTTCTCTCTTTCTTTTTCTTTCTTTTTCTGGAAGGGGCATAAAGCTCGGATATATTATAGATTGTATTTTAGTTAAGTCCTTTGGCTTAAAAGAAAGGTTTTTGTTCAGCAAGAGGGAACTTGAAATTGAATTAAATAGGAACAGAATAAAATTAATATGAAGAACGAGAGAGGCATATTTAAAACAAAAATGACGGAAGCCAGTCTAAACTTTCGTATGGACGGTCCGACTCGCACCACGTTGGCTCGACAGGCTTAGACTTTCTAAGCTGTTTATCAGTATTCAGGTGCGGTCGGTTTCAGCTCTGCGTGGAAACATCATGCTGCTCAGTCTCTTTCTCCGAGCCCCGAAGAGCGGGGGCCCTAGATAACATGTAGAATTTAGATATACTGTACATGTAATTTATTTAGATTTAGATGTTCATGATTTTATGTGTGTCAGTCTTTACATTTATAGACAGTCTTTAAATATAAAAACTTTCTTCTACCTGTTAATAGCCGAAGTTTACCGTACTTACGTGCATCATGCATAAAGGCCAGAATGAATCCTTTGCTAGTTACTTGCTCGTCAGAGAAGAAACGAACAGTCACTTCGTTCGTAACAGCATGTATTGTTTCCTGTTTTGACTTGCCACAGAATTTCCCATACACCTGAATGTCATCATATATCTGGAAAGAACATTTAGATAATACCCTTGCGTTTGGATATGACAGCTATATGAAACTGTTATTATTTAACCTCCGAACATCGTAACTGTACAGCCAGTCTGTAATTAATGCCCTGGCAATTGAAAATAGGTCATATAAATGGGTAATATATACATTGGAAGCAATGCCTACAGAATATTTTTAAAACTGTATGGTGTACAAGTTGTTCCTGTGTCAGAGCAGCTTGTTTCGGTAAGTTATGCCTCATCAGTGACACTCAGATATTTTTAAAATCCCACTCCGCTTTATATAGTGAAATTGTGGCGTCTATAATGACATATATTATTTTTTAATGTTTGTGAAAACATAGGTTGTGAGTACGCGTACTGGAATATACGGTTTACTTGCAGCGATACTTGTGAGCAGCCACAAGGCTGCGTATGATCCTCTTCGTGTGAAATAGATGTGAAGGCAAAGATGCGGAAACCTTTTAAATGCAAATATTGGATAACTGCTCTTTCACCGATTTGTCTCCATTTTGCAAAAGCTGCTTGTCTTGTTTACTTAAGAGTGCTACCTCGTCGATATGAGTGAGTGTTTGAGTTTCACGTCCCACCAACAGCTAAGGTCATACGGAGACGGGACCTCGGTTAAAAGACTCATCCGAAAGTCTGGAGAAGCCAGGGATCGATCCTGCGATCCCGGTGAGTGGTTTACAAGGCGAGTAGCGTAACCACTGCACCACGGAGGCTTCTACCTCGTCGATATAAACTGACCATTGGGAACACGGCCCTATATTGTCAAAAAAAACAAAACAAAAAAAACACATCTCTATGTACCTCCTTCAATATACCGGCCCCGATAGCTCAGTTGGTAGAGTGTCCGCATCGGGAAACGGGAGGTCACGGGTTCGATCCCGGGCCGCGACATACCAAAATCGTTAAGAATGGTACTAGCTGCTCCTCGCTTGGCACTCAGATTTACGGGGTAGAGCTAGGACTGGTCGACCCAGTGTCAGGATAATGTGACTGGGTATGGTATCATGTAATGTGTCTGGGACATGATACTTCGGTGAGGCAGCACTATAAAAGTGAGCATTGAGCTCCCTGTCGCAACCAGACACCGTCGTGATATGACTGAAAATTTTTTGAAAGCGACTTTAAACCCGAATTCACACACACACACACCTCCTTCAATACGAGGATCACAGCATATCAAACATCCCTCGTATGTCCTACGTAAGTAGGGAACAGACTGTGCGAAACCATTACACAAACACGCATATTTAAATACATTATATTGAAAATTTTACCATCACGAAATGGAATTTTTCAGATAAAAATTCTAATAATTTTGCTTTATCTGCTCAAAACAAAGGTTGTTGGAACACGATAGAATCGCATCACAATCTATGATGTCGAGCAGAAATACCCCAAAATATTGTACACCCCTGTAAACCCAAGTTTTACTATTAAACAGTAGCTTTTAAGGCGGCCCCCGACCGTAGGGGCTTGAAGAAATATATGGGCTGCATTATGCTTCCACGCAGAGCTGAGTCCGGCCCGCACACTAGTACTGGTAAACCGCTTAGAGGATCTAAGCCTGTCCAGGAACTGCGGTGCGAGGCGGACCGTCCATGCTAATAAACTCTATTGGTTTCATTGGGCGACAGGGCTTGAGATGTCTTTTCATCTCAATGTCGGGTAAAAGTCCCACAAAATTGGAAGCAACGACCTTAACAGTGTTGACGGGGACGTTGAACCTCAAATCAAACAAACAAATCAAGGGGGAGGGGGTCAAAATTATATAGATGTGTTTCGTGGTGATGTACTACGCAGCCAACGCAGAGACTGTGCGGATGCGCAAGCTGATCTGTATTTTTGTCGTTAGCGCATTACAAAAACACGCCTATGCAAATACTTTGCAAAACTTTACCTCCGAAAACTCGATATTTTTTAGATGAAAAAATGTGATATTTTTCTTATTTCTGCTCAAAATATAGATTGTGGGTAATCGTTAGAACCGCCTCATCGAGGCGGTTCTAACGAATACCCACAATCTATATTTAAGACATATTTTTCTTATTTCTGCTCAAAGTATAGATTGTGGGTAATCGTTAGAACCGCCTCATTCAGGCGGTTCTAACGAATACCCACAATCTATATTTTAGAGCAGAAATAAGAAAAAATAAGGTTTACCCCTGTCAACCCCAGTTTAACTATGTAAAAGTCCCTGCCCTACATCATAGTGTAGTTCATATTTTTCTTGTCCTTTGGGATCATTGATTCCATTGTGGAATTTTGAAAATATATTAGGGTCTCTGATGAGGCCTAAATGGCCGAAAGTAGCTAGTCTGGCCCAGAAGACATGTACACTCCATAGTTTCCAGTTCTGTGGTGTAGTCCTTGCTTCCAAAGGATAACCCTTTCTAAACATATTCAAGGGGGTCAAGATTAAATAGGCGTGGTTATTGTTGAAACGCCGTAAAACACTTGTTTTCTCGAAGAGATTTATATATGATTGGAGCGTAAATGGAAATATACCCAAACAATCGAACAATATTACAAAGGTTTTTGTTTGATTTGAGATTTAACGTCCCCGTCAACACTATGAAGGTCATTTTGGAGACGTTGTGTCCAATTTTGTGGGACTTTTACCTAACATTGAGATGAAATGACATCTCAAGTCCTGTCGCCCAATGAAACCAATAGGGTTTATAAGCGTGGATGGTCCGACTCGCACCGCATTGCCTGGGCAGGCTTAGATCCTCTAAGCGGTTTACCAGTACTCGTGTGCGGGCCGGATTCAGCTCTGCGTGGAAGCATCATACAGCCCATTTATTTCTTCAAGCCCCAATGGGCGGAGACCTATATTATAAAAGTACAAATCAGAATCATCACGTGAACAAGTCCGCGAAATGAACACCCCTAAACCCCAATTTAGAGGGAAAACCGGGGTTTATGGGGGTATACATTATTTTTTCTTATTAATGCTCCAAGTCACATGACATATGTTTGCAGTGTGTGTGTGTGTGTGTGTGTGTGTGTGTGTGTGTGTGTGTGTGTGTGTGTGTGTGTGTGTGTGTGAATTCGGGTTTAACGTCGCATTCAACAATTTTTCAGTCATATCACGACGGTGTATGGTTGCGACAGGGAATGTTTGCAGTGTGAAAAAGAAAAAAAAAAGAGAATTTCATAAGAAATGTAGCCATTTTGTAGATGTGAAAAAATGCACTTTGTCGCACGGGTGTGTTACCGTAATGATGTTACAGAGTTTGTTTGATTTGTGGTTTAACGTCCCGTCAACACTGTATTATTAGGTCATTTTGGAGACGTTCTTTCAAATTTTTGGGGACTTTTACATTGAGATGAAATGACATCTCAAGCCCTGTCGCCCAATGAAACGAATAGGATTTATAAGCATGGGCGGTCTGACTCGCACCGCTTTGCATGGGCAGGCTTAGATCCTCTAAGTGGTTTACCAGTACCCGTGTGCGGTCAGTTTCAGCTCTGCGTGGAAGCATCATGCAGCCCATCTATTTCTTCAAGCCCCGATGGGCGGGGGGGGGGGGGGGGGGGGGGGGGGCGATGGTGTTACAGAGATCGCAAGAAATGCAATGCCACAACACATAATAATACCTCCACAAAATCATGTTCGCACTGTGGGGACGATTCAATATCCATCAAATCTATGCGAATATCGATTCCGAACTTCTCCGGTGCTATCAACGTCCATATGCAGTAGTCAATGATGTCATAGTTGGCGTCGCCATCCCGGTCTGGGTTCAATATCCATCCCTGTGACTCCTGTCGGACACCACCACAGTTAGCATTGACGGCTAAAACAGTTCACACAAAATTCACTACGATAACTATCACGCAAACACGCCTATATAGTTTTGACCCCTTAGACCCTACGTTTATATAGTAAAACTAGGCTTTACAAGGGTATGTATCATTTTTCTAATGTCTGCTCTTAAATATAAATTGTGGGTACCCGTTAGAACCGCCTCATCGTCGAGGCGGTTCTAACGTGTACCAACAATCTATATTTTGAGCAGAAATAAGAAAAATATCAAAATTTTTCATCTGAAAGTTTACGTTTTGTTTTCGGCGGTAGAATTTACAATGTATTTGTACATGTATAGGCGTGTTTTCGTAGTGACATATGTCCGTGCCAAACAGTGCGTTCTTTAATATCTACAAAACGGTTAATTTTCTTGTGCAAATCTGTGATATTTTTTCTTATTTATTCTGCAAACGTAAGTTGTAGGTGCTCGTTAGAACCGCCTCAGTGAAACATAAGTTGTAAGTGCTCGATAGAACCGCCTCAATGAGGCGGTTCTAACGGGTACCCACAACCTTTGTCTTGCAGCATAAATAAGAAAATATTATATAACCCCGTATACCCCAGTTTTTCTCCATATTAAGTAGGGTTTAAGGGTGTCTTCATAAAACGGACTACTTAACATGATGTATTCAGTGGAATGTCCCTACTAATAACCAAAGATTTTGGGTTAGCCGATCATTATGATAACTACTCTGTGTGTTTCTCTGGAGCTTTTTAATATCTCTAAAACTAAAATACACCTATACAAATACATAGTAAGTTTTATCGCCGAAAAAACAAAACAAAACAAAAAAACAACAAAAAAAAAAAAACACGAAAATTTCAAGATGAAAAACTGTGATGTATGTCTGCCAAAATATAAATCGGGATCCACGTTAGAAGCGCCTTATCGTTGGTTCGCCATCGATACGGTGTGGACGGACGTCGTATGGGTGCCGTCCTGACGTTAGTCCGCTATTTTGAGGTGACTGCGTTAGACCTTCTACTCCTACCTGTGCTTGGAATGGCTGTTTAATCAGGGTGCTGCTTATCAACGTATGGCACTTATTGAAATTTGTTTATATGCTCATGCCATTGGAGGGCTGTGATCTTTGAATCTGGCAATATTTAGTAACAGGTGTTGCCTTATATTTTTTATTTATCACATAACGTCGCGTCTGAGAATGTTATAACGTCATGTAATAAATTCGATAATCCACTATAGGGATCAACCATGGTTTTTCATGCATTAACGTTCGCCGGGTCCCGAGGAAGCTGTTTGAACATGAGGCCGCTAGGCCGAATGTTCAAATATCTTCCGAGGGATCCGGCAAATGTTAATGCAATGAAATAACCATGGATGATCGTTGTTCTTGCATAACTTACGATTCCGACAGCAAATTTTGACGAAAACGCCCAAAAGCTCCATATAAATTTCATATAAACTCTTCAAATGCGACATGCGAACCAAAATGGCGGCCGGTTCAGAAGGTTGTTTACAATGACGTTGTCATGCAGTAACCCTCTGACGTCATCATAGAACCCTAAAACGCTACGTTCAGGGCGATAACGTTACGTCGCTCAACGTAACGCAAACAAAGCAAGGCCCATCTTGTGTTATGAAAAGCTCAAATTCCATGTTCAAACAGCACGCGAATTTCATGATTTGAACATGGTTTTTGCTGTTTGAGCACGGCTTTCGGTCCATTTGACTATGGCTTCAAACAGCCATGCTCTTAGGTATTTATACAAGAATAGAGGGTTATATATGCGAAATTGTTAGATACACCACGTAACGTACGACGTCGTGTTTACTAATGACGGAATATTGACATTTTTATTAAACTGTCGTGAATAAAATGCGTTTTAAATGCCATATGATCAATAAAATCTTGCATTCGTGCTCATGTATTATTGAATTTATTAAACACGTTAAAGAAAATGGATAAAATGCTCGGCAACGCCTCGCATTTTATCCATTTTCCTCAACTCGTTTAATAAATTCAAAACAAGAGGGCCATGATGGGCCTGGATCGCTCACCTGATCCATAGAGTAACAAGTAGGCCCCGGGGTGGGCCATTATTGACCCCAGAGATTTAATGTGCATTATGTTGAGGGAGGTCTAAAAAGGTGAAGCTTCATACCAAATATCAACAAAGGCTACAATTTGAACAATCTTGGCAAAGGTCCAATAGATGAAGCTACACACCAAATATAAAAGACATGGGCCTTGCGGTTTCAGAGAAGAAGATTTTTTAAAGATATTCCCTACATAAGCCTATGTAAAACCAAATGGCTCCGGGGTGGGGGCATTTTTGGCCTCAGGCCTATAATTTAAACAATCTTGATAGAGGTCCACTAGATGAAGCTTCACACCAGTTATCAAAGACCAGGGCCTTGCTGTTTCAGAGATTTTCAAAGATTATCTCTATATAAGTCTATGTAAAACCAAAGGGCCCCGGGGCGGGGGCATTTATGGCCCGAGGGCTATAATTTGAACAATATTGGTAGCGGTCCACTAGATGATGCTCCATACCAAATATCAAAGACATGGGCATTGCAGTTTCAGAGAAAGAAGATTTTTAAAGATTTCCCTGTATAAGTCTATGTAAAACCAAAGGGTCTCGGGCCGGGGGCATTTTGGCCACAGGGCTATAATTTGAACAATCTTGATTGAGATCCTCTAGATGAAATATCACACCAAATATCAAAGACCTAGGCCTTGTGGTTTCACAGAAGATTTTTGAAGATTTTCCCAATCTAATAAAAGTCTTTGTAAAACCAAAGGGCCCGAGGCGGGGGCATTTTTTGGTCTCAGGGCTATAATTTGAACAATCTTGGTAGAGGTCCACTAGATGTAGCTTCATACCAAATATCAAAGACCTAGGTCTTGTGGTTTCAGAGAAGAAGATTTGTCAATATACATGTATAAGTGTTTCCCTATATGAGTCTATGTAAAACCAAAGGGCCCCGGAGCCATTTTGGGCCTCAGCGCTATAATTTGAACAATCTTGGTAGAGGTCCTGAAGATGAAGCTTCATACCAAATATCAAAGACCTTGGCCTTGCGGTTTCAGAGAAGAAGATTTTTAAAAATTTTCCCTATATAAGCCTATGTAAAACCAAACTGCCCCGGGGCGGGGGCATTTTTGGCCCCAGCACTATAATTTGAACAATCTTGGTAGAGGTCCACAAGATGAAGCTTCATACCAAATATCAAAGACCTGAGCTTTGCGGTTTCAGAGAAGAAGATTTTTAAAGATTTTCCCTATATAAGCCCATATAAAACCAAAGGGCCCCGGGGCGGGGACATATTTGGCCCCAGCACTATAATTTGAACAATCTTGGTAGGGGTCAACTAGATTAAGCTTCATACAAAATATCAAAGACCTGGGCCTTGCGGTTTCAGAGAAGAAGATTTTTTAAAATATTTTCCCTATATAAGCCCATGTAAAACCAAAAGGCCCCAGGGCAGGGGCATTTTTGGCCCCAGCACCATAATTTGAACAATCTTGGTAGGGGTCCACTAGATAAAGCTTCATACCAAATATCAAAGACCTGGGCCTTGTGGTTTCAGGGAAGAAAATTAAAATTTTAAGTTTTCGGTGAAAAAAATCTATTTTTGGGACCTGTGACCTAGATGTACAACGAACTGGAACCATTTCAACAATTTTGAAAGGGGACCACCTAAGGATCATTACTGTGAAGTTTGGTCAAAATCCGATCAGTGGTTTAGGAGGAGATGTTGTTTGAAGAAATTATTTACGGATAGACGGACAGACGCACGGACGGACGCACGACGGACAAAAAGGGATCCCAAAAGCTCACCGCGTGACTACGTGACGGTGAGCTAAAAATATGAACACTCATGTGTAAGATCCTCTATGAACATTTTATCTGTGTAAAGCGGAAGTCAAAACAAAATATTTTCAAGCCACACATACATGTAATACATTAACTTGTCCAACATAAAGCTTTGGTCTTGTCTTTTACACGGATTGTGTATATCCCTTATGTTAGATACTTCTCATTTATTTTATACACAGCAGTGAAATCAATGCATATCTGAAACAAATAAAAGCGATATTTTCACACTGTGAAAGTGTGAAAAATAACATGACCTTGTTTTTTTCACAGTAGCAGCCCGGACTACTTTTCTCGCCAAAATTCATAATTTATCTATAAAATAATTCTGTAAAATACCTTGAAAAGGCATACTTTGAACTGTAAAATTGCTGTATTAAAATGGCGATATGTTTATGGTTTGCAACTGACAGTTGTGACGTCATAGCCATATATATAGATTATGCTCCAACGGCGACATACCTCACTTTCTTTCGTTATATCGCCGATTGGAGCATAATCTATATATATATATTATATCACAATTTTCCGACGGCGATACAAACTATATCACCAATTTGAGCATAAAAAAAAAATAAATTATCATCCTCAACAACTAACACTCTATATATAGACACGTCATACCACATATATTCTGCAGTATTATCACTAACTCTGTTTGTTGAAACAATCGATTGAAGATTACGCTGTAATCGGTGATATATTTGTCTGTACATATATATCAAAGACAATTACACGTAATCCATTTTGTTGAGACTTTTTATTGATGATTACGCGTAATCCATTTTGTTCATTGAGAAAATAAAAGTACTCACCTTTAGAGACAGAGATGCGCAGAACAAAAAAAAAAAAACACTGACTACACAGTTTCAATATGCAATAATCTCTTAACTTCATCATTATACGGCTTCACCAATTCATAATATCGATGTTTTAATCTCTCTTTTTGCGCTCCACAAGGAACACATATTTGATATTTAGCACAAGTTCCTTTTCCACATTTCAAACAGGGTTTAACTTTACTTTTTTTCATTAGATAATTATGCAGTTTGCAATATTTTGAATTTTTGGTCGCTTTTGAATGACATGGTTCATGATTACCAATTTTCAAGAATGTGCATTCCATTTTTTTACTTATATTTTATATTTTTTAAATAAAAAAAAATCTTATTAAAGAAAAAATAATAATGGTAAAAAGAATGAGTAACAAAGATGTACAATATATATTAAATCTTCATCGTGATGGAGTTATTTAACGATGAACAATTGCGTAAAATGGTTGATGCTCTTAAAGAGCCTCCACAACAAACTTCTACGTTGGAAAATCTGCGTAAAAGACGTAGAAATAAAAAGATAAGAAAACGACAGCAACAAAATGCTGTTAAAACAAGTGAAAAAATTAATGATGAAGATATAGATGATGATACTAAAAATGCTCTGAAACTGGTTGATAAACCATTATGCAATTACTTCAAAGCGTATGAAATAGATGCTCATAAATATAAAGACCCAAGTATCTTGTTTAATGATAAACAATCTATCATCTTAGACCAAATCAGGAAAGACATAAAAGAATACAATGGTATTAAATTTTCAATAGGATTATCTCTAAAATTCTTTAAAGATGAACTTAATGGTGAAAGAAAAGAAGTTATCGGTGCATCACACGGAGAACAATGTGCAGTTCTTAATGAAAATAATTTAGATGAAAACTATAACAAACAAACAGCTTATATACAAACATGGATTGAAAAATTCACAAATACCGCAACAGGTTTAGAAATTGACCATTGTATCAAACTCTATGTTAACATAGCAAAATATGAACCACTCAAAGGTTCTTCATATATTCCTCTTCCAAAAGTAATAGCAAACAAACAAGCAATAATTAATATGAAAAACAATGATAATAGATGTTTAGAATGGGCATTAAAATCTGCTCTATATCCAGCAAAAAACCACTTGAATAATGTATATAGCTACACTAAATGCCCTAATCTGAATATGGAAGGAATTGACTTTCCCACACCAATCTCACAAATACCAAAAGTTGAGAAACAAAACAATATAGCAATCAATGTTTATGGATATACAATCACAAAAAAGACAGAGAAACTTACTGTATTTCCATATCATATTTCAAATCAATCAAATGATAAAGAAAGAATTAACCTGCTTTTGATAACAGAAGTTGAAGAGGAAATTGATGAAAATTATAATCCAGATGAAAAACCACAAAAGGAAACAAAATATCACTACTGTTGGATTAAAAGCCTAAATAGATTACTTCGTAATCAGAATAACAAACACGGAGCTACTTACTTTTGTGAAAGATGTCTTCACGGTTTTTCAAGAGAAGACCTACTAATCAAACACAAAGAAGACTGTGAAGGCATCAACAAATCTCCAATGCGAATAGAAATGCCATCAAAAGGTCTTATCAAGTTTAAAAATCATCAAAATCAAATGCCTGTTCCATATGTCATTTATGCCGACTTTGAAAGCATAATCAAACCTAAAACAGAACAAAAAGGAGATAAATCAGAAATAACAAGCGAACACGAAGCGTGTGGATTTGGATATCAAGTTGTCAGATATGATGGTGAAGCTGAAGAACCTGTTATCTACAGAGGTAAAGATGTTGTTGAAGTATTTTTGAATCACTTAAAATGTGAGGTTAGCAATATCAATAACATCTTTGCTCACCCCGAACCATTAACAGAGCAAAACACTGAAGACTATGAAAATGCCACCAAATGTTGGATATGCGAACAAGAAATAGGAAATAACAAAAACAACCCAAAAGTAAAAGACCACTGTCATTTCACAGGAGAATATAGAGGACCAGCACATAAATCTTGTAATCTCAAACTTGCAATCAAACCAAATAAAACCAAAATTCCAGTTATCTTCCACAACTTAAAAGGTTATGATAGTCATCTAATAATGCAGAAAATACACAAAGCAAGTGGAAACATTACTTGTATTGCAAATAATGCAGAGAAATTCATCTCATTCAGCATTGGACAACTGAAATTCTTAGACAGTTTTCAATTTATGGCTTCCTCTCTTGAAAAGTTAGTAGATGGAGCAATTGGTGTAAGAACTGAATGTGAAAAATGTAAAGATACAGAAGAAATAAACATCAATGAAAATTGGTTATTAACAGCAAAATGTAAAAAATGCCACAATACAAGATATGAACAACTCAACGAATCAGACTTACCATTAACTGTAAAACATACAACTAACTCACATCTTCTTGCTCGTAAAGGTATCTATCCATACGAATATATTGACAGTCAAGAAAGATTCAATGAAACTGAACTACCACCAATAGACAAATTCTACAGTTCTCTAACAGATGAAAGTATCAAACAAAAAGACTATGAACACGCTCAAAAAGTATGGAAACAATTTAACTGTAAAACACTTGGTGATTATCATGATTTATATCTCAAAACAGATGTTCTCTTACTTGCAGATGTTTTTCAAAAGTTTAGAGAAACCTGTATGAATAACTATAAACTTGACCCTCTACATTACTACACTGCACCTGGTCTATCTTGGGATGCTCTTCTAAAATACACAAAAATAGAATTACAACTTCTATCAGATTTGGATATGCATCTTTTCATTGAAAAAGGAATGAGAGGTGGAATAAGTATGGTTTCTAAAAGACACGCAAAAGCAAACAATAAATATGTCGCAGATTATAATCCAGATGAAGAAGACAATTACATAATGTATTTAGATGCAAATAATTTATATGGTCATTCAATGAGCCAACCACTTCCATATGGTGGTTTCAAATGGATAACTAATAAAGATTTAATAGATGGAGAACTTCAACCACTAAAAAAAGGTAGAGGAAGAATATATGAAGTAGATTTAGAATATCCCAAACATTTACATAAACTACATAACGACTATCCACTTGCACCTGAAAAATTAGCAATTAAAAAAGAATGGTTATCCGACTATCAAAATGAACTAATTGAAAATAGTATGTTAAAAACAGAAAAACTTGTCCCCAATCTAATGGATAAGAAGAAATATGTAGTACATTACAAGAACTTGAGACTATACAAACAACTTGGTATGAAAATAACAAAAATACACAGAATATTAGAATTTGATGAGAAACCTTGGATGGAACCTTACATACGTCTGAATACAGAATTACGTAAAAAAGTAAAGACTACATTTGAAAAAGATTTCTTTAAACTTATGAACAACTCAGTATTTGGCAAAACAATGGAAAACATACGTAAAAGAGTTGATATTAAATTAGTCAAAACAGATGGCAGTGAAAATGAAAAAATCCGCAAGATAATAGCCAAACCAAACTTCAATCGTAGAGTAAAGTTCTCTGATGAGTTATCTGCCATTCAAGTGAATAAAACAAGATTAACTCTAAATAAACCAATATATGTTGGCTTCTGTGTTTTAGATTTATCAAAACATCTTATGTATGATTGGTATTATAATACATTGAAAAAGAAGTATGGTGATAACTGCACCTTGTTATACACCGATACTGACAGTTTATTAGTAGATATCAAAACCAAAGATGCTTACAAAGATATGTCTGAAATGAAAGATGAATACGATTTCTCTGATTATCCAAAAGAACATCCACTATACGATGAAACAAACAAGAAGGTCATAGGTAAGATGAAGGATGAATGTGCTGGTGTTCCAATATCAGAATATATTGGTCTTCGTCCTAAACTATATTCAGTATTAAGAGCAGATGAACAAGTCATCAAAAAAGCGAAAGGAACAAAAAAATATGTAATCAAAAAACAAATCAATTTTGAAAACTACAGAGATGCATTATTCAACAAAAAGAAATACACACACTCAATGAACATGCTACGCTCAATGCATCACAACATATATGGATTAAAAGTAAATAAGACTACACTTTCTCCTTTAGACACAAAAAGATACATAGCACCAGATGGAATCACGACATACGCGTATGGGTATCAGCCGGAACAATAAGTAATTCCTCTTTGACAAACCCTCTCTTAGGTGCAGGAGATTTCAAATAATAAACTCTTATTCCCTGCGTTATAATATGATAGTCAATCTTATGAATATCAACAGACCATACTGGGTCAGTAGCCCTTCTCTTTCCACCACCTTCTAATTCTCCAGGTTGATACAAATATCTAACATTTGCATAAGGACAAATTTCAGCATCAACTTTTCTTGTTATAATTGGAGGAGGTTTTTTCGTCTCCTTATTTAATGCTTTAATAACATCAGATAATCTCTTAACCCATTCTCTGTTTCTTTTTTTAGTATCAATCTCTTTAGCATACTGATAACCAAACAATCTTTCTGCTAAGGTTCTATTAAATCTTTCTACTATTCCTTGGTCTCTGTGTATTTCTTTTCTACCTCTTCTTATTTTGGTATTATGCTTTTCCATCAAAGTTGAAACGGAACTCATAAATTCTCTACCAGGATCAACTTGCAATAGTTTAGGATACTTCAAATGTCTTTTATAAATCTTCTCAAAAGCATTTGCAACTTCTTTACTATCTTTCGACGTCAAAGGTTCGGCTTCTTTATATCTTGTTCCAATATCAACCACTGTCAATGCATACTTGTATGTCTTCCTACCAATAGTATCGTGAGGTAAAAACAACAAATCAGCCTGATGAACTTCATTCTCTGCAGACACATCAAATTTAGGTCTTATTATTTTCTTAGGTGCAGGTAAATATATTTGCCATACTGCTTGTTTCTTTAAGAACTCTAATGCTTGTTTCTGACTAACCTTTGCTTCTTTTGCTAATTTACTAACTGCTGAGTGTCCTTTCCAGAAACCTTTTGGACTATAGTATATCTTCTCCATTTATTTTTATTTAAGAAAAAATATTTATATATAAAAAGATGTCAAAGAATGCACAAACGCAAAATATAGCACAATTGCTTGATGATGACTATACACCTACAAAAGAAGAGTTTGAAGAGCTGTTAAAGGAACAAAGTCAATTTGACACAAAGAAATGGACTGATTTAGAAATCAACAACATTTATACAATCACTGACTACAGAGAAATTAACACAGAAAATGGTGTGAGTGTAATTTTAACTCTCAAAGACAATGGTGAAGTATGGAGTCCTGCACATCTCACAAAGAAGATAGAAGGTAAAGAACCACCATTTTATGTAAGACCACTTGGTTTGAAACCATGTAAGAATAATAAAAAAAATAAATATCATGCTTATGATTTAGTTTTTCCAAAGAAAGATTATGTCAAAAAATAATTTTTTTTTACCTACATCAACTTCCAAGCAACAAATCCTGTCAATGCCATACCACCAACAACAAATGCAATCTCTCTATTTTTCTGGTCTTCTGATGGAGTGTAAAAATCACTTAATGTAGGTTTTGGTGGTAATGGTGTGGATAAATTATCTGGCAATTGTTTTCCTGTAATATAGTAATACTGTCTCATAGCAGTATCAGCATCACTGAACTCATTCAAAGCATGATGTTCCTTTTTTAACTGTTCATTAATAAAATCCAATCTTTCTGTTCTCTTCTCATTCCACGCAGTTGTTGCTGATTCTAATTGTTCCATCGCCTTATCATGTCTTTTTCTCTCTTCATCACTATTACTACCCATATGTGAAAATAAATAATTACTACCTGAAAAGGCTAAGGCGTTTGTAATTGCTCCTCCAACCATTAATGCTACTGCACTTGCCATTTTTATATAATGGAAAAAAAAATATTAAAATTACTTCATAATATCTGCAGGAATAATACCTTGCTTAACAAGCATATCCTTTGTTGCCATTGCAAGTAATATATCAATGGACAACATACCAATATCTGTCATATTAAAATCTACTTTTGGTGCTGGTCTTTTCAATAGTTTTCTACCTAATTCTGAATATCCAACAGTTAATACAGTTTCCACTCCAGCATGATATAACATGTTTGCAATTTGTTTTCCGTCTATTGAGGTTGTCATTTTTTTTAATGAGAATATTATTTTTTTAAATTAATTAAATTCAAATGGGTCAATTTCTTTTTGTTGTATAATAGGTGCAGGTTGTTGCATCATAGGTTGTTGTGGTACAACTTGTTTAGACTTGTACATATACAATCCTATTCCAACAACTCCAACTGTTATGCATAATGGTATATAATTTTTGTATATATTTATATTCTGTGAATTTGGAGAGCCGACTTCATCATCTTTTGTTATAGATTTTAATTCCATGTTTTCTTTCTTTATAGTTTCAGTCTCCTTTCTTCTTAATTCTGCATTTCTTTTTCTTGCTTCTGCACCTTTCTTACCAGCAGATACTCGTCTTGGGTCTTTTGTTTTAACTTCAGTATCACTCATTTTTTTCTAAGGAGATATTTTCTTTTTTATTAAAATCAATATGTCTTGCTGTTGTTAGCATTGCAGTTAATGGAGCAAGGTACATTCCATATCTATAATACAATTCACAACACGAACTTGTCAAAGCGTGATTGATAAAAGGGTCTTCCTCTAAGTCTTGTATCAGTTTAGGTGGATTAACAACATTGAAATACTTTGATACACCCATCACGTATAAGCTAATGAAAGAATTACCCAATGTCTTAGTCATACTTGCTCCCAATCTTGCTTCATATCTGCAGTAAAGTTTGTTTATTTGTTCTGCTGTCATTGTATCAATGTCTGATAGTTGTAAGTCTTTACCAAGATACTGCTTACTACCACCACCAGCAACAATGGCTGATAATCGCTCACGTTTTGTTTCTTGTTCATTATTTTCTGTGCTTTCACATTCAATGTCTTGTAATAATTCTTCAGCATTCATTTTTATTTTATGTAATTTATTTTTTATTTTTAAAAAATAAAACATCGCATATCCGACTATTGATAAGATTGCAGTGTTTGTTATGATTATTGATAAGATTGCAGTGATTGATAATATTTCTAACAGCATTGTTTTTTAGTATTGCTATTTTACTTAAAACATTGCATAAGCATTACTTAAGATTTGCTACAGCATTGTATAAGCATTACTTAATCATTGCATAAACATTACTTAATCATTGCTAAAAAAAAATCAATCAACCAACCAATAACCAGTAGGCTGGTCAGTCTTCAAAATTAACTTACGATGCTTATTTTTTTTCAGTTCTTCTTTTATTCTCTGTCGTTCTTCCAAAGTAGGAATAACATCATTCTCTCTTAAACAATTTTCAAAACTATCTCTATCTTTTGTGTAGAACATGCATAGCCATTTTGTTTGTTCTCTTAAATCTTTTAACACAGAATTATATCTCTGCGAAATAACCCACACTGATTGTTCTGCATGCCTACCAGAAAATGCTAATTCTGATAACATATCTTTTTTCTTTGTTAGTTCTTTCGTTGCACTGCAATCATCAATAATGTAGAGAGTAGAATGACCAGCATATTTATTAAAGAACATTCTTAGTAGTTCTTGTAGTTTTTCTTCTCCATTAACAATAGGATTAACAATTGTTATATTTTTTGTTTTAGGTTTCCTAACATCACCAATCCACTCACGATTTTTATAAGCCTTGTTCCATTGAATGGTTGGGCAAAGTATAACAATATGTTTAAATACTTGACGATATTCCTCTTCCAAAAGGTCAAGGACAAACTCTGTTTTCCCGCATCCAGTTTGACCACATATAATAGCACAATGAGGATATTTTGGTAGTTCCATTTTTATTTGTAAAAAAAAAAAAATATTAATAACTGACTTCTTTAAATCTACCATCTTCAAAGTTGATTTGTGCATCTTGTATAACAAACAAATAAAGATTGATTGGGTCATCTACTCCTGCTTCTTTCGTTATTTGTATTGTGATACCTTCCGATGCATTTTCAATTCTTCTTCCAGAACCATGAAGTGTATTATCATCAGTTGAACGTAAATCCAACCATAAAGCATACCTGTTCGTTAGATATTTTTCTATTGTTGTATCAGTAAAATATAAATCTTTAATGATCATACTTGTTTCTTTGTTTCTTTTTGAATTCAAAGCAAAGAATTTATTTATTTCGTCCCAGTGTTGGTGGGACTTCATTCCTTGACTATACAATTGATTCGGAATCCCTTCTATTGTCATTTCCACTTTTGTAATTTCTGGATTATAATATTCTTCTGTGCTGGCCCTTTCAGGATCTTCGAATAGCATAAGAATTCCTTTCATACTTCTTGCAGGAACATTTAGATTGATATTCCATAGTGTATCAGATTTGTTTTTAGTTATTTTTCTGTGTCTTAGTATTCTGTCATACAAAATAACCATTTTACCATCAACTTGCTGTCTTATTTGTCTTGCTAATTCAGTATCAGAAACAATATCAAATTCCAAACAAATATTTTTGATTGTATAAGTTGAAGTTGCATCGCCTGATTTAATTACTTTATTATAATCATTGAATGTAAGTTCATATTCAAGTCTATCTCCTAATCCTGCTTGATAAAATGGCATATGGGTTTCCAATAATTCAAAATCAAGTGGGATGCAAAACCTGTTTCCATATGCTTTTGCGATGGCTTGATCTTCTTTATCTGCTGTTGCGTTTCCTGCACCCACTCTATGTCTCAACATGTTCTCTTTGCCAACGCCTTGATATACCATATTTACACGTTCTGTAATAGTCTTCCATAAATCAATATAACAATGATAGATGTCACTATCGTCAATGGACATAACTTCATTTCCACTTATTCTAATTGTTGTTTTCTTAATTATTGCTCTTCCTATGTTTTGAAATATAGTTGCATTTGCATCTTTAGAGGTTAGTTCAATTTCAAATGCTAATCTGACTGTTCCGGGAACAATAACATCATTACTACTTAGATTAGGAAATCTCACTAATAATTGTTGATTTTGGTCAATAGTTGAAGGGTTATTTGTTATTACTACACTTTGGCGGATGCCTCTCACACCTCGTGGTTCTCTTAATTTTCTGTAAGGGTTTAGTTTATCTCCGTAAGCTGACATTTTTTTAAAAGATAAAAAAATATTTTTAAATAATAAATAAATAATGGCTGAATATGAAAATCCTGAGTATGACAGGGATGATTATGATGAAGAAGCAGAAACATCTTTTACAGATGAAGAGCAGTTTCAGAGAACATTAAATAGTCAGTTTGCTGGTTTGAATGATTTAACCGGTGATGATTGGAAAACTCTGCGTAATAGCATAGGTAAAAAAATGATAGATAGATTTTACGAAAGGAATGATGAATCTAAACGTAAAATCAAAGGTTTGTCTCTCAAGAAAGATGATATAGGGAGACCAATGTTATATGTTAAAGATGAAGGTAGAAAGGATATTGCATTAACATATTATCGTTCCAATGCACCAGATGAAATAGCAACATTTTTATCATTTAATACTTTGCAAAGGAAATATGGTGTTGATTTTGTTAGGAATGTATTAGGTGTAGATGATTTTAAACCATCTGCTACAAGAATTAAAGAAGGTAGAGCTGAGCTTACAACATTAATAGAAAACCAGTTGAGAGAGACACAATCTGATTTATTATCAGAAAAATTCAAGAATCTTGATAATGATGTATCATCACAACAAGAAGCACAAGAACTATTAGAAACTGCAAATAATGCAGAAACATCTGTGAAAACATTAGAGACATCATTCATTGAAAGTGTTAGTAGTGAAGCAGGAACACAAACAGATTGGACAAAAAGAGAGATTGATGGAATAGCAAATGCAATGACAACAGTCAAAGAAGAGATAGCAAATGAATTGGCAAAACTGAATGAAACAAATAAAGACTTAGCAAAAGAAAATACAAAATTAGAACAAGCCAAAGCAGACAATGATGAATTTCAAATAGAAAGGATAAGTAGTCGAATCAAAGAGTTAGAAAGTGAGAGAAGTGCAAGATTGGAAGTTATTAATGTTAATAAAGAAAAACTACGTAGTCAGGTAAATAGAATCAAAGAGACTATAAACAAAGTATTAAAAGAAGACACTACATTGGGTGAAAGAATTAGAACATTATTCAGAGAACAAGGCATTACAATTGTTAGTATTTTAACCGCTTTTGGAATGATTATTGGAGTTATTGTTGAGGCTGTTATTCCTACTGGTGGTGGTACTACTTCAACCCCTCCTTCTCCACCAAAAGGTGGTGTTAAAGATTGGGTTAAGAAACAATTATCAAATCTTGGTAAATTACTTTCTACCCTTGCAGGAAAAGTAGCTACTGCATTACCAGGTGTTATTGGTTCTATTGTGTCTTGGTTGTTGTCTTCTGCGGGTAAAGTTGTTGGTTGGTTTGGAGAACATTTATGGGCATTAGTTGTATTGGTTGCTGGATTGTTATATGCATCTGCGAGAGAGTTTATAAGAAAAAAAAGAACTTAATAAATTTCATACATAATTAATAGTCCAATTGCAATACTACCAACTATTAATGCTGTTTTGTTGTCTTCGTGTTGTATTGCTTCTTTTTTTTCAACGGGTTCTGGTAGAGATTTGATTTTTGGTTCTGGTAGAGATTTCTTTGTTTCCTGATGTTTTGGTTCTGGTAGAGATTTCTTTGTTTCCTGATGTTTTGGTTCTGGTAGAGATTTCTTTGTTGGTGTGCCTTGTATAGTTGCAGGTTGTGTAGTAGGTGCAACAGGTTTAACATTTACATCACTATTGAAACCAAGTGTTTGATTTTCTGTTGCAATTACAATTTTATTATTATATCCAGCGATAGTGCCAATTTGTAAAATCATATTACTGGGAGACATATATAATCCAATACCATAAACAAAATCTACTTTACTTCTTGCATATTTGAGTGTGTTTTGATATCTTTGTATTTGACTTGGTAAATCAACTGGACTATTAATAGCGTCTTCAATGTTAGCAAGAAATTGTTTCTGAGCATCAAATCCTGTGCCTATTTTTAGTATTTCTACACGTGTTTGAGATTGTGCTCCTAATAGAGCCCATACAAACATTCTAATACTTTCGTTAATTCGTTCAATACCTGTTTTTGTTAATCCTTTTGATTTGTCTAATATAAACATTGTCCAGGCGTCACTTATATCTACTGTATGTGCTATTTTATCATTTGGATTAAAGAATGGTCCATCACTTCTATGATCTTGTCTATATTTTCCACTTGGTTTAAAATATTGTGTGTAACTCCCTAGACCACTGCATTTAGAACTACTTTCTAATTTTTGACGCCAATCTGTATTAGGTGAAACATTGAATTCATTGCATAACTTTTGATAGGCTGCTTTGTCGTATGGGTTTTTGTAATAACAAAATGATGCATCTGTTGGTAAAGGTGTTTGAAGTTCTTTCAAAATACGAGCAATACAATAATAAACATGAAATGTATATACTGTTTTAGTTAGTCCTGAAGTGTTTTGCAAATGGTCTTGATAACTTACTCCACATCCTGCAGTGGCACACCAGACAGCAAAATTTAATTGACATTGCCACCAGTCAAATGATGAATGAAGCCATGTATTCCACGGTTCATTGGTGTGTAATGTTGGATTTTGATAGTTTTGAAATAAGTCGGGAAACGTTACTGGAAAATGGTCGTCTTTATTAACATAAATCGTTTGTTTTATAAGTTCAATATTCTTTTCGGTATATTTAGTATTGGGGTTATATGATGCATTGGGATTGTACTTGAATTCTTTTGGTATCATTTTTATTATTGATTATATATAAAAAATAAAAATGTATCATACAATTTCGAATATTGACAAGACAATAAACTTGCAACAATACATTGATAACAGAGATGGGAATAAACGTATTGGTTTGAAATCTATAACATATGGTGTTGGATGGTATAATGTTGTTGATGAATATTTGCAGAAGACTAAAGAGAGACCTCATAAGATTATAGATGGTTATTATAGTTTCCAACAAATAGCAGATTTATTTCAAAGTAATAATATTACATTATCTGTAAATGAAACAAATGGAATTGCTTCTTTAATTACACCGGATGAATTGAAGATAAGCAAGGGCTTAAAACAAATGTTGGGGTTTGGAAATAAGCGAAAGTTTGCTGTTAATGAAACTCATTATGGTGAGACTGTAGATTTTGCTGTTTATAAATCATTGTATGTTCATTTGGAACAGATTAATACTTCAAATAATTATTTAGATGGTATGCCGAGTACTGTGTTGGCTGTTGTTCCAGTGGAAAATAAAGAGTTTGGAGAGATAACAACAGTGAGATTTGAGCATCCAGAATATAAGTGTTTGGTGAATGATGCTATAGCAGAATTGAAATTAGAAATCAGGGATGAAAATAACAACAAGGTAATTAATCATCTACCAATTAATTGCGTTTTGGAAATTATATAATTATAATAAAAAAATGAGTATATTTGGTGCTAAGAGAAAACACGTAGATGCATTGGGGCTGAAACAAGAAATATTTAATATGAGAAGTCAAGCATTTACACAAATAAATACATTGAATGATAGACATACAGGACTTCAAGATAGATTTCGGGATATGTATGTCAATCATCGGTTGTTATACAATAAAGTTGAAAATACGTCAGACAGAAAATTGATAAGCATTTGTGCGGAGAGTAAAGGTTCCTTACAGAAGAATGAAGTGTTTGGCTTTGGAAATGGTGGTAGAGAAGTAGATGTTGGATATGTGATGAACTTTCCTGGCCAGATAATAGGTGTTGGACTGTCGAGTAAAAGAACAAAAGGCGATGTGTCTGTGGCGATTGCAATTAATGGAAATCCACAAGCAGGATATGGTATATCATTGAATAATATTTTAAGGAAACACGATAACTTTGCTACACCGTTAAATGTTAAGGCTGGTGATGCAATTGATTTTGTTTGCCAGACTAATAATGCTACGTGTGTCAATACTGTGGCTTCGATGATAATTGAATTATTTATTGAATAAAAAAAAATATATGTTATCAAGAAAAAAATGAAACAACCAAGTGCACCTTTATATCCTGAGTTGCCTGTTGAAGATGGACAGAACTATAGATTACAGAAGATATCTGAGATAGAGAAGACGTTAATTAATGAGAGAGATGTGAGAAAAGCATTGTATAAAAAGTATAAACGAGGTATAAATATTACCGACGGTGTTGATACTGGTTTGATATCAACAAGTGTTATTTTGGCAGGTGTTGGATTGGCTGTTCCAATTATGTTGCCTTTAGAGATTGGTGCTGTTGTGTGTGGGAGTTTGGGTGTGTGTGTTAAACTTGTTAGACGTAGATTACATGCAAAAACACAAAAACATTATGAGATTAAAACTATTGCAGATTCAAAACTGAATAGTATAAAGGATTTGATTTCTAAGGCTTTGACAGACGGACAGATATCTGAGAATGAATTTAAATTGATTTTAGATGAATTAGACAAATATAATAAACTGAAAGATAGCATACACTCAAAACAAACAGGATTAAGTGAAACGGAAAGAAAAAAACTTATTGAGGAAGGTAAGGTACAGGCTTTAGCCGAGGTAAAAAAAAAAATAGGAAATGTTTGATTTTATTGAATAAAATTACAATAGTAAATAATGACCCACCACCTATTTATAGGAGCACAAACTAAATATGCAGATTTCTTCATTCTAATTCTTTGCAAATTTCTTTTACTGACTGTTAAAAGCTACGCATTACGGTGATTCACGGTCCTTTCTGTGCTTTGATTATTCCCGTAACGACTTTCAGGCCTTTCTGTACTTTGATTATATCCGTAACGACTTTCAGGCCTTTCTGTACTTTGATTATATCCGTAACGACTTTCGGACTATAAGGGTGCGCAGTCTGGTCAGGGTCTTCCCTATTCATAAATGCTAAAAGATACCTTTATCTCAATGGTGAAAGTGTCTAAGAATCTGACAATGACGAACGTCGTTTTAGAGGCATTAAGTGTTATTCAAAAAAAGATAAAAGACACATAATTTTGTTCAATAAAATAGTAATAAAAAACGATCCACCGCCTTTGTATCAAAGATGAATACATGGGTGAATATTTTTTTTGTCCACCTCTCTACTGGACTATCAGTGTAAACATCAGAGGAAAGTTTTTATCTTATCACCGATAACGTATATGACACGCGTGTCACATAATAATTTAACCTATCACCGGTTTACAGTTTCATCAGGTTTGAGAAATCTACCATACAACTGGATTACAAAATGGCTCATTCAATTAAATCAGTTTCAAAATTTTCTGAGGTGTGGAAAAGGAACTTGTGCTAAATATCAAATATGTGTTCCTTGTGGAGCGCAAAAAGAGAGATTAAAACATCGATATTATGAATTGGTGAAGCCGTATAATGATGAAGTTAAGAGATTATTGCATATTGAAACTGTGTAGTCAGTGTTGTTTTTTTTGTTCTGCGCATCTCTGTCTCTAAAGGTGAGTACTTTTATTTTCTCAATGAACAAAATGGATTACGCGTAATCATCAATAAAAAGTCTCAACAAAATGGATTACGTGTAATTGTCTTTGATATATATGTACAGACAAATATATCACCGATTACAGCGTATTCTTCAATCGATTGTTTCAACAAACAGAGTTAGTGATAATACTGCAGAATATATGTGGTATGACGTGTCTATATATAGAGTGTTAGTTGTTGAGGATGATAATTTATTTTTTTTTTTATGCTCAAATTGGTGATATAGTTTGTATCGCCGTCGGAAAATTGTGATATAATATATATATATAGATTATGCTCCAATCGGCGATATAACGAAAGAAAGTGAGGTATGTCGCCGTTGGAGCATAATCTATATATATTAGCCAAATCAAAAATTGTGACGTAAGATCTAATTGATCAATTACAGTAAGTGTCCAAAAATATTATCAATATATATAGATTATGCTCCAACGGCGACATACCTCACTTTCTTTCGTTATATCGCCGATTGGAGCATAATCTATATATATATATTATATCACAATTTTCCGACGGCGATACAAACTATATCACCAATTTGAGCATAAAAAAAAAAATAAATTATCATCCTCAACAACTAACACTCTATATATAGACACGTCATACCACATATATTCTGCAGTATTATCACTAACTCTGTTTGTTGAAACAATCGATTGAAGATTACGCTGTAATCGGTGATATATTTGTCTGTACATATATATCAAAGACAATTACACGTAATCCATTTTGTTGAGACTTTTTATTGATGATTACGCGTAATCCATTTTGTTCATTGAGAAAATAAAAGTACTCACCTTTAGAGACAGAGATGCGCAGAACAAAAAAAAAAAAAACACTGACTACACAGTTTCAATATGCAATAATCTCTTAACTTCATCATTATACGGCTTCACCAATTCATAATATCGATGTTTTAATCTCTCTTTTTGCGCTCCACAAGGAACACATATTTGATATTTAGCACAAGTTCCTTTTCCACATTTCAAACAGGGTTTAACTTTACTTTTTTTCATTAGATAATTATGCAGTTTGCAATATTTTGAATTTTTGGTCGCTTTTGAATGACATGGTTCATGATTACCAATTTTCAAGAATGTGCATTCCATTTTTTTACTTATATTTTATATTTTTTAAATAAAAAAAAATCTTATTAAAGAAAAAATAATAATGGTAAAAAGAATGAGTAACAAAGATGTACAATATATATTAAATCTTCATCGTGATGGAGTTATTAACGATGAACAATTGCGTAAAATGGTTGATGCTCTTAAAGAGCCTCCACAACAAACTTCTACGTTGGAAAAATCTGCGTAAAAGACGTAGAAATAAAAAGATAAGAAAACGACAGCAACAAAATGCTGTTAAAACAAGTGAAAAAATTAATGATGAAGATATAGATGATGATACTAAAAATGCTCTGAAACTGGTTGATAAACCATTATGCAATTACTTCAAAGCGTATGAAATAGATGCTCATAAATATAAAGACCCAAGTATCTTGTTTAATGATAAACAATCTATCATCTTAGACCAAATCAGGAAAGACATAAAAGAATACAATGGTATTAAATTTTCAATAGGATTATCTCTAAAATTCTTTAAAGATGAACTTAATGGTGAAAGAAAAGAAGTTATCGGTGCATCACACGGAGAACAATGTGCAGTTCTTAATGAAAATAATTTAGATGAAAACTATAACAAACAAACAGCTTATATACAAACATGGATTGAAAAATTCACAAATACCGCAACAGGTTTAGAAATTGACCATTGTATCAAACTCTATGTTAACATAGCAAAATATGAACCACTCAAAGGTTCTTCATATATTCCTCTTCCAAAAGTAATAGCAAACAAACAAGCAATAATTAATATGAAAAAAAATGATAATAGATGTTTAGAATGGGCATTAAAATCTGCTCTATATCCAGCAAAAAACCACTTGAATAATGTATATAGCTACACTAAATGCCCTAATCTGAATATGGAAGGAATTGACTTTCCCACACCAATCTCACAAATACCAAAAGTTGAGAAACAAAACAATATAGCAATCAATGTTTATGGATATACAATCACAAAAAAGACAGAGAAACTTACTGTATTTCCATATCATATTTCAAATCAATCAAATGATAAAGAAAGAATTAACCTGCTTTTGATAACAGAAGTTGAAGAGGAAATTGATGAAAATTATAATCCAGATGAAAAACCACGAAAGGAAACAAAATATCACTACTGTTGGATTAAAAGCCTAAATAGATTACTTCGTAATCAGAATAACAAACACGGAGCTACTTACTTTTGTGAAAGATGTCTTCACGGTTTTTCAAGAGAAGACCTACTAATCAAACACAAAGAAGACTGTGAAGGCATCAACAAATCTCCAATGCGAATAGAAATGCCATCAAAAGGTCTTATCAAGTTTAAAAATCATCAAAATCAAATGCCTGTTCCATATGTCATTTATGCCGACTTTGAAAGCATAATCAAACCTAAAACAGAACAAAAAGGAGATAAATCAGAAATAACAAGCGAACACGAAGCGTGTGGATTTGGATATCAAGTTGTCAGATATGATGGTGAAGCTGAAGAACCTGTTATCTACAGAGGTAAAGATGTTGTTGAAGTATTTTTGAATCACTTAAAATGTGAGGTTAGCAATATCAATAACATCTTTGCTCACCCCGAACCATTAACAGAGCAAAACACTGAAGACTATGAAAATGCCACCAAATGTTGGATATGCGAACAAGAAATAGGAAATAACAAAAACAACCCAAAAGTAAAAGACCACTGTCATTTCACAGGAGAATATAGAGGACCAGCACATAAATCTTGTAATCTCAAACTTGCAATCAAACCAAATAAAACCAAAATTCCAGTTATCTTCCACAACTTAAAAGGTTATGATAGTCATCTAATAATGCAGAAAATACACAAAGCAAGTGGAAACATTACTTGTATTGCAAATAATGCAGAGAAATTCATCTCATTCAGCATTGGACAACTGAAATTCTTAGACAGTTTTCAATTTATGGCTTCCTCTCTTGAAAAGTTAGTAGATGGAGCAATTGGTGTAAGAACTGAATGTGAAAAATGTAAAGGTACAGAAGAAATAAACATCAATGAAAATTGGTTATTAACAGCAAAATGTAAAAAATGCCACAATACAAGATATGAAGAACTCAACAAATCAGACTTACCATTAACTGTAAAACATACAACTAACTCACATCTTCTTGCTCGTAAAGGTATCTATCCATACGAATATATTGACAGTCAAGAAAGATTCAATGAAACTGAACTACCACCAATAGACAAATTCTACAGTTCTCTAACAGATAAAAGTATCAAACAAAAAGACTATGAACACGCTCAAAAAGTATGGAAACAATTTAACTGTAAAACACTTGGTGATTATCATGATTTATATCTCAAAACAGATGTTCTCTTACTTGCAGATGTTTTTCAAAAGTTTAGAGAAACCTGTATGAATAACTATAAACTTGACCCTCTACATTACTACACTGCACCTGGTCTATCTTGGGATGCTCTTCTAAAATACACAAAAATAGAATTACAACTTCTATCAGATTTGGATATGCATCTTTTCATTGAAAAAGGAATGAGAGGTGGAATAAGTATGGTTTCTAAAAGACACGCAAAAGCAAACAATAAATATGTCGCAGATTATAATCCAGATGAAGAAGACAATTACATAATGTATTTAGATGCAAATAATTTATATGGTCATTCAATGAGCCAACCACTTCCATATGGTGGTTTCAAATGGATAACTAATAAAGATTTAATAGATGGAGAACTTCAACCACTAAAAAAAGGTAGAGGAAGAATATATGAAGTAGATTTAGAATATCCAAAACATTTACATAAACTACATAATGACTATCCACTTGCACCTGAAAAATTAGCAATTAAAAAAGAATGGTTATCCGACTATCAAAATGAACTAATTGAAAATAGTATGTTAAAAACAGAAAAACTTGTCCCCAATCTAATGGATAAGAAGAAATATGTAGTACATTACAAGAACTTGAGACTATACAAACAACTTGGTATGAAAATAACAAAAATACACAGAATATTAGAATTTGATGAGAAACCTTGGATGGAACCTTACATACGTCTGAATACAGAATTACGTAAAAAAGCAAAGACTCCATTTGAAAAAGATTTCTTTAAACTTATGAACAACTCAGTATTTGGCAAAACAATGGAAAACATACGTAAAAGAGTTGATATTAAATTAGTCAAAACAGATGGCAGTGAAAATGAAAAAATCCGCAAGATAATAGCCAAACCAAACTTCAATCGTAGAGTAAAGTTCTCTGATGAGTTATCTGCCATTCAAGTGAATAAAACAAGATTAACTCTAAATAAACCAATATATGTTGGCTTCTGTGTTTTAGATTTATCAAAACATCTTATGTATGATTGGTATTATAATACATTGAAAAAGAAGTATGGTGATAACTGCACCTTGTTATACACCGATACTGACAGTTTATTAGTAGATATCAAAACCAAAGATGCTTACAAAGATATGTCTGAAATGAAAGATGAATACGATTTCTCTGATTATCCAAAAGAACATCCACTATACGATGAAACAAACAAGAAGGTCATAGGTAAGATGAAGGATGAATGTGCTGGTGTTTCAATATCAGAATATATTGGTCTTCGTCCTAAATTATATTCAGTATTAAGAGCAGATGAACAAGTCATCAAAAAAGCGAAAGGAACAAAAAAATATGTAATCAAAAAACAAATCAATTTTGAAAACTACAGAGATGCATTATTCAACAAAAAGAAATACACACACTCAATGAACATGCTACGCTCAATGCATCACAACATATATGGATTAAAAGTAAATAAGACTACACTTTCTCCTTTAGACACAAAAAGATACATAGCACCAGATGGAATCATGACATACGCGTATGGGTATCAGCCGGAACAATAAGTAATTCCTCTTTGACAAACCCTCTCTTAGGTGCAGGAGATTTCAAATAATAAACTCTTATTCCCTGCGTTATAATATGATAGTCAATCTTATGAATATCAACAGACCATACTGGGTCAGTAGCCCTTCTCTTTCCACCACCTTCTAATTCTCCAGGTTGATACAAATATCTAACATTTGCATAAGGACAAATTTCAGCATCAACTTTTCTTGTTATAATTGGAGGAGGTTTTTTCGTCTCCTTATTTAATGCTTTAATAACATCAGATAATCTCTTAACCCATTCTCTGTTTCTTTTTTTTAGTATCAATCTCTTTAGCATACTGATAACCAAACAATCTTTCTGCTAAGGTTCTATTAAATCTTTCTACTATTCCTTGGTCTCTGTGTATTTCTTTTCTACCTCTTCTTATTTTGGTATTATGCTTTTCCATCAAAGTTGAAACGGAACTCATAAATTCTCTACCAGGATCAACTTGCAATAGTTTAGGATACTTCAAATGTCTTTTATAAATCTTCTCAAAAGCATTTGCAACTTCTTTACTATCTTTCGACGTCAAAGGTTCGGCTTCTTTATATCTTGTTCCAATATCAACCACTGTCAATGCATACTTGTATGTTTTTCTACCAATAGTATCGTGAGGTAAAAACAACAAATCAGCCTGATGAACTTCATTCTCTGCAGACACATCAAATTTAGGTCTTATTATTTTCTTAGGTGCAGGTAAATATATTTGCCATACTGCTTGTTTCTTTAAGAACTCTAATGCTTGTTTCTGACTAACCTTTGCTTCTTTTGCTAACTTACCAACAGCTGAGTGTCCTTTCCAGAAACCTTTTGGACTATAGTATATCTTCTCCATTTATTTTTATTTAAGAAAAAATATTTATATATAAAAAGATGTCAAAGAACGCACAAACGCAAAATATAGCACAATTGCTTGATGATGACTATTCACCTACAAAAGAAGAGTTTGAAGAGCTGTTAAAGGAACAAAGTCAATTTGACACAAAGAAATGGACTGATTTAGAAATCAACAACATTTATACAATCACTGACTACAGAGAAATTAACACAGAAAATGGTGTGAGTGTAATTTTAACTCTCAAAGACAATGGTGAAGTATGGAGTCCTGCACATCTCACAAAGAAGATAGAAGGTAAAGAACCACCATTTTATGTTAGACCACTTGGTTTGAAACCATGTAAGAATAATAAAAAAAAAAAATATCATGCTTATGATTTAGTTTTTCCAAAGAAAGATTATGTCAAAAAATATTTTTTTTTTACCTACATCAACTTCCAAGCAACAAATCCTGTCAATGCCATACCACCAACAACAAATGCAATCTCTCTATTTTTCTGGTCTTCTGATGGAGTGTAAAAATCACTTAATGTAGGTTTTGGTGGTAATGGTGTGGATAAATTATCTGGCAATTGTTTTCCTGTAATATAGTAATACTGTCTCATAGCAGTATCAGCATCACTGAACTCATTCAAAGCATGATGTTCCTTTTTTAACTGTTCATTAATAAAATCCAATCTTTCTGTTCTCTTCTCATTCCACGCAGTTGTTGCTGATTCTAATTGTTCCATCGCCTTATCATGTCTTTTTCTCTCTTCATCACTATTACTACCCATATGTGAAAATAAATAATTACTACCTGAAAAGGCTAAGGCGTTTGTAATTGCTCCTCCAACCATTAATGCTACTGCACTTGCCATTTTTATATAATGGAAAAAAAAATATTAAAATTACTTCATAATATCTGCAGGAATAATACCTTGCTTAACAAGCATATCCTTTGTTGCCATTGCAAGTAATATATCAATGGACAACATACCAATATCTGTCATATTAAAATCTACTTTTGGTGCTGGTCTTTTCAATAGTTTTCTACCTAATTCTGAATATCCAACAGTTAATACAGTTTCCACTCCAGCATGATATAACATGTTTGCAATTTGTTTTCCGTCTATTGAGGTTGTCATTTTTTTTAATGAGAATATTATTTTTTTAAATTAATTAAATTCAAATGGGTCAATTTCTTTTTGTTGTATAATAGGTGCAGGTTGTTGCATCATAGGTTGTTGTGGTACAACTTGTTTAGACTTGTACATATACAATCCTATTCCAACAACTCCAACTGTTATGCATAATGGTATATAATTTTTGTATATATTTATATTCTGTGAATTTGGAGAGCCGACTTCATCATCTTTTGTTATAGATTTTAATTCCATGTTTTCTTTCTTTATAGTTTCAGTCTCCTTTCTTCTTAATTCTGCATTTCTTTTTCTTGCTTCTGCACCTTTCTTACCAGCAGATACTCGTCTTGGGTCTTTTGTTTTAACTTCAGTATCACTCATTTTTTTCTAAGGAGATATTTTCTTTTTTTATTAAAATCAATATGTCTTGCTGTTGTTAGCATTGCAGTTAATGGAGCAAGGTACATTCCATATCTATAATACAATTCACAACACGAACTTGTCAAAGCGTGATTGATAAAAGGGTCTTCCTCTAAGTCTTGTATCAGTTTAGGTGGATTAACAACATTGAAATACTTTGATACACCCATCACGTATAAGCTAATGAAAGAATTACCCAATGTCTTAGTCATACTTGCTCCCAATCTTGCTTCATATCTGCAGTAAAGTTTGTTTATTTGTTCTGCTGTCATTGTATCAATGTCTGATAGTTGTAAGTCTTTACCAAGATACTGCTTACTACCACCACCAGCAACAATGGCTGATAATCGCTCACGTTTTGTTTCTTGTTCATTATTTTCTGTGCTTTCACATTCAATGTCTTGTAATAATTCTTCAGCATTCATTTTTATTTTATGTAATTTATTTTTTATTTTTAAAAAATAAAACATCGCATATCCGACTATTGATAAGATTGCAGTGTTTGTTATGATTATTGATAAGATTGCAGTGATTGATAATATTTCTAACAGCATTGTTTTTTAGTATTGCTATTTTACTTAAAACATTGCATAAGCATTACTTAAGATTTGCTACAGCATTGTATAAGCATTACTTAATCATTGCATAAACATTACTTAATCATTGCTAAAAAAAAAATCAATCAACCAACCAATAACCAGTAGGCTGGTCAGTCTTCAAAATTAACTTACGATGCTTATTTTTTTTCAGTTCTTCTTTTATTCTCTGTCGTTCTTCCAAAGTAGGAATAACATCATTCTCTCTTAAACAATTTTCAAAACTATCTCTATCTTTTGTGTAGAACATGCATAGCCATTTTGTTTGTTCTCTTAAATCTTTTAACACAGAATTATATCTCTGCGAAATAACCCACACTGATTGTTCTGCATGCCTACCAGAAAATGCTAATTCTGATAACATATCTTTTTTCTTTGTTAGTTCTTTCGTTGCACTGCAATCATCAATAATGTAGAGAGTAGAATGACCAGCATATTTATTAAAGAACATTCTTAGTAGTTCTTGTAGTTTTTCTTCTCCATTAACAATAGGATTAACAATTGTTATATTTTTTGTTTTAGGTTTCCTAACATCACCAATCCACTCACGATTTTTATAAGCCTTGTTCCATTGAATGGTTGGGCAAAGTATAACAATATGTTTAAATACTTGACGATATTCCTCTTCCAAAAGGTCAAGGACAAACTCTGTTTTCCCGCATCCAGTTTGACCACATATAATAGCACAATGAGGATATTTTGGTAGTTCCATTTTTATTTGTAAAAAAAAAAATATTAATAACTGACTTCTTTAAATCTACCATCTTCAAAGTTGATTTGTGCATCTTGTATAACAAACAAATAAAGATTGATTGGGTCATCTACTCCTGCTTCTTTCGTTATTTGTATTGTGATACCTTCCGATGCATTTTCAATTCTTCTTCCAGAACCATGAAGTGTATTATCATCAGTTGAACGTAAATCCAACCATAAAGCATACCTGTTCGTTAGATATTTTTCTATTGTTGTATCAGTAAAATATAAATCTTTAATGATCATACTTGTTTCTTTGTTTCTTTTTGAATTCAAAGCAAAGAATTTATTTATTTCGTCCCAGTGTTGGTGGGACTTCATTCCTTGACTATACAATTGATTCGGAATCCCTTCTATTGTCATTTCCACTTTTGTAATTTCTGGATTATAATATTCTTCTGTGCTGGCCCTTTCAGGATCTTCGAATAGCATAAGAATTCCTTTCATACTTTTTGCAGGAACATTTAGATTGATATTCCATAGTGTATCAGATTTGTTTTTAGTTATTTTTCTGTGTCTTAGTATTCTGTCATACAAAATAACCATTTTACCATCAACTTGCTGTCTTATTTGTCTTGCTAATTCAGTATCAGAAACAATATCAAATTCCAAACAAATATTTTTGATTGTATAAGTTGAAGTTGCATCGCCTGATTTAATTACTTTATTATAATCATTGAATGTAAGTTCATATTCAAGTCTATCTCCTAATCCTGCTTGATAAAATGGCATATGGGTTTCCAATAATTCAAAATCAAGTGGGATGCAAAACCTGTTTCCATATGCTTTTGCGATGGCTTGATCTTCTTTATCTGCTGTTGCGTTTCCTGCACCCACTCTATGTCTCAACATGTTCTCTTTGCCAACGCCTTGATATACCATATTTACACGTTCTGTAATAGTCTTCCATAAATCAATATAACAATGATAGATGTCACTATCGTCAATGGACATAACTTCATTTCCACTTATTCTAATTGTTGTTTTCTTAATTATTGCTCTTCCTATGTTTTGAAATATAGTTGCATTTGCATCTTTAGAGGTTAGTTCAATTTCAAATGCTAATCTGACTGTTCCGGGAACAATAACATCATTACTACTTAGATTAGGAAATCTCACTAATAATTGTTGATTTTGGTCAATAGTTGAAGGGTTATTTGTTATTACTACACTTTGGCGGATGCCTCTCACACCTCGTGGTTCTCTTAATTTTCTGTAAGGGTTTAGTTTATCTCCGTAAGCTGACATTTTTTTAAAAGATAAAAAAATATTTTTAAATAATAAATAAATAATGGCTGAATATGAAAATCCTGAGTATGACAGGGATGATTATGATGAAGAAGCAGAAACATCTTTTACAGATGAAGAGCAGTTTCAGAGAACATTAAATAGTCAGTTTGCTGGTTTGAATGATTTAACCGGTGATGATTGGAAAACTCTGCGTAATAGCATAGGTAAAAAAATGATAGATAGATTTTACGAAAGGAATGATGAATCTAAACGTAAAATCAAAGGTTTGTCTCTCAAGAAAGATGATATAGGGAGACCAATGTTATATGTTAAAGATGAAGGTAGAAAGGATATTGCATTAACATATTATCGTTCCAATGCACCAGATGAAATAGCAACATTTTTATCATTTAATACTTTGCAAAGGAAATATGGTGTTGATTTTGTTAGGAATGTATTAGGTGTAGATGATTTTAAACCATCTGCTACAAGAATTAAAGAAGGTAGAGCTGAGCTTACAACATTAATAGAAAACCAGTTGAGAGAGACACAATCTGATTTATTATCAGAAAAATTCAAGAATCTTGATAATGATGTATCATCACAACAAGAAGCACAAGAACTATTAGAAACTGCAAATAATGCAGAAACATCTGTGAAAACATTAGAGACATCATTCATTGAAAGTGTTAGTAGTGAAGCAGGAACACAAACAGATTGGACAAAAAGAGAGATTGATGGAATAGCAAATGCAATGACAACAGTCAAAGAAGAGATAGCAAATGAATTGGCAAAACTGAATGAAACAAATAAAGACTTAGCAAAAGAAAATACAAAATTAGAACAAGCCAAAGCAGACAATGATGAATTTCAAATAGAAAGGATAAGTAGTCGAATCAAAGAGTTAGAAAGTGAGAGAAGTGCAAGATTGGAAGTTATTAATGTTAATAAAGAAAAACTACGTAGTCAGGTAAATAGAATCAAAGAGACTATAAACAAAGTATTAAAAGAAGACACTACATTGGGTGAAAGAATTAGAACATTATTCAGAGAACAAGGCATTACAATTGTTAGTATTTTAACCGCTTTTGGAATGATTATTGGAGTTATTGTTGAGGCTGTTATTCCTACTGGTGGTGGTACTACTTCAACCCCTCCTTCTCCACCAAAAGGTGGTGTTAAAGATTGGGTTAAGAAACAATTATCAAATCTTGGTAAATTACTTTCTACCCTTGCAGGAAAAGTAGCTACTGCATTACCAGGTGTTATTGGTTCTATTGTGTCTTGGTTGTTGTCTTCTGCGGGTAAAGTTGTTGGTTGGTTTGGAGAACATTTATGGGCATTAGTTGTATTGGTTGCTGGATTGTTATATGCATCTGCGAGAGAGTTTATAAGAAAAAAAAGAACTTAATAAATTTCATACATAATTAATAGTCCAATTGCAATACTACCAACTATTAATGCTGTTTTGTTGTCTTCGTGTTGTATTGCTTCTTTTTTTTCAACGGGTTCTGGTAGAGATTTGATTTTTGGTTCTGGTAGAGATTTCTTTGTTTCCTGATGTTTTGGTTCTGGTAGAGATTTCTTTGTTTCCTGATGTTTTGGTTCTGGTAGAGATTTCTTTGTTGGTGTGCCTTGTATAGTTGCAGGTTGTGTAGTAGGTGCAACAGGTTTAACATTTACATCACTATTGAAACCAAGTGTTTGATTTTCTGTTGCAATTACAATTTTATTATTATATCCAGCGATAGTGCCAATTTGTAAAATCATATTACTGGGAGACATATATAATCCAATACCATAAACAAAATCTACTTTACTTCTTGCATATTTGAGTGTGTTTTGATATCTTTGTATTTGACTTGGTAAATCAACTGGACTATTAATAGCGTCTTCAATGTTAGCAAGAAATTGTTTCTGAGCATCAAATCCTGTGCCTATTTTTAGTATTTCTACACGTGTTTGAGATTGTGCTCCTAATAGAGCCCATACAAACATTCTAATACTTTCGTTAATTCGTTCAATACCTGTTTTTGTTAATCCTTTTGATTTGTCTAATATAAACATTGTCCAGGCGTCACTTATATCTACTGTATGTGCTATTTTATCATTTGGATTAAAGAATGGTCCATCACTTCTATGATCTTGTCTATATTTTCCACTTGGTTTAAAATATTGTGTGTAACTCCCTAGACCACTGCATTTAGAACTACTTTCTAATTTTTGACGCCAATCTGTATTAGGTGAAACATTGAATTCATTGCATAACTTTTGATAGGCTGCTTTGTCGTATGGGTTTTTGTAATAACAAAATGATGCATCTGTTGGTAAAGGTGTTTGAAGTTCTTTCAAAATACGAGCAATACAATAATAAACATGAAATGTATATACTGTTTTAGTTAGTCCTGAAGTGTTTTGCAAATGGTCTTGATAACTTACTCCACATCCTGCAGTGGCACACCAGACAGCAAAATTTAATTGACATTGCCACCAGTCAAATGATGAATGAAGCCATGTATTCCACGGTTCATTGGTGTGTAATGTTGGATTTTGATAGTTTTGAAATAAGTCGGGAAACGTTACTGGAAAATGGTCGTCTTTATTAACATAAATCGTTTGTTTTATAAGTTCAATATTCTTTTCGGTATATTTAGTATTGGGGTTATATGATGCATTGGGATTGTACTTGAATTCTTTTGGTATCATTTTTATTATTGATTATATATAAAAAATAAAAATGTATCATACAATTTCGAATATTGACAAGACAATAAACTTGCAACAATACATTGATAACAGAGATGGGAATAAACGTATTGGTTTGAAATCTATAACATATGGTGTTGGATGGTATAATGTTGTTGATGAATATTTGCAGAAGACTAAAGAGAGACCTCATAAGATTATAGATGGTTATTATAGTTTCCAACAAATAGCAGATTTATTTCAAAGTAATAATATTACATTATCTGTAAATGAAACAAATGGAATTGCTTCTTTAATTACACCGGATGAATTGAAGATAAGCAAGGGCTTAAAACAAATGTTGGGGTTTGGAAATAAGCGAAAGTTTGCTGTTAATGAAACTCATTATGGTGAGACTGTAGATTTTGCTGTTTATAAATCATTGTATGTTCATTTGGAACAGATTAATACTTCAAATAATTATTTAGATGGTATGCCGAGTACTGTGTTGGCTGTTGTTCCAGTGGAAAATAAAGAGTTTGGAGAGATAACAACAGTGAGATTTGAGCATCCAGAATATAAGTGTTTGGTGAATGATGCTATAGCAGAATTGAAATTAGAAATCAGGGATGAAAATAACAACAAGGTAATTAATCATCTACCAATTAATTGCGTTTTGGAAATTATATAATTATAATAAAAAAATGAGTATATTTGGTGCTAAGAGAAAACACGTAGATGCATTGGGGCTGAAACAAGAAATATTTAATATGAGAAGTCAAGCATTTACACAAATAAATACATTGAATGATAGACATACAGGACTTCAAGATAGATTTCGGGATATGTATGTCAATCATCGGTTGTTATACAATAAAGTTGAAAATACGTCAGACAGAAAATTGATAAGCATTTGTGCGGAGAGTAAAGGTTCCTTACAGAAGAATGAAGTGTTTGGCTTTGGAAATGGTGGTAGAGAAGTAGATGTTGGATATGTGATGAACTTTCCTGGCCAGATAATAGGTGTTGGACTGTCGAGTAAAAGAACAAAAGGCGATGTGTCTGTGGCGATTGCAATTAATGGAAATCCACAAGCAGGATATGGTATATCATTGAATAATATTTTAAGGAAACACGATAACTTTGCTACACCGTTAAAGGTTAAGGCTGGTGATGCAATTGATTTTGTTTGCCAGACTAATAATGCTACGTGTGTCAATACTGTGGCTTCGATGATAATTGAATTATTTATTGAATAAAAAAAAATATATGTTATCAAGAAAAAAATGAAACAACCAAGTGCACCTTTATATCCTGAGTTGCCTGTTGAAGATGGACAGAACTATAGATTACAGAAGATATCTGAGATAGAGAAGACGTTAATTAATGAGAGAGATGTGAGAAAAGCATTGTATAAAAAGTATAAACGAGGTATAAATATTACCGACGGTGTTGATACTGGTTTGATATCAACAAGTGTTATTTTGGCAGGTGTTGGATTGGCTGTTCCAATTATGTTGCCTTTAGAGATTGGTGCTGTTGTGTGTGGGAGTTTGGGTGTGTGTGTTAAACTTGTTAGACGTAGATTACATGCAAAAACACAAAAACATTATGAGATTAAAACTATTGCAGATTCAAAACTGAATAGTATAAAGGATTTGATTTCTAAGGCTTTGACAGACGGACAGATATCTGAGAATGAATTTAAATTGATTTTAGATGAATTAGACAAATATAATAAACTGAAAGATAGCATACACTCAAAACAAACAGGATTAAGTGAAACGGAAAGAAAAAAACTTATTGAGGAAGGTAAGGTACAGGCTTTAGCCGAGGTAAAAAAAAAAATAGGAAATGTTTGATTTTATTGAATAAAATTACAATAGTAAATAATGACCCACCACCTATTTATAGGAGCACAAACTAAATATGCAGATTTCTTCATTCTAATTCTTTGCAAATTTCTTTTACTGACTGTTAAAAGCTACGCATTACGGTGATTCACGGTCCTTTCTGTGCTTTGATTATTCCCGTAACGACTTTCAGGCCTTTCTGTACTTTGATTATATCCGTAACGACTTTCAGGCCTTTCTGTACTTTGATTATATCCGTAACGACTTTCGGACTATAAGGGTGCGCAGTCTGGTCAGGGTCTTCCCTATTCATAAATGCTAAAAGATACCTTTATCTCAATGGTGAAAGTGTCTAAGAATCTGACAATGACGAACGTCGTTTTAGAGGCATTAAGTGTTATTCAAAAAAAGATAAAAGACACATAATTTTGTTCAATAAAATAGTAATAAAAAACGATCCACCGCCTTTGTATCAAAGATGAATACATGGGTGAATATTTTTTTTGTCCACCTCTCTACTGGACTATCAGTGTAAACATCAGAGGAAAGTTTTTATCTTATCACCGATAACGTATATGACACGCGTGTCACATAATAATTTAACCTATCACCGGTTTACAGTTTCATCAGGTTTGAGAAATCTACCATACAACTGGATTACAAAATGGCTCATTCAATTAAATCAGTTTCAAAATTTTCTGAGGTGTGGAAAAGGAACTTGTGCTAAATATCAAATATGTGTTCCTTGTGGAGCGCAAAAAGAGAGATTAAAACATCGATATTATGAATTGGTGAAGCCGTATAATGATGAAGTTAAGAGATTATTGCATATTGAAACTGTGTAGTCAGTGTTGTTTTTTTTGTTCTGCGCATCTCTGTCTCTAAAGGTGAGTACTTTTATTTTCTCAATGAACAAAATGGATTACGCGTAATCATCAATAAAAAGTCTCAACAAAATGGATTACGTGTAATTGTCTTTGATATATATGTACAGACAAATATATCACCGATTACAGCGTATTCTTCAATCGATTGTTTCAACAAACAGAGTTAGTGATAATACTGCAGAATATATGTGGTATGACGTGTCTATATATAGAGTGTTAGTTGTTGAGGATGATAATTTATTTTTTTTTTATGCTCAAATTGGTGATATAGTTTGTATCGCCGTCGGAAAATTGTGATATAATATATATATATAGATTATGCTCCAATCGGCGATATAACGAAAGAAAGTGAGGTATGTCGCCGTTGGAGCATAATCTATATATATTATCAAATAAAAAGAAAATTTCCTTTTTTTCGATTAATATCAAAAATATTTCATCTCCTGTGTTGAAAACATCAGAATTTTCACTCGTTCTTCGCACTCGTGAAATTCTGATATTTTCAACACACTCGATGAAATAGTTTTGGTATTCATCTCAAAAAAGTAAATATCCTCTATATATGGGTCAGGCTAAACCTGAAATACTGTCAAGACGATTACATTGTTACCTTTAGTTCCAACGGGTGCGTCGACATGCGAGTAAGTCGCATGAAAACCTCTATCGTAACACATGCACACAAAGCGTAGGTACAAGATATTCGACATTGACGTCACTGCTGGTAAGGAGTCGTTGGCACAGATGTGTGCATGGCTGAATCCCGGCTCATAGATCTGAAAGGAAAAAAAAAATATAACGCATTAACAAAACATTAAAAATCACACACCCCCCCCCCCCCCACCCCACCCACGAAAAGTTAATGCATAATGGGATTGCCAGGGATATTTTTGTATAAAACTTTGAGTTGGCGAGTCTCAAAATTTGTCTTTCCAGTAAAATAGATCGGCTCAACATCACGAAAACACGCCTATATAATACTGCCGCCCCCCTTGAACCCAATTTTTATATAGTAAAACTGGGCAGGGGTAAACCTTATTTTTCTTGTTTATGAGCCGAAATAAGACAAAGATCACAATTAATCATCTGAAAATTTTCTCTCTTTTTTGCGTGTTTTCGTAATGAATGCACTGACTACAGAAGTTTTCTGCCAGCTTTTGACCACATGATTATCGCTGATTATGTACACAATCCAAGAGAGTATTATTATTATTATTACTACGTAAGAGCGCTTAGAGCGCTGTGTAAAATGTAAATTCTGGACAGGGTCGTGTACTGAGACATTGGCAAACACTGTAGACCAAATCAGACGCCACAGAGTGCGGCTTCTGACCATGGTCTAAACTGTTTGCTTTAGGGGAATGGGAACGCCTGGCAGATTTGTCTGCCATTTGTTAAAGAGAAACAACTTTCGAGACTTCCTGTTCGATTTTATATAAACCCTGTCCCACTGAAAAAGGGGTCTTGCCTTGAAGGAAAGAATTTGCTACGCAAGAGCAAATTCTTCCCTTTAAGAGTTGACCCCTATTGACATGGGAGACAAAAATACTTTTGCAGGAGTTGCCTCCCCTGAAGGTGTATCCATTCCCCATTAAGTACATGAAACAAAAGGTTAAACGAAACGGTCTTAGACTCCGGTTAAGGCCGATTTTCCCAATCCACAATCAAAGACCATCACGTGAACAAGCCCGTGAAATGAAGACCCCCTAAACCCCACTTTATATAGAGAAAACTGGGGTTTAAGGGGGTATACATTATTTTTCTTATTCTTGCTCCAAGACATAGGTTGATGGTACTCGTTAGAACCGCCTCAATGAGACGGTTCTAACGAGCACCGACAACCTATGTTTGCAGTATTTGTAAGAAAAATATCACAGATTTTCATCAGAAAATAGCCATTTTGGAGATAAGAAAAATGTACTGTGTCGCACGGGTGTGTTATCGTAATGAATCGGCCTAACAGTGTTGTCAATACGATAACCCACATGTGCGACCTAGTGCATTTTCCACATCTCCAAAATGGCTACTTTTCTGATGAAAACCCATGATATTTTTCTTATTGATACTAAAACCATAGGTTGCGGGTGCTCGTTAGAACCGCCTCAATAACGAGTACCCACAACCTACATGTATGTCTTGAAGAAGAAATAAGGAAAAATAATATATATCCCCGTAAACCCCACTTTTCTCAATATAAAGTGGGTTTAAGGTGATGTTCGTTTCACGGACTTGTTAACGTGATGCATTCCTTTTACTTTTATTAATACTCTAAACGCAGATTGTGAATTCTAGACAAAACCTCCTCATTGAAGCGATTGTAACTTAGCGGTTTACAAGCGATATATTTACTGAGAAATAAAGCAATAGTACACCTGAAAACCCCACTTTCCAGTGAGGTTTACATGTTACAATACACGGACTTGATACTGGGTTTGATATATAATTTTGTTGGTATAATCGTCTTGATATTATGCCGTAAAATTAGCTGTGTTTCCGCTCACCCGACCGACCCTGAGTTTTGTGGCCACCCTGCAATTTTTATGGCCATCCAGAAAAAAAAAAAAAAAAAAAACATTTTCTTACCTTAGGTTACCGATCTTAATATTTTCCAGCACTTTTTGTAAAATATCATAACACTGCCAAATAAAAGCAAACTTAAAACTTACAACCTGTCATTATTGGAATGTTTTCTAGTAGTATGCCTGGAATTAAGCCCTTTTACAGATTTTTGCTCTTTTTCCATCAAATAAAAATTTGACAAAAATAAAATAAATAAATAAATAATCGACCTACCAAGCCTATGTTTTCGGCATGTTACATGTAGCGGAAACAGCTTTTTTAGGCCTTGTGTAGCTCACCTTGATAAACGTGTCTTTGCAAGGTGGTCCAACATTCAAATCTATGGACAGAATAGTTAATTTGATCAGTTTGTCATTAGGCGCCTCGAGTTTCCAAAGACAATCTTTGAACATGTCATAAAGCCAAGCTATCGGTTTTGATATATAGTGGATTTCACCCTGACTAGTCGTTTGTTTACCGCCACATGTACCTTCCTCGACTGAAATACACAAAAAAATTTGCTTGATTTGAGGTTTAACGTCCCCATCAACACTGTATAGGTCATTTTGGAGACTTTGCTTCCAATTTTGTGGGACTTTTACCCGACATTTATATGAAATGACATCTCAATACCTGTCGCCCAGGGAAACCAACAGGGTTTATAAGAATGGACGGTCCGACTCATGCGCACCGCTTTGTCTGGGCAGGCTTAGATCCTCTAAGCGGTTTACCAGTAATCGTGTGCAGGTCGGATTCAGCTCTGCGTGAAAGCATCATGCAGCTCATATATTTCTTCAAGCCCCGATTGGCGGGGGCCAAAATACACAAAGGAATTAGAAATACACCAAATCAAATACGAAATCAATTCCATGTAATGAACACATCTACAAATCTAACCTCATATACGGAAAAAGCAGAGTTAAACATTTTTGGTGTTCCCATTTCTATAGCACACCCATGTCACATAATGTATTCTTTCATTTCTCCAAAATGGCTATTTCTCACATAACATCACGTGAACAAATGGGTGAAATGAACACCCCACCAAACCCCACATTAAAAAAGAGAAATCTGGGGTTTATGAGGGTGTACATTATTTTTCTTATTTCTGCTCCAAGACATAGGCCGTGGGGTCTCGTTAGAACCGCCACAATGAGGCGGTTCTAACTAGCACCCACAACCTATGTTTGCAGTATAAATACGAAAGATGTCAGGGATTTTCACCAGAAAAGTAGCCGTTTTGGAGATGTGAAAGGATGCGCTCTGCCGCACGGGTATGTTATCGTAATGAACTTGGTGATGCATGTATTTTTCTTATTTACACTCCAAACATCGGTTTTGGGTGCTCGTTAGAACCGCCTTATTGAAGCGGTTTTAACGAGTACCAACAACCTATGTCTTGGAGTAGAAATAAGCGGAATAATAAATACCCAGGCAAACCCAAGTTTTCGCAATATCAGGCGGGTTGTTTCCGTTGTTTTATGTTTGTGTTTCTTTCCCTTTGGTGTCTCTGATGGGAGCTTGGGTTAATTGTATCGATTCCTGATCAATGCCTCCACTTCTATTTAGAGGGTTGTTCATTTCACGGTTATCCTTTTATTGTTACAATCTAAAATTGTGGGTGCACAAAACAATGGGAGGTCAAAAAATCGCTGCCATTTTATGTTCTAACGACATGATATCATAGCTGAAACAATCGCTGCCTGCAGTAGGATTCCGATCCCAGTCCGTTTGGGTTGTAAAGCTCTACCACTATGTCAAAAGGCCGTCTCTCTGACACAGCTGTTACATTGGTAATAATATGTTCTATATGGTCTATATTGTATTTCGCCAAAAATGGCTTCGTGCATGAAGTTGGCTTTGTATCAAAAGTAATGATGACTTCGTTGAAGCGGGGGTGTGTTACGGACCGCAATTCCTCCCTTAAGTTAAGTTATCTACCTTGTTAGACTATGCATTGCTTATAAGTTGACAACTGCGGTAGAGTGTCGACTCTTTGTCTCAGTGGTTATAGCATTGGACTTCCATCCCAGCGGCCCGGGTGTATATCCCACCATAAGCGGGAGTTTTTTTTATTCAAATATGCTTCTTTACTTTGTTGCGGCTTTCATGTCTAAAGGTGCTGACGCGAAGCCAAGTTTGGCGAAATTTAGTCCGATTCAAGACGATTTCGCAACAAGGATAGCGAAAGAAATATCACGCTTTAATAATATGAGGGGTTGGAAACCGACTCTAGTGTGTGAATTGTTGTGTCAAAATCACTGTTTGTCGGTAAGTTGTAATTGGACAAAAATCTCGCGCTACGCCCTGATGATTAGATCCAATTTAAAACCGACCTTAAAATGTGATTTATTACTCAACAATTACGGGCCTCCGTGGCCTAGTGATTAAGAGCGCTGACTCTTGATCATTAGGTCTCTCACCGCTGTGGTTCGAGCCTCGCTCGGGACACATGTGAGACGCCAAGTTTTGCAACGGAAGGTCAGGTGGTTTTTCTCCGGGTACTCCGGTTTTCGCCCACCTCTGATTAACGATCGGCTCGATATGAGTGAAATAATCTTGAAAAGACCGTAAAACCAAAACCAAAAAAAAAAAAAAAAAAAAATTACTCAAAACTTAACTGCCAGAGCTGATCTATTTGTTAAGACCATTACTCAACATGACAAGCCTTAAGTTGTGAATGGACTACTGTTCTACATAGTTAGATGGAATCTGGTCATTAAAAAATAAGAAAAATGGATGAAAAGGAAAGAAAATAAATCAATACACCATTTTATCATATGACGTCGCGTCTGAGAGTGTAATAACGCCACGTAATAAATTCGATAATCCACTAGTGGATTGAATATGCAAATTAGAAAGATACTCCCCGTAACGTTACTTGCACGCCGTCATTAACAACGTCGCATTTACTAATGACGGAATATTGACATTTCCGTACAATATCGTGAATAAAATGTGTTTTTAATGTCGAATGGTAACTAGAATCTTGCATTCTTGGTCATGGATTATTGAATTTATTAAACTCGTTGAGGAAAAGGGATAAAATGCTCGGCGAAGCCTCGTATTTTATCCCTTTTCCTCAACTCGTTTAATAAATTCAATAATACATGAACACTCATGTCAGATCCTCTATTTATCACATGACGTCGCGTCTGGGAATGTAATAAAGTCATGTAATAATTTCGGTGATCCACTAGTGGATTAAATATGCAAACTAGTTAGATAAGCCAAGAAACGTTACATGTACGACGTCCTTAACGACAACGCGTTTACAAATGGCAGAATATTGACATTTTTGTACAAAAATATGAATTAAATCCGTTTTAAATGTCATATGTTAACTAGAATCCTGCGGTCATGCTCATGTATTATTAAATTTATTAAACTCACTGAGGAAAAGGGATACATTGCTAGGCGAAGCCTCGCATTGGATCAATTTTCCTCATTAGTAAAACATAAACACTAATGTAACATCCTCTTTGTATCATTTCGGCGCTTTGAAGCGGTTCGGCTGTCGTATTACCAATGTTTCGCATATGGAAAGCTTACAGTTTCAAGTATGTAAAATAAAGGCATTCACACTTCAGCAAAAAGAAAAGAGGTGACACAACTTTTCTGTTCAGGTTCCCCTCATCTCCTCTATAACAAGCCCCGGGCGCTATTTTGTTCTTTTCCACTACCCTCTTTTTAATTTCGCTTTTCGTTAATTTGTGTCGTCTACAGAAACAATGTTTTGTTCTGTTATTTCTTTCATCCAGGGAAAGATCTGTTTCCCAATACATTTTACAGCACAAGGCAAATACCTCCGCATATGTGTCCAGTACAGTACTGCCATCGCCGCGTGGGATCACTCGTATAGCACCAAGGATCTGAGTCACCGCCAGTATTCCGGCAGAAGTTTTCAGCTGATTCTATGGAGCCGTCGTTAGGGTAAAATTCGTCGGTATCGAAATCATGGTTATGAGGTCTTTGTTCGGACCACTTCTGACACGACCGTCCGCCATTCGTGGTCGACACATCTCCTATATACGTTTTGGTGTTAGTGCCGTCAGGGCAGACTACACCGATAACTGTGGAGAAAAAAACAACAACAACAGAAATACCCCATTGCGAGAAGATATTTAGCAAACTAAATATCACAACTAGACAAATACATATTAGTTCGTAAAAACAATTTTTGAACGACTTGGTGGCCAAAGGTCAGCATATTTCGGGAATATATTTAATCCAAACTTTAGGACTATGAGACTCAGGTAGTCCCAGCAACTCTCGGTTAGCCAAAGTGCCAAGTCCAAAGTCTTGATCAGGATACTATTTTGCGTCATATTTTCAATTTTCTTTATCCGTCAAAAAAATCACTTTAATCAAAATTAAGTTAAGAATACTGGAATTGTTATCGGAAAGCCATGCTAATTCCTGTATTCTTAACTTAATCCAAATTAAGTTAAGAATACAGGAATTCCTGTATTCTTAACTCAATCCAAATTAAGTTAAGAATACAGGAATTGTTATCGGAAAGTCATGCGTTCCGATAATAATTCCTGTATTCTTAACTTCATTTTGATTACAGTGGATTTATTTCATTTTCCAATAAACAAATCTGTTTTTCGTTTTCAAACGAATTGGAATCTAGTTTCAAAATACAACGTAAATTAACTTATATATCACATAACCGTCCATCTCGATGATAATTCAATCTTTCGGAAACGAATTGGAAACTTAGCAGATAAAATTGTCAAAATATCAAGTTACTTTGATTCATTCATCGAAGTGATCACAATAAAGAATCACCATGTACAAATAATCTGTTTAAATTCCTTGATCAAGAAATGAAAAGTAAATTCACATCAACAGCTAGAGCTATGTGTGCATTAAGATAAATTTTGATAGTGAGAAATGTACGCTACGCTCTACTTGTTTCTTACACCCCACTCCCATAACATATAGAAAATTAAGAAACATCAGCTTGCAATGACGGACAACTTTCAACGGATGATTAAACGGGAAAAATATGAGCATATGATCATATATATTTTGAACAAATGAATACCTATTTTGATTAAAATTCAGGCTTATTTATGTTGGTTGGTACCTGATGCTCTGTCTCTGGTCGGGCCCATCGGAGTCTAACTGTTGGTTTTCTTTTGCTCCAGCATTTCTGTTGTTTCTTGCTTTCGAATCCTCACCGTTGTTTCATCTCTGTGGTTGTTTGATTTTTGTGTTCACGGAGATGTTGCACTGATGAGTTAGGAGGCCTTCATGCAGACTGAACAAATTATTTGTCTTAATCGCGACGGAAGTAAGGGCGAGGATTATGGCCACGAAAAATCGATTTAAGCACCCCCCCCCCCCAGTGGAATTTGCTTCCGCTGACCGTTCCAAGGCGGTTCTTCTTTCGCTGTTTATTTTTGTCATGGTTTGTCTTTGGGTGTTTGAGTCGCTTATATTATTTCATTTTGGATAGCCTTTTGGCCATTTTGTGGGATAGTAACTGTCCTTTTGGCTTTCCGTTGTTGGTGTTTCCGTTGGGGTCTGTTGCTTCATGTTTGTGTTTCTTTCCCTTGGGTATCTCTGATGGGAGCTGTGGGTTAATTTATCGACTCTTGATCATTGCCTCTACTTCTGTGTTTTATTTAGAGACATCATACAAATAAGTAGTTGTCTAAAAATGCAAATTTATATGTTCTTTCAACTGAAAAACGTTATAAGTATTTTATTTTCGATTGTTGCATTTGAATAAGTATTGAATATTAGACATTACGAGAACACGCCTATGTAATTTTGACCCCCTCATACCCCACTTTTATATAGTAAAACTGTGATTTAAGGGGGTATACATTATTTTTCTTATTTCTGCTCAAAAACATAGATTGTGGGTACTCGATAGAACCGCCTCGTCGAGGCGGTTCTATCGAGTCCCTGCAATCTACGTTTTGAGCAGAAATAAGAAAAATATCACAATTTTTCATCTTAAAATTTCTAATTTTTGGCCCCAAAAATTGGCAATGTATTTGTATAGACGTGTTTTCGTAATGATACTGATCACAAACAATATTCCTTTGGATACACGGTCAGCATTAGCAATACGTTCATTTGAATTATATGTAAAATATCGCGGACATTACAATTAATTTGCTTCAATAAGTCCAGTACTTTACTAAAGATGACATACTGAAAATAATGCTGACAGGGTCATTTTCTTTCATTTTTGGACCTAACCAATCTAATAAAGTAAATGTTCTGTCATGTTTTAATGGTGTTGTTCTTAAGCGAAACGACCTTGGCGTATGCTTGTATACCCCACACATGCAGTGTCAGGAAGCTGAATTGCTGTCTTAAGGCAAGTAAAACATTTATAGACAAATACTTCACATATAAACAACCTACAACCGCATCCTCTTATGTACGTAACAACCAAGTGCCTGAAAATAACTATGCAAATGTGAGAATTACTCTGCATTCAGGGGCATCCTTTTACCACAAATAAGTCTGCTAATGAAAAAAGGAACATGCCTCGGGAAAATTGTAAATAAGTTCTAAGAAATCCAAACAAATGCATGTTTGTAAATTGCAGCTATGATGGTCTCGGACATTACAATACACGGTAAAGGATATACCATGCAATATCGAAATTTCAATCTGTAAATTTGAAATGGTATCTTATATTTCATTTTTGTATCTAAAAGAGTAAACCGGCATACAAGAGTTTAAAAATATTTTATTATAGGTAGAAAATATTCGATTCAATTTGTAATGTACCAGAAAATATTTTTTGTAACATCAAATGCGGTTGCAATGTTTTGACACTAAAATATGCATTTTGAAATGCAAGTTAGAGGGTATACATAATGATACGACGTAATCTATAATGAAAATAAATGACTGTGGCAAATAATATTTGGGCATAGATTATAAGCTATGGGACAACTAATCGAAATTCGAAAATAAGTAATTCAACATAGTAGCCATTTGCGTAGCCATGTAGCAAACGTGTATCCCACTAAACACGTTTATTTTACATAACTGAGGTTGCACGATTATAAATATTTTATTCGTATACAGTCAGTGTTCCTGGACAGTCAACATACAAAATATGTCATGTTTGATAGCAAATGCAGCAGACATTTCAACGCTCGCGATTAATGTTCATTACAATATCATAAAGATCGTGCACGGATGCAAATGTTGTTCATTAATATTGAGATTTGACGGAAAATTCTAAATTGAAAAATATTCGTTATTGCAAATTGTATTGAGAAATAGGTGAGTGAGTGTTTGAGTTTTACCTTCCACCAGCAGCTAAGGTCATACGGAGACGGGACCTCGGTTTAAAGACTCATCCGAAAGTCTGGAGAAGCCCGGGATCGATCCTGCGACCCCTGATAAACAAGGCGAGTAGCGTAACCACTATGTCAGGCTTCTCATTGAGAAATAGGTAAAAAAGGTCACGCGAAGATATTTAAAAACAAAATATTCTTTATTTTTCCAAATCTGTAGCTCTTTAACCCATCAAACATGGCATAATAAACCTTGCGGCATGCAAACTCTTTCTATTACACAATCTAGCTACGGCAAACCATGTCACCTGTGAGCCATGTGATCAAGCCAATAAACTAACAGTTTTTGGTATTGAACATTACTGGTCGCGAACATTGCATAACACTGAATATGAGAGAATTTCAACATCAACATATTGAATTAATACCAAATGATGTGTTTGTGTATATCACACATAACGGGAGTTTCTTTCAATCTAGAAGATTTTGCCTATTCATACGTTATTAGACTGGTATAATGATTGCCAATATAACAAATTCATGCACATTTCTGTTAGACATGTCTTTTTAAATTCCTATTATACAGGTAGCACAAAAAGTCCTTATGTCTTTATTATTATGTATTATTGTGTTGGGAACCATTCTGTGTATAAAAAGCAAAAGTATATTTTAAACTATCGAGAAGAAAATCTTGTACTTTACAATGCTTAATTGAAATTAGGCGACAGTCGAAATCGAGGAGAAAGACTTCATGTGGGCATGCTAGATGTAGCTAGTTTCCTACTCAGAATATATAGATTTTAAAAACACCACATAATATATGCCTTTCTGGTGGCAGTGCAAATTTGCAAGTGCGCAAACAAGAGAATTCGAAAAGCGACAGTCTCGAACATTACAAAATCAGCTTTTTTCGCGGTTCAGTTTCCTTGACAAAGTACTTGTCGAAAGGAGTTTTATTCTAGAATCTTTGGCATGTGTTGTTCTATCATTAACCACATCCGGGGGTTAGACATGCCTGTTTGAGTTCAGGACATTTACGGCGACTGCATTATCACAATTCATCTTAGAATGAGTAAACTCCCCTTTTTTGACTCATAAATTTCCAAGTCTCCTAAATGTTAGACATTGCAGTTTTTATTTTAATTTATTTTATTTATAAGCATCATGACCTAGCAAGTATGCCGCCATTATACTTCATGGTCACGTCAGAAAGTGTGTGAAACTCTCACATTTCTACTTGACAATATTTACATAAGATTTTGTACTAAGTTATTTAGACCGAGTTGTGGGTATTCCGATGGGTACTAATTGCGCCCCACTTGTGGCTGATCTGTCTCTGTTTTGTTATGTGAGAGACTTTATGATGTCCCTTTCTGCTGAAAACCAGTCTGAAATCATTGAAGCTTTTAGCTCCAATTCTAGCTATTTGGATGATTTATTAGATATTGATAATACCTATTTCGATGGTTTGATCAGTTAACTTTACCCCCAGTACTTCAGTTAAATGAAGCAAATTCTTCGGATACAAAGGCCCCGTTTTTGGATTTACATCTATCTATTGTAGATGGGTTTGTTTCTTGCAAAATTTATGATAAACGCGACAAATTTGGTTTTGAGATTGGTGCGCCAACCTTCGTGCGCCAACCTATGGCGTTTATATTTCGCAATTAATTCGATTTGCAAGAGTATCTAGAATTGTAACTAACTTCAACACTCGTAATAAAGTTTTAACGGCTAAACTTCTTAATCAGGGTTATCAGTACCATAAACTACGCAAAGCCTTTTCAAAGTTTTATAGATGGCATTCTGATTTAATTTCAAAATTCAATATTGGACTTAAATCTCTTCTGCAACAAGGTCTATCGGAGCCCGAATTTTATGGTGACTTAGTATATAAATTCAGAAAAATATATAACCGCAATGACTTCAGCACTCAAGTTCGTAAAATTATTATTCGATTTAAAAGGATTGGGTCAACATAAATCTTATACGACAGACTGCATGCATGGTAGTTAACCCAATCACGGTTGACAACTTTGCTTCTCTCTTTAATTGCACGCCGGTGGGTCAGGCCTCATATTCTATGACGGTTCCAGCGAAAAGGCATATGTTTGTTGGTACCTGATGCTCTGTCTCTGGTCGGGCCCATCGGAGTCTAACTGCTTTTATTTCTTTTTTTTTTTTTTTTGCTCCAGCATTTCAGTGGTTTCTTGCTGTCGAGTCCTCACCGTTGTTTCATCTCTGTGGTTGTTTGATTTTTGTGTTCACAGAGGTGTTGCACTGATGAGTTAGGAGGCCTTCATGCGGACTGAACAAATTTTTTGTCTTAATCGCGACGGAAGTAAGGGCGGTGATTGTTGCCACGTAAAATCGATTTAGCGACCCCCCCCCCACACGACCCCAGTGGAATTCGTTTCCGCTGACTATTCCAAGGCGGTACTTCTGTCGCGGTTTATTTATTTTTGTTATGATTTGTCTTTGGGTGTTTGAGTCGCTTATATTATTTTATTTTGGATAGCCTTTTGGCCATTTTGTGAGAAAGTAACTGTCCTTTTGGCTTTCCGCTATTGATGTTTGCATTAGGGTCTGTGTTTTCATGTTTGTGTTTCTTTCCCTTTGGTGTCTCTGATGGGAGCTGTCGGTTAATTTTATCGATTCCTAATCATTGCCTCCACTTCTATGTTGACCGTGTTGAACAGTTTTAGCAGGAGAATCAGAAATGGCAAATGGTTGCTCATAGAAAATGAGGTTTATGGATAGTTTGTACAATGTTAATTGAGTAGTGTTTTGTTTATATGAAATCTGAAACTGAAAGAACATGACCTTTGATGCTGAGGAAGATTAAGAGTGTGGCGGAACGTTTGAATTCAGACAGAAAACGTCCGCATAAAAATGGTTGTTTTTCTAAGAGTATTTCGGAAAAGGTTTACTGATTATAGGATACTTTTCTTAACATATTCTTGCATGTAACTGACGGTACAATACATTGCAGCTGGAGTACATTGATTGGATGTAATGAAGAGAGTTGCAGTCTTGCCTTTTTGTATGTGAGAATTAGTGGGTGGGGTATGTGCAAAGATGCTGTTGTGCTCAAGATGAGGTTTTGCACTGGTACTTTATTTAGTTTTTATCCGTGTGTGAAACAGTTTGAAAGAGAAATGGAAGTTATGACATTTCCAAGTTGTTGTCTATTAAGAATGGATAAATGAGTGTGGTGTGGACCAAAATATGTAACGATTGGCTGTACATTTGTTCAGTGACAGCTTCTGTTTTTAAAATACCCGTTTAAAAAAAAAACTAAAACAACAATCGTATTATGGTATGCCCCTCGGTGTCCATCCGTTCGTCCGCCAGTACGTCTTTTTGTTTGTTTCTGGTTAACTTTTCCAATATTTTAAATTCGATCTAGATGAACACTGATATATAGATAAGCCTATTTATTTGAGATCACTGACTACAAAGATTAACAGAATTATGCTCGTATGAAAATATCGCTAAGCATTCCGTTTGCGGCTAACTCATATTGCAAACTACATGTAAAATATGATAAATAGTTAGTCCATTTGTTAGCAGCACATGTTTTTTGAGGTTGCAGTATGCATCAAATATTAAACCATGGAAACTGTCGTTTCTTACTAATTCTTCCAAAAGCTTACACCCGATCAATGTGAAACTTGATCTGTTGTAAGACCATGATGTGGAGTAGTTCATATTGTTTTATAGTAGTAGTCAACCATGCATTGGCAACGATGAGTTTGATATTTGAGAAGAGGCTTCACCTAGTAGATCTACCACGATTGTTCAAATTGTAGCCCAGGGCTCAAACAGCCCGCCCTTCGGCGAACAGTTGACATATACTTATATAGACAAAACCGTTTAAAAAATCATGTCTGCAACCAGACTGGAAATGCCTTTGACATTTAATCCACGGATTTGTCTAGTAAACCTCCACCGAGTTTGTTAAAATTATATCACTGGGGCCAAAAATCACTCCACCTTGGTACCAACTTGTTTTACAAAGACGTATAAGGCGGTTCATCTGTCGCAGTTTATTTTGGTTATGGTTTGTCTTTGAGTGTTTGTATCGCTTATATGATTTTGTTTTGGATAGCCAATTGGCCATTCTGTGGGAAAGTAACTGTCCTTTTGGCTTCCCGCTATTGGTGTTTCCATTAGTTATGTTGTTTCATGTTTGTGTTTCTTTCCCTTTGGTGTCTCTGATGGGAGCTGTGGGTTAATTGTATCGATTCCTGATCATCGCCTTCACATCTATTTTCTATACTGGGAAAACCTCTAAATGACTTCGTGTCTGCGACCAAACAGTCCAGCCCTCTGACGTTTTATACACAGCTTCGACCAGTGAACTTCCACCACCATGATTGTTCAACAGTATTGGGCAGGGGCCACAATGGTCCCGTCTAGGGCTCAACATGTTTTACAAAGACTTATCTAGGGGCTTATTTAGTTTTCTTATGGATCATCTTTTCTGAAACTAGAAGGCCTTTCATATGTGTTACACAATTTTGTGTAGCCAACTTAAACCAAAATCATTCACAAGCCACTGGGTTCAAAAATGACCTAGCTCAAAAGCCACTATGTTCGCTTAAAAATAGAAGTGAAGGCAATGATCAGGAATCGACACAATTAACAAAAAGCTCCCATCAGAGACACCAAAGGGAAAGAAACCCAAACATGAAATAACTAGACCACAATGGAAACATCAACAGTGGAAAGCCAAAATTAGTTTCCCACAAAATGGCCAATTGGCTATCCAAAACAAAAAAAAAATATAAGCGATACACACACTCAAACACAAACCATAAAAAATAAACCGCGACAGAAGAGTCGCCTTGGAACGCTCAGTGAATCGAATTCCACTGGGGTTGGGGTTGGGGGATGGGTTGGGCTTAAATAGATTTTACGCGGCCGCAATCCTTGCAGAAACATTAAAAGATTCTTTTCTGAATTACAAAGCTCAGGCCTTTGATAATTGCTACGCAGCTTCGTCTAGTAGACCTCTGCCAAGAACTCATTTTTGCATTTAAATTGGTATAAAAAAAGAGATGGCCGAGGCATTCTGTTAACAAATCCATGAAATGAATATCCCTCTAAACTCCATTTTATACAGAAACAAGAAAAATACCTAACATTTTCATCTAAAAATGCCATTTTATAACACGTGAGTATCTTCGTAATGAGTTGAGTCTACAGACTCGTACACATAAAATTGTAAAACACTCACTGCAAGTACTTTTCTCGTGAATCGACGTTGTCCATACTTCAATAAGCGTTAATAATTATAATCATTTCTTTAATGTTAAGGTTACGAAAAGAGATAATAGGAAACCATTTGCAAAAGAAAATACAATTTCTAAAGCCTTAAAATGATGTATTACATTGCTTAGGTATGATGAGCTAGCCTGTTGCTATTCTGTTCTAGTAAACATTAATAGGTCTGACACGGAATCACAATTTAAACAGCACGGAGTTAACCATTTCATGGTCAACAGAATATTCCCCTATCAAATTGCCACGGTTCCAGTTATTACCGTTATCATATCATGAGTGTCATGTTATCGTTTTTAAAATTTTACAAACTTTCATACTTATTTAATAGTGAAGATACTGATCAAAAATCGCTTTTTGCGGCGCCTTATCTGAATAATACCTGTTGGCCCATGTTTCAGTAATGGGAAGCTATGCATATATGGGTTAAATAATATATTAACCCGTGAGATGCTATGAAAAACTGGATCTGAAAATGTTTATATCGTAGACTGCATCTTCTGACAAAATTTTAAATATATTTTTGCACACAGGCAAACAGTGTCACGTGGTCATCATTACTGAAGAGCGAGCTACTTAGGCTTACTGACTTTGAATCAACTGACACGAAATCTACTTAAACATTATTGAGCCAAACCACATCATTTCCTATAAGATTGCATATGCGCCCCGTGAAGACTCCGGTTCAGAATGCGCAAGATGGGCTAAGATTTTACTTAGCACATGAGCAACCTTGTAGATTATTGTCTCAGATAAACAAGAGAGAGAGAGAGAGAGAGAGAGAGAGAGAGAGAGAGAGAGAGAGACACACACAGACAGAGACAGAGAGAGAGAAATATTAAAATAATAAAATATCAATAAATGAGATTCCACATCTGACACAAAATTAATAAATAAATAAATAGAGAGAGAGAGAGAGAGAATGAGTTTAATTTAACCGGATTGAGATTACTTAGGAGCTGTCTTCTTAAACAGAACAGAAATTTTATTCAACACTTCAGCATGTGAACAAGCTCATCGTGTGACATAATAAATATATACACAATATAGCAACAGGAATACAGGCATCATATAATGTGGGTTATGCTTGATATATCATATGTATGAATAAGAATTTTCGGTATTTATTGAATAAATGCTAGAGGAAGTGAACTTATTTAAAGCATTTAATGGTACGTATTTTTGGTCTTAGTAACACTCATATCTTATTTCATTTGGGGACTACACTTACTTAACGTCATAAAATTTATGGTATGGTTTTAATTAACTAAACCAAGATAGTATTCACGTCAACAAGTCCATGTCTTCTGGAATTTTCCAGATCAGATGGACACGTTAGTACCACCTCAGTCTGTTAATGTTATTAATGCAAATTGAAAAATAGAAGTCAAAGCAATGATTAGGAATCGATATAATTACCCACGCCTCCCTTCAGAGACACCAAAGGGAAAGACATATGAACATGGAATAACTAAACCCTAATAAAACATCACAAGTCGAAAGCCGAAAGGAAACTGTCGTTTTCCCACAAAATGGCCAAAAAACGGCTATTCAAAATAAAAGATATGTAAGCAATACATACATGCACAGACAATCTATAACAATAATAAACCACGACAGAATAACCACGTTGGAATGGTCAGTAAAAAGTGTGTCACTATTGGGGGCTTAATCGATTTTACGTGACCACAATTCTCGCCCGTGGTTCTGTCGTGTTTTAGCCAAACATCACGAAAACACGCCTATATAATTTTGACCCCCTTGAACCCCACTTTTATATAGTAAAACTGGGGTTTCCGGGGGTATACCTTATTTTTCTTATTTCTGCTCTAAAATATAGATTGTGGGTACTCGTTAGAACCGCCTCGATGAGGCGGTTCTAACGAGTGCCCACAATCTATATTTTGAGCAGAAATAAGAAAAATATCACACTTTTTCGTCATAGCATTTTCATTTTTCGGCGATAAAGGTGGCAATGTATTTGTATAGGCGTGTTTGCGTAATGTACTTTTTTCAGTCCAATGCTAAAAAACCAAGCTGTCTTTCTCGATAGCTTAGCACCTAGATCATTCTCCAAACAAAAATTAGTTACATTATTCCGATCTGTCTACTTGTATTAAAATATGCAAATACTGACCTGTACCCAATTTAGAAAGTACCAATATGAAGCAAGTCTCGCAGATTACCATTTCCAACATACATTGAACACGAAACATTATTTTTTGATTATTTACAGAAGGTATTAGATATCAAAAACCTTTGTGAAGTAACCTCTTCCCTTCACGTTGTTTTGGATGAATTGTTTTTCTATCTGTATATTTCTTCCTAATTCTGCTTATAACGTATATAAAGGATAGTTACGTTTTGAGATGGATACCAAAAACATTTCATCGTGTGTGCTGAAACTATCCGAATTTCAAGAACATCGAGGTTCAGTGAAAATTCGGATGTTTTCAGCACACGAGATCCGCCTTCGCATAAGTGAAAATCAGGATGTTTTCAGCACACAAGCTTAAAGTTTTGGGTATCCGCCGATTTTATTTTTTATATTAATATTAATTGTATAACAGAATGCAATGTATATAGCACGAGGTTAACAAAAAGTATTCCTGACTCGCTACAGTACAATAATATAAATGGTGTCAGTCAATATAGGAATGATGCGTTATCATTTCACTTGTAGTGAAGTGATGCGATATCGTTTCACTAGTGCTCGATATCATCGTCATTTGTTTCAGATATGCATTGATTTCATTCAATTGTGGATGCTCGTTAGAACAACCATGATGAGATAGTTCTAAGATGTATCCACAGTTTGAATTTGAGTACAAATCACGTAAATACTGTACTGCCTTGTAATCCCACTTGTACATAAAGTGGATTTTCAAGAATGTCCATTATTCGGAAGTGTTAACATAAAAAGTAAAAAACATGGAAATGTACAATAATTAATTGGCTGTATTGAAATGAACTGCAAATAGCAAAGATATCATTTTTTATAATGAACAGCAAAATGAAACGGAACAATATCACCGTTTAAGGGTTTTATATTAGATTTTAACTCATCGGAAAAGTTATATTAGTTTTAATTGGAAATACATTGTTTTTAATAAAGGCAAAGAAATAATATTTCATTTCTCTCAATTACGAACGCTTTAACGCACTTTGTGCAGCGGCAGTCAGAAATATGTCTTCCGCCATGGATTTGATTTGCTATGTATCAGAGGGTCAGATTCGTCATTGTGCCTTACATGAATATTCAATGGCACGCTTCTCAGGGTGGGCGGAGAAGAACGTGTCCTGTCAAAGTGAATATGAAGGGCTGGTCTGAGCTTTGTTTGAATCCCTGTTCTATGGCTATGTTCTAAGGTACCTCTTTCGCCATCTAGTTTCAGTAGAGACTGGTAGGAGCGTGATAACTCAGTGGTTAGTGCACTTCCCTCTGATGCTAGAGGCCCCTGGTTCGATCCCCGGCGGCGGTGATTATTTCGGTGTCCGAACACGCTTCATTGGCATAATTTGCAGGGATGCATGTCAAAAAGTGCACCGTCGTTCGGATCGGGACGTTAACTGGAGACCACATGTGTAGCGAGAGTCATACCCTGTGCAGGTTAAAGACCCCTATCGTATTTACATGATTACTGTGTAAGCGTTCATTCTGCAAACCTGGTGTGTATTTATTGTAACCTGCGAGTAATGGCCAGATGTGACCGATAGCAGTATAAGTAGAAAGTAAAGCAAGAAAGAGACTTCTTCCATCTTTGGTTTTAGGAAGATTCAATTATGGGTGAAGATAGTGATTGTTTTTGTCATTGAAACAGAATGATAAACAATGCACATGTACATGTAAATACAGTTAAAACGGTTTGTTGTGGCTCTACGCTGTCCGCATAGGTATCTGTGCCGGTTCCTTATGTTGTAATTGTTCATATAACTGAAATACTTCATAGCAATTAATACGGCTTCAGATAAGGTATGCTATTAATGTTTTTATGGTGTAATAAAAAAAAACTTAATTGATCAGATGTAAATCTTTGTTAACAAACACTTAGGGCTCAGATGTTCAAAACAAAAGCCAGGCCTAGAAAGTACATGCCAAGGTCAAATAAAGATGGATACTATCAATTAATTCTCAAGTTAAAAGGTTAGACTAAATAGACTTTTGCTGCAAGGGATGACACAGCCTGAGTTTTTGGCGACATTATATATATATTAAGAGAAATTAAATGCAAACCCTATTTTTCGGAACAAATTCAGAATATTATTAAATGTTACAATCGCATTGAATATAATATAAATTCTATTCAACAGTCTGCATGCATTGTGTTCGAACCAATCACACACAGACACTATGCTTTCCTCTCAAATTGCACGCCGGTGGATCGGGGTTCAGACTCCATGATGGTTTTGGCTTAAAGCTTTTCATTAGTTAGTCGGAGCCGGAACTATTATGTCCAACGGGTTTCAACCATTGTTTTTTTATTTTTCTCCAGTGTTCCTGTGGCGATGCACCGGATGGCTCACTTTGTTTTACTGTCGAGTCCTCATCCTTGTGTCAACTTGTTTTTTGTGTTTTCTTTGTTCACCGAGTTTATTCACTGATGAGTTAGAAAACCTCCACGCGGACCAAACAGATACTTGGCTGAACCACAGTGAAAGTGAGGACGAGGGTTGGGATCCGGTAAAATTAATTTAAACCCACCAGTATTTTTACTTATCGTTCAAAGTCGGTGCTTTTGCTGTGGTTCCTTCATGTTTTGTGTCGGTGTTTCTGATTCTTCCCCTAATTATATATGTTTTTACGTTGATGATTCTGAATCTTCCCACTGTTTGGTTGTTCATTTTTGTTACATTTGTCCTTCCGGTTTGGTGTTTGTCGTGTTGGTGATTCGGATTGTTTCCCCCAAATACTTGTTTGAACCACAGTGAAAGTTAGAGGGAGGGTTGGGATACTGTAAAGTTAACCTAAACCCACAAGTAATTTTTACTGACCGTTCCAAGTCGGTGCTTTAGCTGTGGTTGTCAAGTTGGTGATTCTGATTCCACCCCCCCCCCCAACCACACACACACACCCATTAGGTATATTGCTCCTTTTTAGTTAGGTTTAGATAATCTGAGGAAATATTCTGCTTGGGAAAGAGCTGCTGACTGGGTTTACCTGTTGTCCATTTTGTATACTGTCGTCACTTCATGTTTCGACTTCTGTCCCTAGTGATATTGTGGAAAGAAATTGGTATCTGGTTGTCTGCGTTCCTGATCATTCTCGTTTTAATTTTGATAGTGTTTGCAACGTTTCGGTGGCTTTTGAATGGTTTTCCATTGGGATCCAGGTTCGAAACATCAATCAGTATATCAATATTACTATTTAAATATACTTTCTATACTGGATGCAATATTTATAAAGGGGCATTTTGTAAATACAAAGGGTATTCACGAATCTTTGCAGTCCTCCCAGATGTTATTTTCATTGATAATATTTATTTATTTTTTTTTTATATTTTTCATTGTATTTCTATTTATTTTTCATGAAGACGACATATAAATAGAGGCTCTTACATGAGTGTTCGGGTATTATTGACTTTATTAAACGAGTTGAGGAAAAGGGATAAAATGCGAGGCTTCGCATTTTATACCTTTTCCTCAACGAGTTCAATAAATTCAATAATACATGCGTACGAATGCAAGATTATATTTATCATATGGCATTTACAACGCATTTTATTTACCAGTTTTTACAAAAATGTCAATAATCCGCCATTAGTAAACGCGACGTCGTTAAGGACGTCGTACATGACGTTACGGGAGGTATCTAATTAATTTGCATATTTAATCCACCAGTGGATTATCGAATTTATTACATGACGTTATTTCATTCTCAGACGCGACGTCATATGATAAAGCACATTCTCCCGCCGCTTGACGAAACGCCAGTTAATTCTCCAGATTTTATTCTTCTACAGAATCATCGTGACATAAATTTACAGTGACCTTTAGGATATCATTTCATTATTACATGGATATATAAACACCAAGGAATGGACCATGATGAAAACAAGGTGCTAATCGGCACCCTTTTTCGTATTACAGTTATGCAGCACAATGTACCCCTAAAAAGTGAAGTTTACAACTCAATTCACTGGCGACAAAATACTCAAAATGTAACTTGTGACACATTACGAAGACGTTTCTAATCTAGATCTACTTATATTGATATTTATGATAAAACAAGACATTAACAATTGCTTATTTTGTATAGTTAGTTTTTTGCGGTGACTGTGCGTAGTAATCGCCGAGAATCGGGCTTAAAGCAAGCCTACTTGAGGTAAGACACGTGGTTTGCTTGATATATATACCGCTTCCAAACACCTGTGCCGAAAAATAAAATAGAGGACCGTCCTAGCTAAGAAATGCGCATGCATATTATTGAAGTTTCACAAGGTATATTGCTTTAAGATTTCGTATAAATTCTATGTTGAAGCATTTAGCCCAGGGGCTATAATTTGAACATTATTGGTGGACGTTCACTAGATTTAGCTATGTGCTAAATATCAAGAGCTAAGATTTGACTAGTCTTAAATGATGTTATGTACCAAATATCAAAGATTAGGGCTTATTAGTTTCAGACACTATCAGTAAGATTTAAAGCATTCCCCTATGAAATGCTGGAGCAAATGAAAACAGTTTGACTCCGGTGGACCCAACCTGAGACAGAACACCAGGCACAACCAGTCTCATACATACATCGTTTTTGCTAAAGATGCAATTTGGAACTTCGAACTACTGAGCAGTGTGACTTAAATTATTTAATTTCGTAACTGACCTCACACGCACCATGCTTAAGTACTTCGATGTTAGATCCTAACGAGTACCCACTATCTATATTTGAAGCAGAAATAAGAAACACAGCACAATTTTTCATCTTAAAATTTTCGTTCTGTCGGCGGTAAAGTTTACAACGTATTTGTTTAGATGTGTTTTTATAATGAAATGTTCAGCAATTAAAACGTGTAAGAAAGATATCTAAATGACTTCTCAAGCCCTGTCGCCCAATAAAACCAATAGGGTTTCTTTTGCTCCAGCATTTCTTTTGTTTCTTGCTGTCGAGTCCTCCACGTTGTTTCATCTCTGTGGTTGTTTGAATTTTATGTTCACGGAGATGTTGCACTGATGGGTTTGGAGGCCTTCATGCGGACTGATCAAATTATTTGTCTTAATCGCGACGGAAGTAAGGGCGAGGATTGTGGCCACGGAAAATCGATTTAAGCCCCACAGTGGAATTCGTTTCTGCTGATCATTCAAAGGCGGTTCTTCCGTCGCGGTTTATTTTTGTTATGGTTTGTCTTTGGGTTTTTGTGTCGCTTATATTATTTTAGTTTGGATAGCCTTTTGGCCATTTTGTGGGAAAGTAACTGTCCTTTTGGCTTTCCGCTGTTGGTGTTTCCCTTGGGGTCTGTTGCTTCATGTTTGTGTTTCTTTCCCATTGGTGTCTCTGATGGGAGCTGTGGGTTAATTGTATCGATTCCTGATCATTGCCTCTACTTCAATTTTTATAGGCATAGACGGTCCAACTCGCACCGCTTTGCTTGGGCAGGCTTAGATCCCCTAAGCGGTTTACCAGTACTCGTGTGCGGTCGGTTTCAGCTCTGCGTGGAAGCAACATACAGTCCATCTATTTCTGTAAGCCCCGATTGGTGGGGGCTTAATGTGGCGTTTGTAACGAGTTCTAACGACCTATGTTTTACGCTACTATTTTAGTTAACTTTAGTTTGTTAATCCCATTTTCTCTTTACAATGTGAGGTTTTCCAGCTTTAGGTCATTCGTGGTAACGTGATAAGGAGTTTAGAACACATAAGTGGACAGTAATGTTAAGATTAACTCCGATCCCATTATATAACATCGCGTGCGACTTCCGGGCTGCAAAGAAATATACCTAGCTGTTCAAGGCATCACGAAAACACGTCTATAAAATTTTGACCCTCTCAAACCCCACTGTTACAGTTAAGATTGCGATAAACTTGTCCATTTACGCGTACTGTTCGCGTGACACACGCGCATTGCGTGCGTGTGAAATTATCGCGTTTCAATGCGCGGTTCATCGCGTTCATACGCGATTTCAACGCGTTAAATATCAGCCAATAAAAGTGATTATTCGAAACGCGTTAGGTAAGTTCAATACGCGTTTCTGTGCGAGAGAATTTCAACCAATAAGAATACAACAGGTATGTGACGATAAAACGAGTGATTGCGAGAGAAAACGGGCCAATCAAAATCCTCGTTGCTTGTATGTTTACTATTATGTTTTTTTTTATTTTTAATTCGTTCGTGAATTAATGACAGTATATTAAATTGGTCTTTCTTATCAGTTGTGATTCCTTCGGATAAACAAACACACCTACATTTTGTATTGCATAACACCTTTAGAGATAAAACTCACTTGGGGGTATTCTGAAGAATGTCATATAGGTAGGGGACCAGGTGAGGGTAATTATTTACCCTGGGATATGTAATTTACAAGCCACCGCTATTTACTGGTTAATCGCGGCTCATCAGAACCGCCTTGTCATGGTGTTGACGGCTGTTTCTAACAAGTACCCACAATCTATTTTTGGAGCAGAAATAGGAAAAATATTGTAGACGCCTGAAAAACACATTTTTTAACCCATATGACAATGTAATCTTCTACCTTACACGTTTGGAGTGGTTCAATTTCAATTATAAGGGTGTAAGGTATGTGCTGTTTGATGTAAGTTGTACCAAAATGTATTTTCTTTGAGCCAACAGTGCAGACTCAGATCAGACGCCACGTTCGAGACGTCTTATCTGGGCCTACACTGTTTGTCAATGTCCCAAAAAGAGCCGCTAGGAATATATGGGTGGAAGTTGATATCTCGACGCACACTGGTCATACTTATTTAGTATACAGTGTTATCCATAGCACCAGCCACTTCGGCCAGGCCCTTAGGTGTGTGTGTGTGTGGTGGGGTGGTAGGGGGGGGGTGGAAATAATAAGGTCACACTAAAAGTTTTGCAACAAAATTCCTTATTTACCACTGGCCAGTACTCGAAAATTCTTATAACAAAGTAAGTTGTTTTTTTTTCTATGTTTTGGAAATTACCTTTCAGAATTATTTCCCTTATTTCGGGCCGATCGTTATTGAGAGGAGTAGTACCCTGAGAAAAAAAAGCCACGTGACTCGTTGTTGCAGTTCAAATGTGGTCCGAGTGATTTTGTTCAGTTTCTATAAAACTGCGTGTGTGAGAGTTACTTTTACCTCCCACCAGCAACTGAGGTCATATGGAGACGGGACCACGGTGTAAATACTCATTTGAAAGTCTGGAGAAGTCGGGAATCGATTCAACGACCCTTGCTTTGCGAGGCATTATAAATCTGGGACATTGCACCTGAATAAATATGGAAATTAGCTCGCATATGCTGGCATCACATTTCGGGCTGTCATCAGAATGTTCTATCAGACTGCATAGCTCGACTGGAAAAGTGTCATTTAGGTCATGCGCGTGGACGGGCATCACAGAAGCACGCCTATTCAAATATATTGAAGTTTTATAAATTAAAAAAAAAAAAACTGAAAAATTTCAGATCAAGAATCTTATATTTTTCATATCTGTGCTCAAAACAAAGATTTGGGTACTCGTTATAACCGCCTCGACGTTCGGTTCGGTTCTAACCAGTATCAAGAGTCTATGTTTTGAGCAAAAATAAGAAAAATTATACATACCCTTGTAAGCCCCAGTTTTGAGTTAACATCACGAAAACATGCCTATATAATTTTGACCCATTGAACCCCAACTTTATATAGAAAGACTGGGGTTTACTGGGGTATATCTTATTTTTCTTATTTCTGCTCTAAATATAGATTGTGGATACTCGTTGGAACCGCCTCGATGAGGCGGTTCTAACGAGTACCAACAATATGTATCTAAATTTAGACTGTGGGTACTCGTTAGAACCGCCTCGATGAGGCGGTGTTAACGAGTACCAACAATCTATCTTTTGCGCACTCGAGGCGGTTCTAACGAGTACCCACAATCTATTTTTTTAAGCAGAAATAAGAAAACTATCACAATTTTTCATCTAAAATGTTCGTGTTTTCGGCGGTAAAGTTTACAATTTATTTGTATAGGCGGGTTTTCGTACATGGACGTGTTTCCGTGTTCAATACCCCGTAAACCCAACTTTTCCCTAAATAAAGTGGGGTTTAGAGGGTGTTCATTAATAGGCTTGTTGACCAGATGGAAAATAAATCAAGAAAAAGGCAATAAATAAATAAATTACACTAAATAAATAAATAAATGAGCCCTTCTGTGAGTGAGTGAGTGAATGAAAAATGTTTATTTCTGGTCTTGACATCTTGAATAAGTGAAGATAATGAGGTGTTATTTTAACCCATTGTATGTGGGAAACCACTAAATGGGTACCTTGGCAAACAGTGCAGGCCCAGATCAGACGCCACAGAACGCGGCGTCTGATCAGGGCCTGCACTATTTGCTAACAGAATTTTCCATCAAAAATTGAATGAAAACGTAAAAATGGGCCTGACACCACTTATATCAAAAATGGAATTGTCTAGTAACATATAGCAATGAAAGAGTGCACTAGTATACAAAGGGTTAACTAACTAGCTTTATAGCTCCCAGGTGCACCTGGGTGTCATAAAACTGTTGATCAATAAACATCCTGCATTTTGGCAGTCAACTTCGTCAACTTCAATCACTATGCAGTACCTATATTTTACCATTTACCCCGAGGCAAATTGCACAGTTTTACTGCAACTGAATAAATGTTTTGTCCATTTACCTTTATTTTCTCTGTTTCAATTTATTCTGTTTATGGTTTTGGAAATAATCAGATAATATAAAAAAAACACACAAAAAAACTTAAACGACCTAAATTGGATGAAAAGATAAGAGCGAAATAGTTACGCGGTATTGATTGGTTGCTTTGGACACGCGGAGAAGGTTGCATCTGCGTTATCGACACGCAGGCCTGATTGGCTAATCGGAAATCGCGATTTATTCGCAGTATCGCGTTTTTCATAAAGAAAATTCATTGGTTAAAATGTAATTCGCAGTTGAAACGCGTGAACTGCGCGTGCGTATCTCCCGCGTTACAAACGCGAGACAAATGAGTGTGCGCTGACAAGATAATCGCAAGCGTATCTGTATATATTTTAATTTGGGTTCACAGGGGTATACAATACTATCAATACATGTATTTCTGCTCAAAATCATAGATTATGGGTACTCGTTAGAACCGCCTCGTGGAGGCGGTTTTAATGAATTCCCACAATCTATGTTTGCAGCAGAAATGTGAAAAATATCAGAATTTTTATAAGAAAATTTTCATTTTTGGTGGTAAATTTTTCCAATATATGTGTATAGTCGTGTTTTCATAATGGAAACCGCGTCTAATATTAATCAATATGTTGTTCTCAAATGGAATTTTGACATTACTCTATGTGTCTTCCACCGATAAGCAGGGATTGCTTTTAGCTTGCCCTGTTAAAATGAAGACAGTCTGGCGAGATGACTCGTCCTATCTGTCAGGCGGCAATTAAAGAGCTACATGTACTTACGTGTGCGAACTTTTAATACTGACAGAGGCGTTACAAGAAAGAAACTGATACTTTTACCAATAGAAGTGCAGGCAATGATCAGAAATCGATACAATTAACCCACAGCTCCCAGCAGTGTCACCAAAGGGAAAGAAACACAAACATGAAACAACCAGAAACCCAAACAGCGAAAAGCCAAAATGACAGTTATTTTCCCACAAAATGGCCAATTGGCTATCCAAAACAAAACAAACCCACGGCATGTTAACAACGCCTTTCTAAGCCCCACTTTATTTAGAAAACAAACTTGGGTTTGCAGGTGTATTCATTAGTTTTGTCCAATTTTAGCTGCAATACATCGGTTGCGGGTACTCGTTAGAACCGCCTCAATTATGCGGTTCTAACGAGCACCCACAATCTATAGTTGGAGTATTAATAAGAACATATAACATATTTTCAACAGAAGATAACCACGTTGAGATATGCAAGAATGACCCATGTCACACAGGTGTGTAATCCTAATTAAACAAAGAGAAACTTCATTGACCCGAACACCTTTGTAACAATACAATTTTGTTCGACTTAAAGGTAGTTCGTGTCACTGAGGGTTTATTATCGCGCCAAATCAGGACGCATATTTGGGATAATATTTCCATCTTCTACGAAAAAAAGTATGTTTTGAGGGCGAGGCTTGACATTTCATAAACTCCGGAGTTGAAGCCCCCAGTAGTTTTACTACTTTACTAGCGGTCGTTCTTTTGCAGTGTCTTAGTTCATGTTTCGTCTGTTTTTGTGTGTGCCTCCGTGTCACTATCTAAAGATGACTTGGGTCGGCTGAGGTCTTGGATTGTGGCCTTTCGTTTAGTGACCTCTACTTACTAGATTGTGTTCTCAATAGAATTACCTTAATGAGTACACACAATATAACTATTTACGATAGAACAATAAAAAAACTCTCTAAATAATCATAAATATTATAAGGATATATGGAGCTATATGAAGTATTCTTGCACACCAGACAAGGAAATTCGTGATTTTAGCCTGGGATAGAAATTTATGTTCTGACCCTGGTGTTCCGCCCCAAAATCGAATATAATCGCGTGTTTGATAAATGCACTGTTTGATTACGACCTCAGATGCGCCAACGTTAAGGTTGACGTCACAGCACGTTAAGTGACGTTACGAAACATTCCTATTGTGTCATCACAATATGGCGGACGTCGGTACTCGAAGTGACTGCCGCATTTAAAATCCGCGCTAAGAAATGGAAGGTATGCAAGAAAAAGTATCCTACATGGGTGTTAGGGCTGGATAGAATCCCGAAGGACGGTTTTTTCTATCCACCCCTCATATCCATATAAGATTTTAATATTCCTCAGACGGGCCTCCGTGGCCTAATGGATAAGAGCGCTGACTCTTAGTCATTAGGTCTCTCACCGCCGTGGGTTCGAACCTCGCTCGGGTCACGTGTGAGACGCCAAGTTCTGCAACGGAAGGTCAGGTGGTTTTTCTCCGGGTACTCCGGTTTTCGCCCACCTATGATTAACGATCGGCTCGATATGAGTGAAATAATCTTGAAAGGGCCGTAAAACCCAAACCAAAAAAAAAAAAAAAAATATTCCTCAGGTACTCCAAAACTAGTTCGAAACAGCCCTGATCATTACGATAACACATCCGTGCGACACAGTGCATTTTTTATATCTCCCAAAATTTGTGGTTTTGTTTGTATTTGAGTTTAACGGCCCGGTCAACACTATTTAGGTCATTTTTGAGCCGGTCAGTTTACCTATCCACACTTTTCCTGGGCAGGCTTATACGTACGTTGTTAACCAGTACCGTGAACATTCTTTCGCCAGAAACGGACAACTGCCCTTCTTGAATCAGCGGAAGGGAGAGAATGGCCGTAGAAAAGATTTCCTGATCAATCGTCATAAAACAGCCACCAGTTTTTTTTTGCCTCACCAGAAATTAGGCAAACTCACCTAGTCTTTCTAACACTTTTAGGTGGCTTTCAATGCATTTAGGTAATAGCTTAGATCTATACAAATTATTTCTATATGATTTGGTGAAGATATACACAACGGTTTCTTGGCAAACCGGGGTGAAAGGGTGAAAATCCCGCGGGATTTTTGAAAATCCCGCGGGATTAAAATAATCCCGCAGGATTTTTTCTCCACTCCCGCGGGATTAAAATCCCATAAAAATATCAGGGATTTTTCTCCCACGGGAGAATTTCAAAATTTTAAATCTTGCTTTTAACTATCAAAATGGACCTACTTAACATTAAAATACATGCACAAAAAATATGGCTTCTCCTGCTCTAATTTCAATTTCTCCCGCGGGATTTTTCTCCCATGGGATTTTTTACGAGGAAAAATCCCGCGGGATTTTTTTATTTTTTAAAATGCTCTGGAATGAAGGTGTAATATCTCTTTTCTATTAATAAGGTCAATTAGTGAAGCTTACAATGAGTAAAGCATGAATATAACTATTTAAAAAAAATCCCGCGGGATTTTAATCCCATGGGATTTTTATCCCATAATCGAAAATAGGATTTTTCTCCCGTGGGATTTCACTAATTTCCAATTTCCAATAAATCTGCTTTGTTTGGACAAAGCTATAATAATTTTGTCCATTTATGTATAAAACATGCATAATTTATTGGTTTAAAGTAACTTATATTGGCTCCATTGAAATTAACTCCCGCGGGATTTTTATCCCATTTCAGAGCACAGGATTTAAATCCTGTGGGATTATTTTATTTCTTTCGTTTTCTTTTTTGGCTGTTAACCCATTTTGTACCAGAAACCCCAAAACGGGTACCCTGGCAAACAGTGCAGGCCCAGATCAGACGCCGCAAAATGTGGCGTCTGATCAGGGCCTTCATGGTTTGTGAAAAGTTAAGATATTTTCAAAGTAAGTTTTAAAGAAAACACAGCCTGACTCCCCTTAATTTTGGAATGGACTCCTGGTATATATAAGGAGGAAGATTCCATTTGGTACAAAAAGGGTTAAAAGAACAATGTAAGAAAATCAGACTTCATGTCCTTCTTTCCAGTTAGTGGATTGGCCTTTCTCAGCTTTTAGGGTAAATTCTGATTTCTTTGTCCGCATCAGGTCAACACCCCATCTAAACACTTCTTTAATAATAGAAGCCTATAAGATACATAAACTTCTGTAGCCATAGAAAGCTTTGAACAGACTGAGTGAGCTAAAATGGCTGATTAGAGTTGTTTTTTTTTGCCATTACTGTAAAAATCCTAAAAATTCAAACACAGCCAGGCATTGCTGTAATAGTCTCCTAAAATTTTAACAAATTTGTTTCATGATCCAGCAGGGGGGGGGGGGGGGGTCCAATGGGAACAGATAGAATGGCAAATAGTGTTGACACTGATCAGACTGCTTCAGGAGCAGTCTGATCTGGGTCTGCACCTATCTGTACCAATACTTAGGATTATTATGGTACCAGGTTTTCTTTAAGAGTTGCTAAATAATGAAATAGATTTTATTGCATATTGCTATATGATCAGCCTTAGCAATGTGCTTTATGGACAGCCTTGATACAAAGCAGCTTCATCACATTACAATAATATATCCATGTCCTAAAACTTCATTTTATATCACACTCCAATGAATTTCATTTTGTATTTTTCCGGTCTCTATAGTAAAAACATATGTTGTGGGTGCTCTGTAGTACTGCCTCATCAATTTAGTTCTAATGAGTACCCACAATCTATGTTTTTGAGCAAAAAGAAGGAGAATAAATTAAACCCTAATTTACAGAACCCTGGTTTTCTTTACTAGGTAGGGTTTAGAGGGGTGTCCATTACACAGGCTTGTTGACCTGATGCGGACAAAAAAGTCTGAGTTTACCATAAAAATTCTAAGAATTAGGACACCTTGAGGACTTGCTGTAGTTCTCCTAAAATTTAAAAAAACAAGATGTGTTTGATAAACACGAACTTGTCCCCGGGCATGGTCATTTTTTATTCAAAGTTGCTCACAGTTCAAGGTTTGTGTTTGTGTTGGAAGCCCTTGACACAAGAAACTTACATGCCAAATATGAAAGCTCTATTTTAAACGGTTCAAAAGTTATGAACAATAATATTTTTTCTTTAAAGCAGGTCAAGGTCACAGGTAAAAAAAAATTGCATGAATGTAAAGCTCTTGTCACAAGGAACCCACATGGCAAATATTAAGGCTCTATCTTAAAGCGTTCAAAAGTTATGCACAATTTTATTTTTTCTTTTAAGTAGGTCAAAGGTCAAGGTCCAAATATTCTGCATGAATGAAAAGCTCTAATCACAGAAAACCTACATGCCAAATATGAAAGCTCTATCCCAAAGGGTTCTTAAGTTATGACCAAAAATGTTTATTTTTTTAAGTACGTCAAAGGTCAAGGTCACAGGTCAAAATTTTTGCTTGAATGTAGCGCATTTGTCACAAGGAACCTACATGCTAAATATGAAGGCTGTATCTCAAACGGTTCAAAAGTTAAGACAAATGTTAACTTTTTCTTTTATGTAGGTCAAAGGGTCAAGGTCACAGGTCAAAATTTTTTGTGTGAATGTAAAGCTCTTGTCACAAGGAACCTACATGCAAAATATGAAGGCTCTATCTCAAACCTTTCAAAAGTTATGACCAAAATGTTATTTTTTTATTTTAAGTAGGTCAAAGGTCAAGGTCACAGGTCAAAATGTTTTGCATGAATGTAAAGCTTTTGTCACAAGGAACATACATGCTAAATATGAAGGCTGTATCTCAAGTGGTTCAGAAGTTATGACCAATGTTATTTTTTTCTTTTAAGTAGGTCAAAGGTCAAGGTCACACATAAATTTTTTGCATGAATGTGAAGGTCTTGTCACAAGAAACCTTCAGGCCAAATATGAAAGCTCTATCTCAAACGGTTCAAAAGTTATGGCCAACGTTAAAGTTGTCCACGTACAAACCAACAAACCAACAAACAAACAGACAGGGCAAAAACAATATGTCCCCGCTATCGCTACCGGGGACATAAAAATGTTTAACAATCCAGCAAGGAGTCAAAGAAGTGCCGCTCGAATGGCAAACAGTTTGAATATAGCAAGGAGTCAAAGGAGTGCAGCTCAAATGGCAAACAGTGTAGACCATGATCAAACTAAAGGAGCAGTCTGATCTGGGTCCACACTGTTTGCCGAGCCTGACTGTCCCAATACTAATGATCAGTACAGTATCCATGCTTGTTATAGACACCTCTGAAGACACATTCTCACTAGATGTGATATTTTTGTTTGTTTGTATATGATGTTGTGAAAATAAATAAATGTGCATTAACTGCCAAATCTTTGTTGTTTTTCACAGTTGAGATATCAAATCAAATTATGATAGACCTGGTGCTCAACCCTTTTTAAGTCATGTCTATCAGGTCTGTAAACCTTTGTTCCGTATAGGCTTATACAGTTGATAATTTCAGAACACTTTCGTACACCCTTATCTGCAGTGGCTGAGCCTGAACAGTTTTGTTTGAGTTTAGATTTTGCATCCCAGTCAATTCTATTAAGGTCACTTTGGAAACAATGCTTCTGATTTTGTGCGACTTTTTCCCTGTCATTGAGATGAAATGGCATGTTAATCATTGTTGTTAGAATTCCAACACATTTATTTACTATGTTGAGGGTACATTTTGGAATTGCCTAATCGAGTTGATCCAGAGAGTATCAACAACCTATTTTAGTGGAGAAATATAAACAAATAATCCCAAAATCATACACATGCCCTTAAAACTGCATACAACACAATTTAGCCGGGTTAATAAAGCACAATACAAAAATACAATGTACTTTGCATTTTCATTCCAAAAGAAGTTGCAAATGTTCATGTGTTTAAAGTTTACCCTTATCCCATTGTTGATGACTACCCTTGCCTTTGCAAACAGTGTAGATCCAGATCAGATGGCTTCTCATCAGGATTCAAACTGTTTGACATTCGGTTTCTGAATTTACAGGAATACATTACATCAAGTCTGATTGGAACAGAGTCAGAAATGGGTGTGGCTAAACTGAATATTCAGCAGGATAAGGGTTAACACTATGTTCAGTATGTACTGTACTGAAGAATAGCAGATGATCCTTGTCTACCACAGGAACTAGAGCCATTACAGCCATGATCAGAGCCCCATGGTAGCAAACATTTTGCAGGGCCGTAATAAAAATTGTTCCCTTTAGGAGGCTGCGGTTTCCACACCTGCCGGGTCAGCAACATCCTTTGTTACAATTTTAAAAACTTTCCTGTAGTTATTTGCTCGGTTTCTCTGATTCGAAAAGGGCATGCAGTTGTCAGTTCCTGGCGAAAGAATGTGCAGGCTTAAGTATCAGCATTGAAGAAAGTGTGGTTAGATATGCTGACCAGCTCATTATGACCTAAATAGTCTTAACTGGGACATGAAACTCCAAACAAGCCCTTTAGCGGGTAAATGATTTTGTAGCTTGTTTATAATGATTCTTTGGTTTGCATATAGTTTCTCATTATTACAACACTACTGTGCAACCTTGCGTCCTTTGACACCACAGATCTGGACAATTTTTATATACCCCAATATCAGGACAATAACTCAATAACTGGTTATGCCCATCAAACATGATACATAAACATAAGAGAACAGAATTCACAAGCTCAATTTTACTGAGTTTCTTCAAACATTCAATACCGTAATGATCCTAAGTATTGGGACAGACAGGCCTAAGCAAATAGTGCAGACATAGATCAGACTGCTACTGCAGTCTGGTTCAGGGTCCACACTGTTTGCCATTCTGCCTACACTTTTTTAACATCTTGCTGGATAGTGAAATTTAATTTGTTATAAGTTTAGGAGAATTAACCCATTTCAGACTGGAAAGCCCATAAAGGGGTACCCTGGCAAACAGCACAGGCCCAGATCAGACGCCGCAGAACACGGCGTCTGATCAGGGCCTCCACTGTTTGCAAAAATTTCACCCATTTTCCAAATAAATTTTGAAGAAAACACAACCTGACACCCCTAAATTTTGAAATAGACTCCTGCTATATATAAGGAGGAAGATTCAATTTGGTACAAAAAGTGTTAAAGCAAGTCCTCAAGGTATCCGAATATTTAGGATTTTAATGGAATATTCTTCAAGGCTGCATATTCCATCCAATGCTGGCTTTCAGTTGTTTTCCATTTTCAAAATAACCAGAATCGATTCAATATATGTATCATAATCTTTACACAGCACAAAAACTTTTGAGGCGTTGGAATAACTGAAGCTTGTAGAGTCACTATCTTCCTGGAGATTCTGTACAACTGAATAGATGAGGCATATGACATACACCAAGATTTAATTCTAAAGCAATAACCTCCACATGCAGCAGCAATAATCTGAAAAGGAAAGCAAGGCAGTTTTACTCTTACATGCTTTACACCTGTAGAAATACGGAGATTTCTCAGTGAAATAAAAATTGATATTGTCACTCTTTCAAGCAGTGAAATTACGATTTTAAATTTTCACACTTTGTGAATTTGATGTATCATTGAAAAATAACATACATTTTCATAGCTCGTGAGACAGGTCAACTGGAGGCATCAGGCAAGAGACGCCTACCTTAGGACTTATAGGCGTCCCCCACCGAGCCAACATCAGCAAACATGGCCCACACTCCACAGCAATCCTCGGCATCGGGAAGGAGATGTCCAAAGTAGTGAGACTTGCAAAATTTAAAATATATCAAAAAGTGGCAACCAATATTATACCAAGTTAACACACTGGACACATCTAAATGGATGCGAATCACCATGAAAAAAAATTTTTCCCCATGATGATGCTGATGGCTGACTCTTTAAAATTACTTTTATAATTACAGTTTAAAGCATACAAGAAACAGACAATTTTATTTTTTCAGTGTAAGATCAATTTTTATTTCACTCATGAACACCAAAACAAATATTTCACTCATGGCTTCACCCCTCTTGCAAATACTTATTTTTGGTGTTCATTCAGCTGACTCTTTAAAATTACTTTAATAATCACAGTTTATTTAAAGCATATAAGAAACAGAACATTTGATTTTTTCATTGTAAGATCAATTTTTATTCCACTCATGAACACCAAAAAAAATATTTTCACTCGTTGCTTCCCAATCTTGAAAATACTTCTATTTTGTCACCTTAGCACAAAAAGTCAATAACTCCAATACATTTATATTGGAGTTATTGACTTTTTGCGTTAAGGTGACGAATTTTTGTGTTCATTTGGTGAAATATAAATCGATCTTACAATGAAACAATCAAATAACCCCTATATCTGCCCCAGGTACAGGACTGGAGGATTGCTATATTTTTTTTTCAGATCTACTTCAAACTTTTTTGTAGGGTTCTCACTAGAACTCGATCCCCCATAAATATAAAATGGGTTGTCACGTGACCCAAAGCTATAAGAACAAAAGCTCTTCAAGGCTGATGTTCACACGTGACTATCACTGATTTGTAGGAAGTCAACATAACAGTTATCTCTAGAAAACAGTTGTGCTATTCTTGTTGTTGTGACATCAGAGTGCTGTGTAAAAGAAAGATTGTCATACACTGACTTGTAATATGTGCTCGACTTTGGCAAACAATTTAGGACCAGATAAGATGCCACAGATCATGGTGTCTGATCAGGGTCTATTTTTTACCTGGCCCCTGCCCATCTGGGCTTGAAGAAATGGATGGGCTGCATGATGCTTCCACGCAGAGCTGAAACCTATTCGCACAGGAGTACTGGTTAACCACTCAGTACTTATAAACCCTATTGGTTTCACTGGGCAGCAGGGCTTGAGATGTCATTTCATCTCAATGTCAGGTAAAAGTCCTACAAAATTGGAAGCAACATCTCCATAGTGACCTTTACAGCGTTGATGGAGATGCTAGACCTCAAATCAAACAAACATCAGGGTCTAAACTCGTAGAAAGTACAGGAATTTATGGGTAAATGCAAATCAGTCTGATTTTTCATTAAGGGCCACTTCCCCAGCTTAGAAACAATAGATCCAACAAAGCTTTTTTTTTTTTTTTTTTGTTTTGTTTTGGTTTTATGGCCATTAAAATTAATTCACTTATTCTGAGCCCTTTTTTAATTAGAAGTCAGCGATCAAGAGCTTCACAAGTGGGGCATAATTCGCCCACGGCAAGTAATTGTCTGTACATATGACCTTGACCATGGGGGTACTGACCGGAGTCTTGCACGTGACACACTGTTTCATAATGCTTAACATTTGTGAAAAGTAATTTTAAAATCCATTGATGAATAAATGAAGGTGCTAGCGGGTTAAAACTAGCCACAGTGACCTTGACCTTGAGCCCAGTACCCTGAAAGTCAAACTCGCTTGAGATATTATCAAACTCAACCCTTGTATGAAGTTATATTAAAATCCATCAGGAAATAAATGGGCTAGAGCGATGACAGAGTTTTTCTAAAATAGCCATAGCGACCTTGACCTGGACCTTGTAAGTCTGACTTACTCGAGCTATCATCACACCCAACATTTGTGTGAAGCTATATTAAAATCCATCAATAAATGTAGGTGCTAGAATGATAAAGTTTTTCTAAAAATAGCCAAATTTTTTGTAAAAATAGCCACAGTGACCTTGAGCTTGAGGCCATGACCTTGAAAGTCAAATTCGCTCGAAATATTATCAAAAGCAACATTTGTTTGATGTTATAGTGAAATCCATTGATAAATATATGCGCTAGAGTGATGACAAAGTCGAACTCACTCAAGATATTACCATAGGCAATATATATTAACCCATTTAGTACCAAATGGAATCTCCCTCCTTATATATAGCATGAGTCCGTTTCAAAATTTAGGGGTGTCAGGTTTTGTTTTCTTCAAAATTTTTAGGAAAATAGCTGAATTTTTTTAAAACAGTGCAGGCCCTGATCAGACGCCGTGTTTTGCGGCGTCTGATCTGGGCCTGCACTGTTTGCCAGGGTACCCCTTTAGGGGTTTCCAGTCTGAAATGGGTTAATTCTCCTAAAACTATAACATAGCTGAACTTTTTGCAAACAGTGTAGGCCCTGATCAGATGCCGCATTCTGTGATGTATGATCTGGGCCTGCACTGTTTGCCATGGTACCCGTTTTGGGGTTTCCGGTACTAAATGGGTTAAGAGCGATGAAAAAGTGTTTTCTAAAAATAGCCACAGTGACCTTGGCCTTAAGGGCATGACCTTGGAAGTTAAACTGGCTCGAGATATTATCATAAGCAACATTTGTGTAAAGTTATTTTGAAATACGTCAATAAATGTAGGCGCTAGAGTGACGACAAAAGTACATACGTACAGGACAAATTCTATATATTCCCCCTCACAAGTTTGTTGTGCCAGGGGATAAAAAGGATCATACCTCTCAGTCATAATAATTGGCAGATTTTACCCGAAATAGAACTTGATCTGCATTTTATGATAATACATGTATACCTGTGTATAAAATTTGATTCCAATCCACAAAGGTTTTTAAAAGATATATTCCATGGAAACCATTTCTCGAGTAAAAATAAAGTTGAAAAAGGCCATAACTCTCATAATAATTGGCTGATTTTAACCGAAATCGAACTTGGCCTGTATTTTATGATTATATACCTGTGTATAAAATATGAATCCTATCCATCAACATGATCAAGGTTTTCAGAGACCATTTCATTCATAATAATTAACGGATTTTACCTGAAATCTAATTTGACCTGTATTTTTTATTATACACCTGTGTATGAAATTTGAATCCAATCTACCCACCTTTTCTAAAGATATCGTGTGTGTGTGTGTGAATTCAGGTTTAACGTCGCTTTCAACAATTTTTCAGTCATATCACGACGGTGTCTGGTTGCGACAGGGAGCTTAATGCTCGCTTTTATAGTGCTGCCTCGCTGAAGTATCATGTCCCAGACACATTACATGATACAACACCCAGTCATATTATCCTGACACTGGGTCGACCAGTCCTAGCTCTACTCAGTAAATCTGAGTGCCAAGCCAGGAGCAGCTAGTACCATTCTTAACGACTTTGGTATGTCGTGACCCATGACCTCCCGTTCTCCGGAGCGGACACTCTACCAACTGAGCTATCGGGGCCGGTATCTAAAGATATCGTACCAATCTTTTCTTAAGATATCACAAAGAAACCATTCCGTCAGGGACTTACAGACTGACAGAGGTTATACAATATCCCCACCCCAATGTCATCTCAAGCCCTGTTGACCAATGAAATCAATATGGTTTATAAGCATGGACGGTCCGACTCCCACCGCTTTGCCTGGGCATGCTTAGATCCACTAAGCAGTTTACCAGTACTCGTGTGCGGTCAGATTCAGCTCTGCGTGGAACATGTAGCCCATCTATTTCTTCAAGCCCCCATGGGTGGGGATGGCAATATGCAAGTATATGTCAGTATGAATTGGGTATTTTGGATTTTTATTTGCGTTTGTTACCCTTCAATTTATTTTTGCTCACCGTCACGTAGTGACGAGGTGAGCTTTTGGGATCACTTTTTGTCGGCCGTGCATGCGTGCATTCGTCAGTGCGTCAACTTTTTCTTCAAACGACATCTCCTCCTAAACCACTGATCGGGTTTTGACCAAACTTCAGTAATGATCTTTAGGTGGCCCCCTTTCAAAGTTGTTCAAATGGTTCCGGTCCGTTGCACATCTAGGTCACAGGAGCCAAAAATAGATTTGTACACAGAAAACTTAAAAAAAAAAATCTTCTCTGAAACCACAAGGCCCAGGTCTTTGATATTTGGTATGAAGCTTCATCTAGTGGACCCCTACCAAGAATATTCAAATTATAGTGCTGGGACCAAAAATGCCCCTGCCCGGACGGGTCCCTTTTGTTTTACATAGAATTATATAGGGAAAAATCTTTAAAAATCTTCTTCTATGAAACTGCAAGGCCCAGGTCTTTGTTATTTGGTATGAAGCTTCATCTGGTGGACCCCTACCAAGATTGTTCAAATTATAGTGCTGGGGCCAAAAATGCCCCTGCCCAGGGGCCCTTTGATTTTACATGGGCTTATATAGGGAAAACCTTTAAAAATCTTCTTCTCTGAAACAGCAAGGCCCAGGTCTTTGATAATTGGTATGAAGCTTCATCTAGTGGACCCCTACCAAGACTGTTAAAATTATAGTGCTGGGGCTAAAAATGCCCCAGCCCCCTGGCCCTTTGGTTTTACATGGGCTTATATAGGGAAAACCTTTAAAAATCTTCTTCTCTGAAACCGCAAGGCCCAGGTCTTTGAACTGTGGTATGAAGCTGCATCTAGTGGACCCCTACCAAGATTGTTAAAATAATAGTGCTGGGACCAAAAATGCCCCGGCCCCGTGGCCCTTTGGTTTTACATTGGCTTATATAAGGACAATCTTTAAAAAGCTTATTCTGTGAAACCACAAGGCCTAGGTCTTTGATATTTGGTGTGAAATTTCCATTCTAGTGGACCTCTATCAAGACTGTTCAAATTATAATAGCCCTGGGGCCAAAAAATGCCCCCAACCAGAGACCCTTTGGTTTTACATAGACTTATATTGGGAAATCTTTAAAAATCTTCTCTGAAACTGGTCAAACTGCAAGGTCCGTGTCTTTGATATTTGGTATGGAGCTTCATCTAGTGGATCTCTACCAAGATTGTTCAAATTATAGCCCTTGGGCCACAAATGCCCCCGCCCTGGGGCCCTTTGATTTTACATAGACATATGGAGATAAGCTTCAACTAGTGGACCCCTACCAAGATTGTTCAAATTATAGTCCTGGGGCCAAAAATGCCCCGGCCAAGGACCCTTTGGTTTTACATGGGCTTTTATTGGAAAAACCTTTAAAAATCTTCTGCTCTGAAACAACAAGCACAGGTCTTTGATATTTGGTGTGAAGCTTCATCTAGTGGACCTCTATCAAGATTGTTTAAAATATAGCTCTGAGGCCAAAAATGCCCCCGCCCCAGGGCCATTTGGTTTTACATCTATATATAGGCTTATGTAGAGAATATCTATAAAAAAACACCTTCTCTGAAACTGCAAGGCTCAGGTCTTTGATATTTGGCGTGTAGCTTCATCTAGTGGACCTTTGCCAAGATTGTTCAAATTATAGCGTTTGTTGATATTTGGTATGAAGCTTCACCTTTTTAGACCTCTCTCAACATTATGCACATTATAGCCCTGGGGTCAATAATGGCCCTACCCGGGGCCCACTTGTTACTCTATGGATCAGGCGAGCACTCCAGGGCCATCATGGCCCTCTTGTTCTATTAGGTATTCTTTTAAACTAATTGAATATTTACACAAATAACCTGCTTGCCTATTCTGCTGCACTGAGATGAAATATGACATCTCAAGTCCTGTTTCCCAATGAAACCGATAGGCTTATATGCAATGGACATTCCAACTCACATCACTTTCTCTGGGCAGGCTTAGTGCTTCCACGGGGTTTACCAGTACTCAGGTGTGGTCAGTTTCCACTTTGCGTGGAAACACCATGCAGCCAGATCTATTTCTCCAAGCGCGGATGGGCAGGGGCCTAGACAGATGATAGCATAATATTAACTGAATACTCTTCTTTTCCCTTTCAGACTTCCAGTTTTACATGTACACATGAAGGATCCTTACTTCATTAAAGGCAATAATGCCACACATGATAAAGCTGAATTACATTAAGCATATGTGTTCAGTGTGGCTTGATCAAAATGTACTGAGCCTAGTCTGACCTAGTCCATCAATCAGCGAAGATTCTGGCCATCGTTTTGTGGTTCACACGATTTAACAATAATTTCGTGCTTGACCAGGAGAGCGGGAAAGAATAACAGAAAGTGGATATATCTTCAGAAAGCTTGAAATGAACAACACATGATGGATATTATATCATAAATGAAGAATCAAGAAAGATTTGACTGAGGAATCACAAAAGATGAGAATGAGGAATCATGTAATATCAGATACTAATAACTGTTGATGAAAATTACGGGGACATAGACACATGAATACATTTAATATTGTAAGCCAGAGAGAATGGATGGCTTTCTGATCATACTCAAGTTACTGCCCTTGATAAACTAGGCCAAGGGAAAATTAATAGATTCCTATGAATATTTTACAGATTTCGTCCATGGATTTCATTATAGTACAAGTTTAATGATTTCTGAAACCAAGATGTCAGCAAAAACATGTTGAGGAAGATAGCAGTGCTGCCTGTTGCAAGCAGTGACAGGTGACAAGTGCAAAGGAGCACTTCAATAATGAAATGATTGGAAGCACTGACGAAAAGAAATAAATTGCATATTTTGCAAAGGGCACAGACTCCACCAAAAATGTTTGCCTCCTTTTTAGGGCCAACTTTTAAAGGAAAGAATTTGCTCCTTAGGAGCAAATTCTTTCCTTTGAAAAAAAGAGCCCATTGTCAGAGTAGCTGAATAGGAGTAGTGAACATAAAAGCATGCAGAAAGTCACTAATAGTAGTGTTTCCCTCCCAGAAGAATGTGTATCTGGTGTATCCTTAACCCATTTAGTACCAGAAACCCCAATACGGGTACTCTGGCAAACAGGGCCTACACTGTTTGCGAAAATTTGGAAGCCATTTTCCAAATAAATTTTGAATAAAAAAAACAACCTGACACCCCTAAATTTTGGAATGAACTCCTGCTAAATATAATGAGGAAGATTCCATTTGGTACAAAAAAAGATTAAATATGAATAGAAAATCTTACAAAAGTATTCAGTTACTCAAATTAAAGTGTTTTTTTTTTTTTTTTTTTTTTGGAAGTAAATGTGATCAATAAGTCGCCTTGTAGATATTAACTTGTAAAGAGGATTGTTTCATTAGAAAATAAAAATGGACAATGAGATCTCAAGATTACTCAAGTCATCTGAGTGGTATCTAAAAGCTTGCAAAGCATGTGGTTAATTGTTGGAATCTTGAGGCTAATCCTGCCCAGAGTAACTGCACCAGCATATTATGGAAAAAATGTTTGGCAGAATTTCTCCAAATTTTGGAATTATATAAATTGATATATGTGAATGAGCAAACAGTGAAGATCCAGATACACTTAACCATAACATGGTTTTATAATCAGCAATCCAAATCGATACGAGTTCTTTTCACAATCAAAGCACTGACAGTACTGGTGGGTTGATTGTAGATTGGGAAGCCGGGCCTGCATTGGGGACTTAGTGTGTTTCGTTTAATCTTTAAATTTCTGTACTTGAAGCAAACAGTAGACCCTGATCATATGCTGCATTCTGCTGTGTCTGATCTGGGTCTACACCATTTGCTAAATTAAATATAAACCCAATACAGGAGCTCAGATTTTTCTTTTTTACACATCACTCTGATGTCACAATAAGACAAGCACTGCTGTAAATAATCAGTACCTGGATTTTTTTTTACATGGTCAACAATAGTTACATGGAAAGTTAGTAACTTTGGGTCGAATGACCAAAAACAAGATTGTTTCAATATTTTTTGGAAATATGTTTTCAGACAGTCATATTTTACAGTAATGACTAGTGGTTAGACTTTTCTGAACATTGGTTTATAAAAGTTTGTTAGTTTTGTTATAAATTTAACAAGGTGACAACCTTCTTGCAAAATATTTATGTCCCCCCATCAGAGGGGAGGGGACATTGTTTTTTGTGCGGATCCCATTTGCATTGGCATAGCCTGTTTGAAGCACTATAACTCCTGCACCTATGGGTGGATTATGACCAAACTTGCTTAGTAACATCAATAGGATGGGGGAAAACAGTCATTAGGTTATGATGACCTTGACCTAGCTTTTTTTCAAGGTCACAGGCCCCCAAAACAGCCATTTGGGGCCAAAATGGCTTGTCTGAACTCTATCATTAACAAATTGATTAATTTTAGTCAAACTTGGTACAATATATATCATTACAACATACCCCAGATTTGACGTTGACCTTCTTTTCAAGACCACAGACCCCTCAAAAAGTCAGTTTGGGGCCAAAAATGGCTCAATCCCATTAACAAATTGATTAATTTTTGTGAAACTTTTTACAATATATCATTGCAACCTTTTTTTCAAGGTCACAGCCCCCCCCCCCCCCCCCCAAAACTCAATTTTTTGCCAAAAATGGTTTGTATACACTCTATCACATTAACGAGTTGAATAATTTTATTCAAACTTGGTACAATGCATCATTACAACATAATGCAGATTTAATTAGATATTGGATGACCTTGACCTTTTTTTTCAAGGTCACAGGCCGCCCCCCCCCCCAAAAAAAACTTATATATTGGATGACCTTGACCTTTTTTTTTAGGTCACGCCCCCCCCCCCCCCCCCCCACAAACAGACAATTGTGGGCGAAAAATGGCTTGTCTGCAATCTTATCTCGTTAACGAATTGATTAATTTTATTGTCGCGCCTGCTATTATTGTGTCTTCAGAGGTGTCTATAACAAGCATGGATATTGTACTGGTCATAATTAGTATTGGGACAGACAGGCTTGGCAAACAGTGTGGACCCAGATCAGACTGCTCCTTCAGTTTGATCATGGCCTACCCTGTTTGCCATTTGAGCTGCACTTCTTTGACTCCTTGCTGTATTCAAACTGTTTGCCATTCGAGCGGCACTTCTTTGACTCCTTGCTGGATTGTATAACATTTTTTTTTCAAATTTTGGGAGAATTACAGCAAGTCCTCAAGGTGTCCTAATTCTTAGAATTTTATTGTAAACTCTGACTTTCTTTGTCCACGTCAGATCAACAAGCCTGTGTAATGGACACCCCTCTAAACCCTACCTCGTAAAGAAAACCAGGGTTCTGTAAATTAGAGTCTAATTTGTTCTCCTTTTTTTGCTCAAAAACATAGATTGTGGGTACTCATTAGAACTAAATTGATGAGGCAGTACTACAGAGCACCCACAACATATGTTTTTACTATAGAGACCAGAAAAATACAAAATGAAATTCATTGGAGTGTGATATAAAATGAAGTTTTAGGACATGGATATATATTATTGTAATGTGATGAAGCTGCTTTGTATCAAGGCTGTCCATAAAGCACATTGCTAAGGCTGATCATATTGCAATATGCAATAAAATCTATTTCATTATTTAGCAACTCTGAAAGAAAACCTGGTACCATAATAATCCTAAGTATTGGTACAGATAGGTGCAGACCCAGATCAGACTGCTCCTGAAGCAGTCTGATCAGTGTCAACACTATTTGCCATTCTATCTGTTCCTTTTGGACCCCCCCCCCCCCCTGCTGGATCATGAAACAAATTTGTTAAAATTTTAGGAGACTATTACAGCAATTCCTGGCTGTGTTTGAATGGTTAGGATTTTTACAGTAATGGCAAAAAAAAAACAAAAAAACTCTAATCAGCCATTTTAGCTCACTCAGTCTGTTCAAAGCTGTTGATGGCTACAGGAGTTTCTGTATCCTATAGGCTTCTATTATTAAAGAAGTGTTTTGATGGGGTGTTGACCTGATGCAGACAAAGAAAGTCAGAATTTACCCTAAAAGCTGAGAAAGGCCAATCCACCAACTGGAAAGAAGGACTTGAAGTCTGATTTTCTTACATTGTTATTAAATTTTAACCCTTTTTGTACCAAATGGAATCTTCCTCCTTATATATACCAGGAGTCCATTCCAAAATTAAGGGGCGTCAGGCTGTGTTTTCTTTATTTCTTTATAACTTACTTTGAAAATATTTTAACTTTTCACAAACCGTGTAGGCCCTGATCAGACGCCACTTTTTGTGGCGTCTGATCTGGGTCTGCACTGTTTGCCAGGGTACCCGTTTTGGGGTTTCTGGTACAAAATGGGTTAACAGCCAAAAAAGAAAACGAAAGAAATAAAATAATCCCACAGGATTTAAATCCTGTGCTCTGAAATGGGATAAAAATCCCGCGGGAGTTAATTTCAATGGAGCCAATATTAGTTACTTTAAACCAATAAATTATGCATGTTTTATACATTAATGGACAAAATTATTATAGCTTTGTCCAAACAAAGCAGATTTATTGGAAATTGGAAATTAGTGAAATCCCACGGGAGAAAAATCCTATTTTCGATTATGGGATAAAAATCCCATGGGATTAAAATCCCGCGGGATATTTTTAAAATAGTTATATCCATGCTTTACTCATTGTCAGCTTCTCTAATTGACCTTATTAATAGAAAAGAGATATTACACTTTCATTCCAGAGCATTTTAAAAAATAAAAAAATCCCGCGGGATTTTTCTCTGTTAAAAATCCCATGGGAGAAAAATCCCGCGGGAGAAATTGAAATTAGAGCAGGAGCAGCCATATTTTTTGTGCATGTAATTTAATGTTAAGTAGGTCCATTTTGATAGTTAAAAGCAAGATTTAAAATTTTGAAATTCTCCCGTGGGAGAAAAATCCCTGATATTTTTATGGGATTTTAATCCCGCGGGAGTGGAGAAAAAATCCCATGGGATTATTTTTATCCCGCGGGATTTTCAAAAATCCCGCGGGGTTTTCACCCTTTCACCCCGGTTTGCCAAGAAACCGTTATGTATATCTTCACCAAATCATATAGAAATAATTTTAATAGATCTGAGCTATTACCTAAATGCATTGAAAGCCACCTAAAAGTGTTAGAAAGACTAGGTGAGTTTGCCTAATTTCTGGTGAGGCAAAAAAAAACTGGTGGCTGTTATAAAATGAATATTACCGACCCCGGCAGGAATCGAACCCGCGTTCTCCTGGTCACCAGTCAGACGCGCATCCGACTGAGCTACCAGCGCCAGCCAAAACAAAAAAAAAAAAAAAAAAAATATTTTTTTTTTTCTTATTTTTATTCTAGACATAAGATGTTGGTGCTCGTTAGAACCGCCTCCTTGAGGCGGTTCTAACGACTACCCACAATCTATGGTTTGGATCATAAATATGACAAATAATTTTCTACCCCATAAACCCCAGTTTTCTGTGTATAATGTGGGGTTTAGGGAATGCTCTTTACACGGACTTGTTCACGTGATGTAAACGAGCAATCGACGTTTCATAGTATCATTACGAGAACACGCCCATACAACCACATCGTAAATTTTACAGACAGAAAGAAGCATTTTGATATTTTTCTTATTTCTGCTCAACAAATAGATTGTGGGTACGCATTTGAATCGCCTCGATGATGAGGCGGTTATAACGAGTTCCAACAATCTACATGTATATTCTAGAGCAGAAATAAGAACAATAAGGTTTACCCCTGTAAACCCCAGTTTTACGATATAAAGTTGGGTTAAAAGGGATCAGGATTATATAGGCGTGTGTTCGTTATATGCAATGTGATAATTCAGTTTAGATTCTATTTTTAGACCGGCAGCCCTGTATGAGTGAAACAGAGGATATTTTCTTTTTTCTTTGTTTTGGTGTTTTCTTTAACTTGAATGCTTTGGTATAGTTTTTGTTTCCTCTGTTAATCTCTTATTCAGCATTTGTTTTGTTTTTTTGTTGTTTTTTGTGTGTGTGTGTGTGTTTCACCAACTAGCCAACAACTAAATAACCTGTATATGTTCTCTGTTTTATTACTTTCTAATGGTTAAGTTTTAATAAGCGTTTTATTTTTACCAAATTTCATTTATTTTGTCTTATCGTCTTCATGAACTGCCGCGTGTGTATATGAAGTGTGTCATAAAAATGGAATCATTTTTTAAGGAACCAAATAAGGGGGTTTCATCATAACAAAAAACTGCCAATAAGACATGTACTCACGCACACATGCATTACTGATTTTTTTTAACATTCGTGTAATTTATTATTCACAAATGAACGATACTGTATTGATTGTATACATGTACACTACGCCAATACAATATAGGTAGCTTTGCACTAAATACGGGAGGTACTGGATTTTATCACTTTGGGACAGAGCTTTTAGCTGCAGTCTAAATACCAGGCAGGCTTCCATTGGATAAATATCCCATGTGTCATTTCAATGTGAGAAAAGGATAGTTATAAGGAAATAAAATTATGTGTGTTTTATAATTATATCTGCAAGCTCGAAGAAATTGTTGCTGATTTTATATTGTCACCTCTCCTTTTAAAAGCCGGCTTGTATTCACTGCGAATCTGCATGTAAACAAACATGGCGGACCATAACTTGAAAAGGAGACAGACAACATGTTGATTTTTTCTCATCAACTTGTTGAGCTAGGATGGCTCTATAAATGAGTAAGGTTTGAAAAGTTTTGTATGTGTAGTTTTTTGTGGGAGCATGTAAAACGTTACTATTGTCGCCTGTGGAAAATATTTAGTGGTAAGCTCCCTATACCAAAAGTAGAAAAATTAGCCTCTCACTCCAGTTTTCAGTCATTACATCATATTTTCACACTTTGGTAGGTTCTATCCAATTCTGTATCATAAAATGGAAATTCCTGGCATGTGGTTTGCCACAGAAACTGTAAAAAAAGTGTAAGGTTAGTGGTAATTAAGTCTAACTGGGTGTATTTGATCAGTTTTTGCTTCTGATCTGTGCATTGTAGGGGGGGGGGAGGGGGTACTTTAAAGCCATGTTAATCAATTGTTATTGGGTTTGTTTTGGAAAAAAGCTTACAGTAAGTGTATAGCCGGATACAAATGAGAAAGAATCTACTCGATCTGGAATTTAACAGTAAGGTTACATGGTTTATGGCTTTGGTCTCTAGCCAAAGCAAAACTTCAAAATTGTCTCTACTGCAATATCGCGATAAGTTTTCTCATCTATTTTTGGTTCTAATTGATTAGATCATGTTAAAGGATCTGAACAGATATGTATCCACTGTTTCACATGGTATTAAGGCATTTATAATCATTTTTGTCAAAGTTTTATCATCATAATATCCTCAAAATGCCATTTTTACATAAAATAGGGGGTATAGGTGTGACATCAGCCATAAATACCAGTTGGTATGCTATTAAGGCATAATTTAGTGCATTTTAGGATTGAAGTGTTCCAAAGGCATAAGAGAAGAACCACTGATGCAAGCCGGTGTCTGGGTTCCATTCCAGAAAGAGGTAAAATTTGCGCTTTTTCACAAAATATGGCTTGTTCGGCTTTCATTGTAGAATCTGAAAGCGATAACTTTTTAGCAACTTTCAAAGATTCTTTGCCACTGAACATTTATTATGCATGCTTAAATTATTAGATATGATCTAATTTCTATTTGACAATGTTTTTGATGGATCATAAAGCCAAAAAGGGTTTGGTATAGGTAGCTTTGCACTAAATACGGGAGGTACTGGATTTTATCACTTTGGGACAGAGCTTTTAGTTGCAGTTAAAATATCAGGCAGGCTTCTATTGGATACATGTCCCATGTTTCATTTTAATGTGAGAAAAGGATAGTTATAAGGAAATAAAATTATGTGTGTTTTATAATTATATCTGCAAGCTCGAAGAAAGTGTTGCTGATTTTATATTGTCACCTCCCCTTTAAAAAGCCGGCTTGTATTCACTGCGAATATGCATGTAAACAAACATTGCGGACCATAACTTGAAAGGAGACGGGCAACATGTGGATTTTTTCTCATCAACTTGTTGAGCTAGGATGGCTATATAAATGAGTAAGGCTTGAAAAGTTTTGTATGTGTAGTTTTTGTGGGAGCATGTAAAAGGTTACTATTGTCGCCTATGGAAAATATTTAGTGGTAAGCTCCAACACGTCTATTGATATGCATATTATGCTTCAAGTATTAGCTTTTACAAAAAGGTGAGTCTTCGCTTAGCACACATTAATTTGTGTAATCATTGGATTGGAAAGTCAAATGGCAAAGCTGCTCATGTGTATCCGGTATAAGTGTGCCAGGAAATACGGAACCTTGTATAATAGCCAACGATTCCAAAAGTCGACTCCAGTTTCATATATAAACAAAACTACCAATCTTTTACTATGATAACCACTCGTACTAGGGAAACAAAAATGAGTAGAATAGATGTATCTGCCTTCTTTTAGTGAAAACAAACAAAAAAGATGTACTGTATTAAGGGAGGGAAGTCAACGCCATGTGAACACAGAAAACATATATTTTTTTTGTATTAGAAGAGGGTGCGATAAACTTTCGGGAGTGTTCCGGTCATTACCGGTTTATAATCATTATAACAAAACAAAAATGATCAACAGTAAATAAAATATAGCATTCAGCCAGTAATGACCTTTTCTTTAATGCTTCTGGAGCAAACGTAAGCATTAGGTAGTCTACACCCACAGGCGTAGACAATGACAGGGATGATATACAAATAGAAAATAACATTCAACTAGTCATGACCGTTTCTTAAATGCTTCCGGAGCAACGGTCCTTCTTAAGAGTGTGCGTAAACAATTATAAGACTACGGACATGCGCGCATAACAAACACCTCAGACCAAACTGGGTGTCCGGACAGGCTGGACAGTTTTTGCTATGCAGCAGCGTATATCCGTTGACTTCAACTCTTTTAATACACAGCGATGTTGTTTTCAATAGGAGAAAGTCTGATTTAATCCTAACGGAACTAAAGCTTTTCAAAGACACATTTTGCTTATCGTAGTGGACTTTTGAAGTCGTAAGATAGATAAAGCATGCATACAAATTATATAATCAGATAATATTGTTGATATATGAGCCAGAGCATGACAAAACCTACAATAAGACATGTGCGCCCAACGAAGACTCAGTTCAGCCTGCGCATCCGCACAGTCTGATCAGAGTCTTCATTGTGCGCTGTAAGGATAGCTAAGGGTCTTGCAGCAAGAGATGTCTCTGGTTAGACTATATGGATGCGCGGGCTGAACTGAGTCTTCGTTGGGCGATGGGTGCAAATGTCTTATAGTAGGTTTTGTTTTGCGCTGGCTCATTATTTAAGTCAATATCTAAAATATACATGTCCCTCCAAAACGTAATTCATTTGCCTTGTAACTACGAGGTGTAAATTTGAGGCGCCAAGTTCTGCATCAGTAAGTCCTGTGTCTTTTCTCCGCATATTTCCGTTTTTTTGCTTATTTCTAAAGAACAATCTAAGTGAAGTAATCTTGAAGGATCGTAAAATCAAAACTAAAATTGGAATATACCTCTAAGATTATGGTATTGCATTATGTGGACATTTCCGTGTGATGAATATGAACATGTGTGTGTGTGACGAATATCCGTTTAACACCCATTGTATATAGAGCAAAGTTGAATGCATCACTATCCTTATTTCTGCTGAAAATAATAGAAATAAGGAAAACACGCCCATCAAATATGTTGTAAATTTTTTCACTAAACAAACTAAAAAGTGAAAACTCTATAGCTAGTATTTTTGTGAATCGAACTTTTTATTGACCTAAACTGTCCATCTGTCACTATTATAATACTATCGTTTAATACATCAACACGGCAATTCTTACACATTTTCTTTACACAAGTAGTTCTTGAAATACACGCAAATAGTTCAGTAAGAGAACAATATTTTTATTTCGCATTCTGATTGACAGCAATTTAAAGTTTTTCCATAGACACTTTGTGAAAACAAAATGGTTTTGATTATGTTGGATACAATATTGAAAGATCATTTGACAGATATTATAAGGGTGCGTAACTCATTCCCATTGACGTTTTTGTATGGGTAGTTGAGTTTTAAACTTGCCAACATGTACATTGTGCTGTGCCCTGACTTTGGAGAGAAGCAATACAATATGCTGACTTAAAAGATGTAGCATTTTAGTCACAAAGATAAATATATAGCTGTCCATAAGATATATTTTTATTGTGTTTCTTGTAATACGTTTTAGTTATTTGTTTCAAATAAAGGTTATAACAGTTAATTGAAAGGGACTGAAAACAATTTTCTCTTCACCCATAATTATGCTGTGTAAACGGCGATTCTCGAACGATACGATTGCAGATAAATTGCGGGTTGAAATGTAAACCTTAGTTTTCTTGACATACAATCGGATTGCTTTCCGCTATTGATGTTTCCATTAGGGTCTCTTGTTTCATGTTTGTGTTTCTTTCCCTTTGGTGTCTCTGATGGGAGCAGTGGGTTAATTGTATCGATTCCTGATCATTGTTTCCACTTCTATTTTACAACGGCATTGCATGAGCATGTTAATGTGATAAAAATTAAAATTGGATAAAATTAGCCAATATTGTTTGTTGGAATATACATAAAAAATAATAACAATAAAAATAATTATGGTACAGCTATAACTACTACTGCTACTACCTCTTCTGCCACTGAAAATAATTTGATAATAAAACGTAGATGATAATGATTATACTGTCACAACTTTTTCCACTACTGCTACAGTAACTATTATTGGGCCCCGCCTATCGGGGCTTGAAGAAATAGATTGGGTTGCACGCTGAGCTGAAACTGACCACACATTAGTACAGATAAACCGTTTAGGTCTTAGCCTGCCCAGACAAAGTGATGTGAAGTAGAAGTAAAACAAAGATCAGGAATTGATACAATTAACTTACTCCACCCATAAAAGACACCAAAGGGAAAGAAATACAAACATTAAGCGACCAGACCATAATGGAAACCTAAACAAAGGAAGGCCATAAGGACAGTTACTTTCCCACAAAATGGCCATATGGCCATCCAAAATTAAAAGACACAAGTGATACACACAGTAAGTAACAAACAATAACATAAATAAATCGCCACAGAAGAGCCGCCTTGGAACGGTCAGTGGAAGATTTCCACTGGGGGGCTTAAATCGATTTTACGTGGCCACAATCCTCGCCCTTACTTCCGTCGCGATTTAGACAAATAATTTGTTCAGTCCGCATGAAGGCCTCCTAACTCATCAGTGCAACATCTCCGTGAACACAAAAATCAAAGAACCACAGAAGTGAGACAACGGTGAGGACTCGACAGCAAGAAACCACTGAAATGCTGGAGCAAAAGAAAACCAACAGTTAGACTCCGATGAGTCGGACCGTCCCTATATACAAACAGTTTGAGTTATTTGGGCAGCAGGGCTTGAGATGCCATTTCATCTCAATGTCGGGTAAAAGTCTCACAAATTAGAAGCAACGTCTCCAAAATGACATTAATAATGTTGTCGGGAACATACTATCTCAATACAACAAACAAACAAACCACTACTACTGGTGATACTACTTATAATAACAAAAATAATAATTTTAAAAATAAAACCGATTACAATAATATAATATTTATACTCTTACTACAACCCAACTACCATAACTACTACAACTCAGTACTGCTATTATAATAATAATCATCATCAGCAAAACGATGGTAATAATAATTTTATCTCGCTACTACTCCCACTACTCCTACTACTACTACTACTACTATTACCACTACTGCTTCTATCACTGCACTACTACCACTTCTTCAACTATTATTATTATAATTATTATTAACGTGTTGAAAACAAAGTGGATAAACACCAGCTAATATTGTTTGTACAGTAGTCGGAGGATAAGTTGAAAGTGACGTTTTGGACTATACCACCATCAATAGGTGAGACAGGGTTTTACCGTTATTATCGATAAAAACCGAATAACAACCCTATAAAGTGAAAATAATTTAAACCGTTTGCAAGCCAAGATGAAATGGCTCAAGTGGTTAGTGTTAGGGTTGTTTAAAATACGAAATGACAATTTGTGGTTCGATTCCTACTAGTATTGTTTTCTTTTTATCGTGAATAGAGTTCTGCCTTTTCTATGATGCCCTTTAAAATCGAAATTATATTTTATGTGTTCTTTTTACGGAACCCGGGAAGGGACATGATGTTTTATCCCCACGTTTTTCGAAGAAAAAGTGTGGATATTGTAATGATCTTCGTCGTCCGTCCGTACGTCCGTCCGTCCGTCCGTCTTACCGGATAACTCTCCCTAGACGGTTATAGATAGAAACTTGAAACTTTGGGAACTGATAAATCTTTGGTCTGGGGAATGCATGACACTTTCGGAATCACACCCCTAGGGGTGGGCCCAGGGGGTGAGGCCCACGGGGGTCAAAAATCTAAATTTCCAGAACATGGTGGTGTAATATATCAAACAAACGGCATGATGAGTAGATTATGTAGTGGCTTGGGGATATGCGATGGCTTGCCATCGAATGCGCAATTCTAGTTTTAATATGTTGTGCGAACAAGATATTAAGTTGTGCGAACAAGATATTATTTTGTGCGCACACGATAATTGTTGTGCGCACAAGCATTATTTATCCTGTGCGGACAACATATTATCTTGTTTGCACAACATATTATCTTGTCCGCACAACGTATTATCTTGTCCGCACAACATATTATCTTGTGCGCACATTAAAAAAAATATATATCCCTCCCGGGTTCCGTACTTTTTAGATCAAAGTTTTTTGTTTTAATTTTTAATGTTTGTGTTTTTTTTATTATTATTTTATAATGACGACGCTGGTTCGATATGTGCCTGTGTTGGCACAATTCTTTCGTGGAGATTGATCTTGAAATCTTTTCTACGGTCATTCTCCCCTTCCACTGATTCAAGACGGGCAGGGCAGTTGTCAGTTTCTGAACATGTTATCCGCTTATGTTGGGAAAGTGTGGATATGGTACAGTGACCGGCTCAAAAATGACCTAAATATTTTTGACGTCGGTTGCTTTCAGTAGTAGTCTGGATGGAGTCTTAAGAAGTCATATCAGCAGACATTATCATTGAAACATGAGACAGACGTTTATAGCTTGTGAAAATGTTGGGAAACCTGCGCGAATCTAATGAAATCCGTGAAAGAAGTTCATGTAGTAGCTCATCAACAGCTTCGTGACATTGTTTCGTGTTTCTTCTTCTTAGCACTTACGCTACTCGCCGTGTAAACCAGGGGTCGCAGGATCGATCCCGGGCTTCTCCAGACAGTCGGATGAGTCTTTAAACCGAGGTCCCGTCTCCGAATGACCTTAGCTGTTGGTGGGACGTAAAACTCACTCACTCACTCTTCTTAACACATAAAAACAGAATTACTGCGGAAGAAAAGGGCATTGCAATATTTTAAACAATAAAAAGTATAATGTAATATTTTAAGAAGGAAAAAGAAACAATATAATAGTGAGGCTCGAACCCACATCGTTATGCCGGACAGTGACCATTGGGACGGATATTTCTATCCACCCCTCACACCCATATAAGATTATTATAATCTCACATGGATATGCAATCCAGTTGTTTTATTAGTCGTATCCCGTTAGTTATAAAAATAGAAGTAGAGGCAATGATCAGTTGCTAGTTTATGTCCATATTTATTTAAAGACTATGAAATAATTAACGTGACGAGCAGTCACATCTGGATATATGCATAGTCACCTGTTTCAGATTTGATCATTACTCACGTGCACATTACGCAAACACGCCTATACAAATACATTGCCACCTTTTTCGTAAAAAAAAATAAAAAAAAAATGAAAATTTTATGATGAAAAATTGAGATATTTTTCTTATTTCTGCTCAAAATAAAGATTGTGGGCACTCGTTAGAACCGCCTCGATGAGGCGGTTCTAACGAGTACCCACAATCTATATTTTATGGCAGAAATAAGAAAAATAAGGTATACCCCCGAAAACCCCCGTTTTACTACATAAAATTAGGGTTCAAGGGGTGAAAATTATATAGGCATGTTTTCGTGATGAAATGTCGGGTAAAAGTCCCTCAAAATTGGAAGCAGCGTCTCCAAAATGACCTTTACAGTGTTGACGGGACGTTAAACATCAAACAAACAAACAAACAAACAAATACTTACGTACAAATTACATACACCCCAGATTCGGCAGGATGAATGCCTGCATCCTGCATAGGGCCCCTATAGTAAACGTCCCTATACGACGAACGGCATACTTTGTCGCATTTATCCCAGGCCGGCAAATGTTGCAAACGGAGCTGGTTCGGAAACGGAAAATTAACCCCGATTGCATGAAATTGAACCGGGAACCTTGAGCATCAGAGACAATTGCACAGCTCCCTGCAGGCACAAAACGTCGACTAAACATTGAACCAACGTTGTTCAACGATGATTCAACGTTGCGTGGGTCGATCCCGGGCTTCTCCAGACTTTCGGATGAGTCTTTAAACCGAGGTCCCGTCTCCATCTGACCTCTGCTGTTGGTGAGACGTAAACAAACAAAAAATCAACGTTGCGTGTCTGCTGAGAGAACACTTTAGATAACACACCCGTGTGACACAGTGCAGTCTTTCATAAATCTGAGGTATTTTTCTTATTTATGCTTCAAACATAGGTAGTATGTATACCGACGAAAACAATTTTCTCTATATTTTCGTCACGCTCTTCCGATCTGTGATTTGCAACAACAAACCCTAATGGAAACACCAATAGCCGAAAGCCAAAAGGACAGTTACTTTCCCACAAAATGGCCAATAGGCTATCCAAAATAAGATAATATAAGCGACACAAACACCCAAAGACAAACTAAGTCAATGAGTCAGTAAAAAATAAGGGACGTTCCAGTCAGACTCTTAAATTAAAAAAACTGGGGTTTTCAATGACGTTTTTGAGTGTTGATGCGCGCTTTATTCTGTGCGGATTGATTCGTAAGGGAAATAATACGCTACTGATGATAGAATATTTCCGTGAAGAGTGGACCTTCTTGACAAAGCGTCTCTTATTATTAAACGATGTAGACCGATTCAGCTAGCTACGCAAAAGGTGTAGATATTGTCGGCTCATAACGAAGAGGCAATTGTGTCAAGAAGTTTTGGCATGCTGATATTGCGCAAGTGCAATGTTGATCGCTTCCGAAATCTCTCTTTTTTTCTTTAGTTTTTCTAATTACAAGAACCATGAATCATGACAGAAATGTTAACGAGCCATAGCAGAAATTGTAACAAAACTCGAGAAAATGAAATGACATTATGAATACCGAAAGTACCAAGAGTGACCAATTATTAAATTGCGTTGTGTACATTCCCCAGGACTGCGGCAACGAAGTTTCTTTGGAATCTCGATATGGAAGCACATGCTGTGGTGGTATTGTGTAGATTTTAATTTGAGCCTTCTCATTTTATTACTGGATGCAAATACGGGAATTTAATTAAATACAATACGGGCTGTTCCTAAACACCATCATTCACGCGATATTTGCATAGAATCGTCTGTTTAACAACAAATGCCTCATTATTTATCAATACGTGTCGAGCGTAAATGCCGCAAAAGCGCATCCTATCAATCAAATCGCGGAAATTGGCAACAGTTACGATGCAAACGAGCTACAGAAATTTTCATTAAAGACTCCTTTTAATATGTTTCTGTGAATAATATCATATTCTAACACAGCGCGCCTATATAGGCAATGGAAAATGACTGTGTTTTATTCTGCAACAAATCACAGCTCGGAAGAGCGTGACGTCATTAAAAACTGCCAATGTATGAGGTCACTAGTCGATTTAATTGACGTTAGACGGTGTAACGTCATTTTCTCGCATCGAAAACGTTAGAAAAGGATATAAATGTGTTTCAGTCGATGGTTTTAGCGGGATTTCTTCTAACAGTGGCGAAAAGTTGTGAGATTTTGAAGGAAACAACAACATTATTGCCGATTCTCAGCCTGCTAGAATCGAAATAGATCAGCTCTAGTTTGTGATTTGTTGAGTAATAAATCACAGTTTGTCGGTCAGTTGTAAGTAGACAAATCACGCGCGCTACGCGCTCATGATTTGATCTACTTGCAACTGACCTCCAAACTGTGATTGTTTACTCCACAAATCACAGTTAGAGCTGATCTATTTCTTAAGTATTACGCTTACATACCCATATGGCAAAATAACACCATTCGCGTCTCTTGAAAACACTTTTTTTAATCGTGATAAGCGTATTTCTTACTTTTGTTCCAAAGAGACTTCGTACGTCAGACGTTCCAGTCAGACTCTTAAATAAAGTTTAGGAATATGTGTGTATGTGTGCGAAATTAAACTTTCTACAGGGTGTGCTGTTCGGCGAGGGCTGTGCTGTTCAGCACAGGCTCTTGTCTAGTGAGTACAGATAGACTATCTCTAGAAGCTGAAACGCTTCGACCAACATGACAAGCGTAGCTATTATTCACGTTTAAACACGGTCATTCCGACAGTTCTATGTCTTGGCGAAGCTGGTGAAAATATGTCTTCCATTATGAATCCCATTTCTCTCTATATAATGTGGAGTTTCTAAGATCTACAACGTACATACACGGACGTATTATTGTGAAACACACGAACTGTTAGCAAACAAATCGGCTAAGCGTTACATATATTGCAATATATTATTTCTTTTGAGTTAATTTTTACACATGTATAATGATCAAGAAAAGTGTTTTCAACCGAATTAAAGTATTTTGCTGTCAATATGGCGTTCACTTAACTGACAAGACCAAAGGTCTCTAACATATTGACGATTGAGTGAACGAGAAAAAGGTTGGGAGATGCATGTAATTGTATCGATTCATGGTCAATGCCGACTAATTGGCCGAATGCGTAATTATTTTGCGAGACGTTGGAACACAGAAATGACGGCATAAATTTTGTTGGACAGACGGCATGATCGACAGATAAAATGATGAACACATAAAGGGCTGCATGGATTTACAAGCCGCTCATTTAACCACGTTCGATTCTATTGTTTATCTAAATAGAAGTGAAGGCAATGATCAGGAATCGATACAATTAACCCAAAGCTCCCATCAGAGACACCACAAACATGAAACAACAGACCCTAATTGAACCATTAATAGCGGAAAGCCAAAAGGACAAATACTTTCCCCAAAAATGGCCAATTGGCTAACCGAAACCAAATAGTAAAAACTATACAAACACTCAAAGCCAAACCATAACAAAAACAAACCGCGACAGAAGAGCCGCCCATCAACGATCAGTTAAACGAAATCTACTGGTTGGGGAGGGGGTCTTAAACCGATTTTATATGGCCACACTCCTCGCCCTTACTTCCGTCACGATTTAGACAAATAATTTGTTCACCCCGCATGAAGGCCTCCTCACTCAACAGTGCAACATCTGCGTGAAAACAAAAAAACAAACAACGACAGAGATGAAACAACGGTGAGGACACGACAGCAAGAAACCATTGAGATGCTGGAGCCAAAAAAAAAACAGTTACAGCTACACCCGAGAAGAACTTAACCATTTTCTCGTTTTGTCCGCGTGACACACGCGCATTGCGTGCGTGTGAAATCTTCGCGTTTCAATACACTGTTCATCGCGTTCATGCGCGATTGCAACGCGTTTAATATCGACCAATAATAGGGATTATTCAAAACGCGTTAGATAAACTCAGTACGCGTTTCTATGCGAGAGAATTCCAACCAGTAAGAATAAGACAGGTAAGTGAAGATAAAACGCGTGAATGCGAAAGAGCAGGGGCAATTCAAAATCCTCTTAGCTCGTATTTTGACCAATAGTCTTTATTTTAATTTTTAATTCGTTCATAAATTAATGGCGGTATTGGTCTCTCTTAACAGTAGTGATTTCAAGAACATTTACATTTAAAGACATATTTTGGATTGCATAACACCCGAATGTCTTGCAGTTTAGAGATATTAAACACTCGGGGTATTATGAAGAATATGGTGTAGGGGACCAAGAGGGTAATCATTTACTCTGGGATATGTGTTTAACAAGTCACGTCTATTTACTTCTTTGTGGGGCGCTCATCAAAACCGCCTTGTAATGTGTGTATATGGTGTTTCTAATACATCTCGAAAACACACCTATACAAATTTGAGCCCGCTAAACCCCGCTTTTAAATAGTAAAATTGGAATTTAAGGATATATATATTATTATCATTATTTCTGCACAAAATATAGATTGTGGGTACTCGTCAAAATCGTCTCGCCGAATCGGTTCTACAGGGTACCACAACCTATGTTTTGTGCAGAAATATTAATATAACGGAAAATGTTCAGTTTGGTGGTAAAAAATCAATAGATTTGTATAGGCTTATTTTCGCAATGAAGTACCAACAATCTCTGTTTGGAACAAAGACAAATAAATAAATAAGGAAAATATGGTAAAGGCTGAAATACACACACGTTTTAAAGTTCATAAAGTTAAGCGCCAAATGGCAAACAGTGCAGGCCCAGTTCAGACGCAGACAAACTAGGCGTCTTGTCACGGCCTACATTGTTTTAAAAAGCTTCAGACATTTTCATCATAATTTTTGAAGACAACACAACATCACACTCTATAATTTTGAAATGGTCTTGTGCTATTTACAAGGTGGAAGATTCCATTTGGCGCCAATTGTCAAAAAGTTCAAACCCAGAGCAGAGGCAACAGTACTAGGCGTCTGATCAGGACCTACACTGTTTGCAAAACGTTCAGTCATTTAAATTTTGAAGAAAATGGGAAAAATGGTAATGATAAAAATGGCCCAGGTCAGGCGCAGCAGAAGTAGGCATCTGATCAGGGCCTAGATTATGAAAGATTACAAAATGTTCAGTCATTTCCGAAATAAATTTCGAAAAAAAAAACACACACACAAACTGATTCTCCTACATTTTGAAATGGACTAATGCTATGTATAAAGTGGAAGATTCCATTTGGTAAAACAAATGTGTTAACTAAATAAAATAAATGAAAATTACAAAAATGAATAATTAAACAAAAATAGCTGCTTCTGTTAGTCACTGAACATGAATTATTTCAAACATTTTGAAGAAAAGACAACCTCACATTCGAAATAGTCTTGTGCTATTTACAAGGTGGAAGATGCCATTTGGCGCCAATTAGCAAAATGTGCAGCCAAGATCATACGCAACAGAAATAGGCACCTAATCGGGGCCTACATTGTTTCAAAAAGCTTCAGATATTTTCAAAATAAATTTTGAAGAAAACACAATCTCACACTCTAAAATATTGAAACGATCGTGTGTTTTTTACAAGGGAAAGATCCCATTTGACGCCAAAAAAGTGCAGATCCAGATCAGACCTAGCAGAAGTAGGCGTCTTATCAGGACCTACTTGGTTTGCAAAAATATACATTTTGAAGAAAACATAACCTTAAACTCGTTAATTTTGAAATGGACTTGTTCTATTGACAAGGTGGAAGATTCCATTTGTCGCCAAATGGCAAAAACATCCAGACCCAGATCAGACGCAGCAGAAGTAGGCCTCTGATCAGTGTATACATTTTATGCATAGGGTTCAGGCATTTCCAAATAAATTTCGGAGAAAACACGACCCGATTCTCCGAGTTAATTAAACACAATAAATGAAAATTACAAAAATAATTAATTAAACAAGATGTGTTTGTGAAACACAAACATGTTCCCGGGCATGGTCATTTTTTTTAAATTGGTCACAGTTCAAGGTCGAAGGTCAGGATTTTTGTTTGAGTGGGAAGCCCTTGACACATTGAACTTACATGCCAAATATGAAGGCTGCATCAAAGTTATGAACAATAAAAATAATTTCTTTAAAGTAGGTCATAGGTCAAGGTCACAGGTCAAAAAAGTTTGAATGAAAGTAAAGCTCCTGTCACAAGGAACCTACATTCCAAATATGAAGGCTCTATCTTAAATGGTAAAAGATTATGAACAATTTTATTTTTTCTTTTAAGTAGGTTAAAGGTCAAGGTCATGGTCAAAATGTTTTACATGAATGTAAAACTCTTGTCACAAGGAACCTACATGCAAAATATGAAGCCTCTATCCGAAACTGTTCGAAAATTACGACCAAAATGTTATCATTTTCTTTTAAGAAGGTCAAAGGTCAAGGTCAGAGGTCAAAATGTTTTGTATGAATGTAAAGCCCTTGTCACAAGAAACCTACATGCCAAATATGAAGGCTGTATCTCAGACGGTTCAAAAGTTATGACTAATGTTAACTGATTCTTTTATGTAGATCAAATGTCAAGGTCACGTGTACAAATTTTTGTGTGAATGTAACGCTCTTGTAACAAGGAACCTACATGCAAAATATGAAGGCTCTTTCTCAAACGGTTCAAAAGTTATGACCAAAATGTTATTTTTTTATTTTAAGTAGGTCAAAGGTCAAGGTCACAGGTCAATTTTTTTGCATTAGTTTAAAGCTTTTGTCACAAGGAACATACATATCAAATATGAAAGCTGTATCTCAAGCGGTTTAAAAGTTATGACCGATGCTATTTTTTCTCTTTTAAATAGGTCAGAGGTCAAGGTCAAGGTCACAGGTTAAATCTTTTTGCATGAATGTCAAGCTCTTGTCATAAGGAACCGTCATGCCAAACATGAATGCTTTATCTCACACGGTTCAAAAGTTATGACCAACGTTAAAGTTATCCACGTACAAACAGACCAACAAACAAACAAACCAACAAACAGACAAGGCAAAAACTATATGTCCCCGCTATCGCTACCAGGGACATAGCAATTGGCCGCTTCTGTTTCGGATATCTGGAATAAATAACGATAATGAGGTGTTGTTTTAAACAGCTATATTTGTTGCCTCGAGTTGCACCTTGGTGTCATTAAACTTTTGGTCAATAAACATCCTGCAGTATGACAGTCAACGTCAATTAATATGCAGTACCTGTATTTTACCCTTTACCCTCAGGCAAATGTAAATGGATAATTGACTAGTCCGCCTTTCGGAAATAATCAGATATGTTATGTTCAAACTGAAAAAAAATCTGGAATAAGGAAAATTTGAAGAAATAGAAAAGGGAAATAAAAAAAGAACGATTAGTGCGAAATAGTTACGCAGTATTGACTGGTTGCTTTTGAAACGCGAAGCAGTCTGTGAATGTGAGCTATCTGCCTTTCGACACTCAGGTTTGATTGGCTGGTCAAAAATCGCGATTTACACGTAATATCGCGTTATTCATAAAAGCAATTGATTGGCTAAAATGTCATTCTCCAGTGAAACGCGCGAATCGCGAGTGCGCATCTCGCGCGATACAAATGCGAAATAAATGCGTGTGCGCTGGAAAGTTTCACTCAAGCGGGAGTGTAGACTCCGATGTGCCCAACCAGAGACACAGCTAAAACATCAAGAGGTTTTACGGGTTTTTTTAGAATAGGAGGTGCTACTTGTTTCATATGGACACCTATTATGGATCGCTTTGAACAGGGTTTTGCGATTGGAATGTGCCTTTTGAGCAAAACCTAGACTGCTGAGTTCAAATTATGTTTGGTTCATTCCAAACCACAAAACAATTTGTGTAGCAATACGCGAATATTTTTACTTAATTAATATTAATGAACTATTCTAAAATTCTGATTGGTCGAGAGCATGCCACGTGAAGGGCCATAAATTGTCATATTACTCTGCAATATGCCACTGCTCAATCACTAAAAGACTCTCTAGAAGTCACGCGAAGGGCAAGAAATTATCAATTCCCACTGACGACACTGCTCACAAGTACAAGTGCCTTCACTGACAGAATCTCTAGAAGTCAGAATTGGGTTTAATAAATCATTTGCTGCCCTTGTGTGAGGGGAAGAGTGCGATATATAGCAAGACATATTACTCAGGAAATTAAACAAACCGCAAGCTGCCAGAGACTCAAGATAAACGATTATCAGTTATATCAAGTTCCACACAAAACACAAAACAATACGTGAAGAAAAGTATAAGGACAACCGAAACTTAAGAAGCTGAAAACGAACGACAGCCTTTGGGACAGTCAGCACGACAATCACGGTGGCTGTGGAGATCCAACTCCGGAGTCTATGG